>NEWO01000087.1:89547-130160 GCA_003013225.1 Phalaenopsis aphrodite | reverse complement strand
TAAAAAGATATTTAGACACATGTCGTGAGCTCTCATCATAGGATCTAACGCATGAGAAATCAGTATTTGAGTCTCTGTTAAATACCAATTTTTTTTTAAGAGAATATATATATTCGTGTGTGTGTGTGTGTGTGTTTTTATTTATTTATTTTTATGCTTTGCTTAGGATGAAGTTTGAAGAATAGCAGCGCCATTTACCATGCGAAGGTCAAATTTATCCCACAAACTGAAATAGTCTTGAAGGACGCCTTTGACTCGAGTGGCCGATAAAAAGTAAAAGAGAAAAAAAAAAAAAAAACCGAGGGCTAATATGTGAAGAAAAGATCTGCTACGAAGCAATCGCGATGAAGCTTGTAGGTGAACGAGAAGTGGCGACGGGAGTCGCGTTGGAGCTTTCCGGCGAGGCTAGAAGTCGGGGCGGAGGCTTGTAGGCGAGTACTTCTACGCCTTTCTCGCCTTGGCTTGTTTATTTCCGCTATATCTTTTAAATCCGACGAACGGCCGGATTTATTATTATTAAATCCAGGACTTCACTGAAAATGAGACTTCGATGGGAAAGGGAAGGGGACGGAAAATGGAGATTCCCTGCTCTAGCTCGGCCCTCAGATCTCTAATGGCTGCTCGCCATATCACATCTCTCCTTATCAATTAGTTTTTTCCTACTCCAATTTTACCGATTCCTTGTACTAAAACAAACCCCGCTTTTTATAGGTTTTGCGTGAGATCTGTCTTCTTTCTTCAAGAGATCCGATCTTCTCAAATCTGAAATCCCCCAATCCAAACTTCACTCAATCCACTACAATGGGCCGCCTCCGACTCCAGAATCCTGGCATAAACCCCATCGACGAGGAATCCTTCGCCGACGGTGACACCGACCAAACCCCCAAGGATCCGCCGGCTAATTCCCCCTGCTCTTCTTCCGGCCACGCCTTGGCCTGCATGATCAACTCGGAGGTTAGTGCCGTCCTCGCTGTCATGCGCCGTAACGTCCGTTGGAGCGGCCGCTACGCGTCCGCCGCAGATGACTACCTCGATCACTCCCTGATTCAATCTCTCAAATCTCTCCGTCGCCAGCTCTTCTCCTGGGATACCAGCAGATGGAGTTCCATTGACCCCATTCTGTATCTCCGCCCTTTTCTGGACGTCATCCGCTCTGACGAAACTGGTGCTCCGATTACCGGTGTCGCCCTCTCTTCCGTCCACAAAATTCTCACCCTTGAGGTTTTTGACGCCAGGACTGCCCACGTCGACGACGCTATGCACGCTGTGGTGGATGCGGTTACAAGCTGCCGGTTTGAGGTCACCGATCCGTCGTCAGAAGAGGCGGTGCTGATGAAAATTCTGCAGGTGCTTCTGGCTTGCATGAAGAGCCGGGCATCGATGGTTCTCAGCAACCAGCATGTGTGCACCATTGTTAACACCTGTTTTCGGGTTGTTCATCAGGCTGGGACTAAGGGAGAGCTTCTACAAAGGATTTCCCGCAATACGATGCATGAGCTAGTCCGTTGTATCTTCTTGCGGTTGCCCGAGGTCAGCAAAAACAATGGCAAGCTTTCACCACTAGTTGAGGTACATGTTTGTTTATTCTCGTGGTGTCAGATTCAATTAACAAAGTATAAGTTATGGTTCTAAAATAATGTAATATATTGGTTATATATCATGATTTTCTTTATGGCTATAGTTGTAAGTTTATTCTGCCGCTTTGTCTATGGTTAACTTTTAAGATTATTTACTTTGCTGGTCATTGGTGGATTAGTTATAGTATAAACGATAAGCTAGACATCACATGCCCCAAATTTATAGTTTTGATTCCATGTTTGGATATTGTTGAATTCAGAAATGTCTGAGAATCACACTCAAAGAATAGAGTGTTCAAGGGGAGGATGAATAAGAGAAAAGAGATGAACAGTAAAAATAAGAGTATCTAGAGTTTTTCTCAAGAAATGCTCTCCTATTTATAGGAGTAACGATTAACTTTATGCCCCCTCTTTATTAAAAAAAAAAACTTAGGGATACTAAAGTCATTTATACAATATATTTAAGTATGCTGATAAATAAATCGTTGGCCGACAGTGGTAATCTTTCGCTCATTAGAACACAATTATTCGTTCGGCAGTGATGGGCCGACCACGTGGGTGTCATATGAAGACTCCTTGGTCAAGTTTGTCTATGACTTTCCCACAAACTTTAGTTCACTTTCCTCGTTTCCTTGGTGGTAGGATGTCTTTCGTTTGGGTTGCTTTGTGTCTTTTGTTCGACTTCTTTTATGGCCATCTCTCGTTCAACCTCCATGTTGATCGGCCCATTGACTAAATGAACGACCCAACAAAGTTATGAGGTGCTTTGACATTGATTTTTTTTCTTGATAAATTAAATCAGTTTGTTAACTGATGACTGATGTTAGTACACTTTAACCGCGGGTCCACTTTATTTTTCATGTACTCATTTTTTGCTTCGAGATTCGTGCAGCTGCTATAATGATACATATCCAGTTCCCCAACTTTATTGTTTTTTGTAAGCGACAGTTGTGACAAAAACAAAAAAAGCTAAATACTGCATTAAATACTACATTAAGTTTTGCAATCAATATTTAATAATTAAACTCCCTGGATTTCGGTGCATTGTCATCCTATAAATAGGTTGCCACCAGTGGCCTTTGCCCTTGCATTTCTTCTTTGCTTAGAGCCTTGGTCGTTTTTCACAAAAGGTGCTTTGATGGTGAGTGGTTAAAAAACCAATCTTGGCGAGCCATCTGATGATATTTTGAAGAAAGCCGTTGGGTTGCATGTTGAGAAGATTTGTCCCTCGAAAGTCCCCTCCAAGGTTCGACACCGTGGAGGTAGCTCACCGGGATAACGAGAAAAACACTTTGAGGGTGACAAACCTGCTAAAAAGGGATGGATAAAGCATTTAGCTTTGAAGAAAGTACCATTAGTCGATGATGGCTGTGATGACGAAGATGACTCGTTCGATGACATTCCTCTGTTGTGTCAGAAGTCTGACAAGAGCCAGACCATTGCCCCTATTGAGATGTCGGCTGAATCTGGTGGGCGAGAGAAGGACACCCGACAAACTTCTGTGGTTGTGCCGCGTGGGGATAAGGATGCGACTGATCCATCTCAGATCAAGGAGATGGGAACTGTGCTTTCTCCACCTATGCTTGGTGAGAGTTTCTCAACCTTGCGTTGGTCTGTTGTTTTTACTCTTTGGTAGGAGTTCGATTGTTGATTTATTTGCCGAAATGATTTTGTCCTTCGCCCATCTTGAATTCTTCTTTGTTATGTAGAAAATTTGATTCGTGTCTTTGACTTGTCGAAGGCTGTCGGGGGTCGAGCGTCGACTCCTCGGAAGACTGCGGAGAATGCTTCAGTGGCCTTCGAAAGGGAGTCAACCGAGTTCGTGGTTCGCCGTATGGACGAGACGACAGACTTCTTCGCTCATGAGGCCTAGGCTTGGAAGGAAGGTGAGGCACAATGAGAGGTCAATATATGGGAGTTGAAGGCGCAGTTGGGTGCCCTGCCCTTTCTGAGAAGGTGTCATAGAAACTCCTCGACCTCAAGGTTGATGTGGTGTATCATCGGACCGAGGCTGCGGTCCTTTAAATGGAGACTGTTCACCTGTGGATGGATCTCGCAGACATTAAGGAGGCTTGTTCGGTTTCTCGATTCCAGGCTGAAGCCGATTGTGTTGATAGGTTTAAGTTGGAGGTAGAGTCTTGTATAAGGAATTGCTGAGGCAAGGGTTGGTTTTGCCGCAGGCGACCGTTGAGCCGGTTGTAAAATTTATCCTCTATGAATGAAATTCACATTTTTCAATTCCCATGTTTTTTTTTTCATTTTAAAGAATATTTTGATTTTTCCTTTCTTGTGATGTGACGCGAGATTTTTGTTTCCAATGTAATGTCAACGGTGCTACCACCTCTTTTTGAACCCTATAAATAGGATTGGAGTTCCCTCACACTTCACTTTTTCCCTTCTTACGCTTTTTCCCTTCTTACGCTTGGTCGGCTGTTCTCCATTTATTTTCTCGTCGAGTGTACATATGGCTTCCAAATACTCGCCCCATGAGTTCGGGAAGGTGTTGGCATCGGAGCGCTCTACGTTGTCCTCTAACAAGGTTTCGAGGCTCTAGAGGGATATGTCTATGAGGATGGTATGGTAATGGAGGCTCCGGGTCCAAACGACTAGGCGACTGACAAGGGGCGGTTCGTATTGTATTGCGATCAACTTGTTCAAGGGCTTTGTCTTCCTCTCTGCCACGAGCTTTGGACCATTTTGAATCACCATGGCATTATTCCAACTCAACTGAAGCCGAAATGCATAGCGGCTGTTATGACTTTCATCATTTGCTATCGCAAGATGGAGATCCCTCTGCAAGGGAGTTGTTCTCTCATATGTTCTCCTTTAGAGTTGATTCAGACGGCTACTTGAACTTTACCCCGAATAGAAAGATTTGGCTAATCGATCTGAAGAACAAGGCCAAGAACTGGAAGCATAACTTTCTCTTGGTGTCGGCAAAGGACTGGGAAATTCTCACTTGCCCATCTGGGGAACCTTACAAGGGACAAATACTTTCTCCCTAGATGCGAGGTTTGGTGTCATCCATTGAAGGAAACAGTCTCTCTGTTGTCCAGTATACTCACGAGGACATAGTTAATAGTGTTTTGAACCTAAGAAAGTATGGTCGGATCACCCCAGAGTTGTGGGCTGCATTTGATGCCCAGGAGTCGAAGCGACGGATTAACAAGGTGGCCAAGGCTTCAATGAAGGAGCCAAGAATGAAGAAACCATTGAAGGAGGGGTAAAAAGTGCATCCGACGAAGACCCCAGGTCTGGACCTTCTCATTTTTACCTCTGAAACGACCTTCGTTATCCAACAAATTTATAGATTTTGACTGGCGAGCTACCCTTAATTGAAAGAAAGCCTTCCTTTCTTACAGGTGATGTGGGGTGCAGTGATGCTGCAACTACTTTCGTTCTGAGATCTAACGTTGAGTCCGTTTCGAACTACGAATCAGTTGGTGCTCAAGAAGATCCTCGGTCCAACGCATCGGGTTTCATCGACCTTGCTGAGAGGGGAAGAGAAAGTTGGCCGACCCAGATCCTGCAACATGCGAAGAATAGGGTCCTGACCAGAGCGCGGATCTACACGAAGCAGGCTTTGGGTATGGGGCCATTTTGGAGGCGGCAACCAGAAGGCTTAGATTTGATCAAGGTGAGAGCATTCCCTGTATGAAACCGAAAGCAGTTCCTTGGTCCCTGAGAGGTCCCGTCGAACGGAGGGAAAAGAGACCGTGGATAGTGAGGATTTGCCCTTCGCCTCTCTCCCTGGGGGTAGAGACGAATGGACCCCAATGCAGGAGGGACCAAATGGTTTCGTCTCAAGGGATTTTTGGTTCGCACTCATTGACCTGCAATAGGACTAGTTCGAGCGTGGTTCGAGAGTGGAGTTTCATGCTACAGAGTGTGCAAACACGCTATGGTTCACGAGTTTTAAGGACAACTTGGACACCCTTAGCCCCCAGAGCTATGTTGTCTGGTTGACAAGTATTAGTTGTTGGAGATGGTGTTATCTCGTTACTTTTCCAACTTACACGTTGACATTGTGGCTGAAGCTACTCGAGCGAAGAAGAAAGCGAAAGTTGCCAAGGTTCATTTGAAGTCCTTACAGCAGGTAGAAGAGGCTGGGGCTCGCATTATTGAAGCGGAGAAGAGCTTCAGAATGGCTCTTGGTTGTGCTTGAGGAGAACGACAACTTATCTGCAAAGGTTGCCTCGTCAGTCACTGTCGAGGAACTGGCGAACCGGTTTCGGCTTTACATTAAATTGCTATCGATTAGTTCGTTTGGTTGGGAATGTTCAGCCCGAAGTACGCGAATTTGAGTGAATTTGCCAAGCTTTTGTCGACTTCGTCCCTTTCAGTCAGGAAGCCTGCCAAGGATCAAAGGCAGTCACTCTAAGAAGGTGGATCTTCAACTTCCACTCAAATTTTTTGTGGCTAGAGATTTCTTTTTTTTTCCCCTTTTTTTCTAAAATGGAAACACAACTCGTGTAATGATAAAGATTAAGTAAATAGAAATCTTTTGTTTGATTTCTTCTATATACATGTCTTGTTTGTGTTTCGTACTTTCTTTTATCGTAGGTTCTTCGTGGTGACGAAGTTAGGTATTTTTCCTCTCTTTTTTCCTAAGGATATTTGATCGCTTGTGGTGTGGAGGTAAGTTTCTAGGTTGCTCGCCCCGGAAGGGAGTCCTTAGGTTGCTCGCCGCGGAAAGGACTTTGTTCGCCCTGAAAACGAGTCTTTAGGTTTTGAGTTCCCCAGTTGCTCAAACTAATTTTTCGTTCATTTCTTTTTTTATTTTTAAAAGTATTGCCAGTTTGTCCATCGTCATATACTTTCCTTTTTCGAAAAAGTCTCTTTTCCGGATGGTGTGAATGATCAGGAGGAGAAAGGAACCGGAAAGACGGGACATACAACAAAGACGGATAAATAAGAGGAAGAATGTGGAAAATCTTTGTGCGATAAACTTCGCTAGGATATGTCAAGCATGTACGTCCAAGATGTTCCCTTGTCGTATACTTCCTCTGTTGAACACTGCTTTGACGAAATTGTTCATTGAGCTCCCTGTGTTGATGAGTGTACTTCTCACATGGTAGTCGTTAATTAAAAGTGTAATCACAATGACGTCGTTATAGGGGTTACCTTTCGCCGGCAGTCCTTTAGTGAACACGATGGAAGGATGTGGCCCTTTTTAGGTTCGATTGTTGGGAAGATTTCCCACCTTATCTGAGTATTTCTGGTATTGTTCATGTGATTCAGATGATGTTGGCTCGGATGGGTTCATCGTACGCATTGTCAGGTGGAGCTTTTCTCTGTCAGCAAGTGGTTGTTCCGGTAGCTACAAATCCTTTCAGTTTTCCAGCCTTGATCAAGTCCTCGACGAGGCTCCCGAGGGGCCTGTATTCTTCTGTGTCATGGTTGTGGTGTCTGCGGTAGGCACAAAAATTGTTCAAATTTTGAGTTGAACTTTTGGCCCTCATTGGCTGAGGTTTTTTGGAGTATTCTTTATCTTGGATGGTCTCTACGAGCTTGGTTATCAAAATTCTTAGGGGTTCATTTTGAATGGCTCCTGCTGCGTTGGTGGTCGTTCACTTTGGTGGGTCGATCGTTGATCAGGGTTCTGAGACCGTCTATCTCGATTATTAACCTTGGTGTTCCCTTTGTTTTCGTGGTGTGGTTGTTGGTTTTCATAGAGAGGACGAGTGGGAGGGTGAGGACCTTCCTTTTCTATCCCACCGTCGTCTATCAGTGCTCTCTTTTGTGACCGAGCATTGACGACTGCTTTCTGGGCCTCTCCTTGATTGTTGAGGACTTATTCCTCCGTGGTGATATGGTGTTTGGCCATTTCTAGTAGCTCGGCCATTGATTTTGGTTCTCGCAGTCATAGAGCATACTTGAAATGCTTGCTTATTACTCCCTGAGTCAGGGTGGTCTGCGAGATGAGGGGCTCTAGGTTATGTATCTCTGACATTTCTCGTTGGAACCTTGTGATGTATGAACGAAGAGTCTCTCCCTTTTGTTTGATCAGTAGGAGAGCTTGAGACTTCTTCCGCGACTTTTGCGCGCTCACAGAGTGGGCCGCAAATAACCATTTAAATTCGAAGAAAGAGGGGATGATTCCCGTCGGAGGGCATTGAACCATCGTAGGGCCAACTCCCTCAGCATGTAAGAAATAAGCGTCATTTGAATGAACAGTGATTTTGAATATTTTGACGGCCTTCTCAAGAGCGGCTACATGATCGACTTGGTCGGTGAGATCCTTATTCGAGTCAAGATTGGGGGTTTTGAACTTTTTTTGGGGTTCGACCTCAGAAATCTACCGAGAGAAGGCATTTTCAACATAAAGGAGGGTTGTGGTCCGCATAGGGTGGTGTCTTTCTACCGGGGCCAATTCGGCGCTACCCTGGTATTAGAATCGTCACTCTTTTCTTCCATTGTCTGAGATTTTTGACTGTTGCGTACCGGTCCATCTCGCCTATCGTTGGTCGTCGGTCCATCCCGACGATCAGGCTCTTGGCGGCTATATTCTTGAGGGTTTTGGCTTCCACTAGCTAGGCCTTCGAAAAGCGCACACCATCTGTTCCTTCATTTCTAACATCAACTATTCATTCATTTCCATTAATTGTTGCTTCACAACCTCCCTTATGCTATCCACTTCTACTGCTTGGCTCATTGCCTCCTGAACGGTTGCTTGTCATTGTGATGTGCTCCTCTTCTTGTTGGTGGCACGATTCCACGCTCCTCATCTTTTAGGATGTTGAATCCAGAAATGTCTGTGAATCACACCCAAGGAGTAGATCGTGCAAGGAAGGGGATGACGAGTAAGTTAAAGGAGATGAATAGTAAAATTAATAGTGTCTAGGGTTTTTCTTCATTAAATGTTCTCCTATTTGTATGCATTGGAGGCATCCTGAATATACAATTACCTTTATGCCCCCCTCTCTCCATACAAAGAAACTTAGGGGTACTAGAGTCATTTATACAACATATGTAAATATGCTGATAAATAATTGGCTGACAAGAGTATTCTTTCGCTCGTTGGACCACACTTATGCATTCGACAGTTATAGGCTGAACCACGTGGGGGTCATATGAATGTCTATGACTTCCCCTCAAACTCTAGATCTCTTTCCTTGTTTGCTTGGTGGTAGACCATCTTTCATTCGGTTCGCCCTGTGGGTATCTTTCGTTCGGCTACTTTTATGACCATCTCTCGTTCGGTTACTTTTATGGCCATCCCTCATTCGGTCATCATGTTGATCGACCCGTTGACTAGATAAACGGCCCAACAGAGTTCTGAGGTGCTCCCTCTGACTTTGGCCTTGATTTTCCTTCTAATAATCTAAATTGGTTTGTTGACTGATCTTAGTACACTGTGATCGCGGGTCCATTTCATTTGTCGTGTACTCATGTTTTGCTCCAAGATTCGTGTTGCCGCAATCTTATCATACAGATATAGCATGGGGATTTGCTATCTCAAATTGCCTTAGCTAGATTTTTTGGTACTACGCCAATTCTAAGAATGTAGTTGTTTAGAATTTAGGAGATGGTATTTCATATTTGAAAAAAAATGGAAGCATAAAGTAATCTTATCATACAATTTTTTGGAGTGTTTTTTGTGTCGATCTTTTTATTTTTGTTATTTTCCCATTTGGTGATTGAATTAGGATTTGACTATTCCCTAACAAAGAAAAGGGGTGACTGTCTTGCACTCGCACTGAGTGAGGAATAGGGATTGTGTTCCATAAGAAAGAGAAATAACCCTAATCCTACTCCTTAAATTTTGACGAATGCATTGATCTTCTTAATTCATATTTTATTTGGGTTGTGATTGATAAGAAGATTAAGCTCCTTGTATTTGTGCAGGTGGCTGGTGTTGAGAAGAATCAGGCCTTTGGAATGAGTCAAATGGAGAATGGTAATTGGAATTATGGCTCCTTGGCAGTCCCAGCAGATGATACGACTGTGAGGTTGGAAATGCCAAACGGTATGAAGCTAATGGTCGAGCCATATGGTATACCTTGTATGGTGGAGATATTCCACTTCCTGTGCTCTCTATTGAATATTGTTGAACAAATTGGAATGAGTCCCAGGACAAGCCCAATGGCCCTAGATGAAGATGTGCCGCTTTTTGCTCTTGGAATGATAAACTCAGCTATTGAATTGGGTGGATCTTCAATAAGAAAACATCCTAAGCTACTTGCTTTGATACAGGATGAGCTTTTCAGGAATTTAATGCAGTTTGGCCTGTCAATGAGTCCATTAATCCTGTCCACCGTGTGCAGTATTGTTCTGAATCTTTATTGTCACTTGCGTATAGAGCTTAAACTTCAAATTGAAGCATTCTTCTCCTGTGTTATCTTGAGGCTAGCACAGGGCAAGTATGGGGCTAGTTTCCACCAGCAAGAAGTGGCTATGGAAGCTCTTGTCGACTTCTGCAGGCAGAAGACATTCATGGCAGAAATGTACGCTAACCTGGACTGTGACATAACTTGCAGCAATGTCTTTGAAGACCTTGCCAATCTTCTCTCAAGGAGTGCCTTCCCTGTCAATTGTCCATTATCTACAATGCATATTCTATCTTTGGAAGGCCTTATTGCTGTAATTCAGCGAATGGCTGATAGAATTAACAACGCACCACCTAGGTCACAACAATCTTCTTTGGAACTAGATGAGTATACTCCATTCTGGACAGTGAAGTGCGAAAACTATTCTGATCCTGAGCAATGGCTAAAATTTGTTCGTTGCAAGAAGTACATTAAGAGAAGGTTAATGATTGGGGCTGATCACTTCAATAGGGATCCAAAGAAGGGTCTTGAGTTTCTGCAGGGAAACCATCTTTTGCCTGAGAAGCTGGACCCTCAGAGTGTGGCATGCTTTTTCAGATACACCGCTGGCTTGGATAAAAACCTTGTTGGGGATTTCTTGGGCAACCATGATGATTTTTGCGTACAGGTTCTTCATGAATTTGCTGGCACCTTCGATTTCCAGGATATGAATCTAGATACTGCCTTAAGACTCTTTCTGGAGACGTTCCGCTTACCTGGTGAGTCACAGAAGATACAAAGGGTGCTTGAGGCTTTCTCTGAGAGGTACTATGAACAGTCACCCCATATTCTAGCTAATAAGGATGCAGCCCTCCTATTGTCATACTCGCTCATAATGCTCAATACGGATCAGCACAATGTACAAGTAAAGAAGAAGATGACAGAAGAGGACTTCATTCGGAACAATCGTCACATTAATGGTGGGAATGACCTTCCCAGGGAATACTTGTCAGAGCTGTACCATTCTATATGCAAGAATGAAATAAAGACCACTCCTGATCCAGGTATTGGTTTTCCAGAGATGTCTCCAAGCCGCTGGATTGATCTACTGAGGAAGTCAAAAAAGACTACTCCTTATATTGTCTGTGATTCTCTGCCATACCTTGATCATGATATGTTTGCCATCATGTCAGGCCCAACAATTGCTGCTATCTCCGTTGTGTTTGATTATGCAGAGCATGAAGATGTTTTTCTGGCCTGTGTGGATGGCTTCCTTGCTGTGGCTAAAATATCAGCATACCATCATCTTGAAGATGTTTTGGATGATCTTGTTGTATCACTATGCAAGTTCACAACCCTTTTGAATGCATCTATGGCGGAGGAACCAGTTACCGCATTTGGGGATGACACCAAAGCTAGGCTGGCAACTGAGACAGTTTTCATCATTGCAAACACGTATGGTGATCATATACGCACTGGTTGGAGAAATATCCTTGACTGCATCTTAAGACTGCACAAGCTTGGCCTTCTTCCTGCACGTGTAGCTAGTGATGCAGCTGATGATACAGAACTGCTGGCAGATACTACTCATGGGAAACCTGCTCTGAACTCTCTCTCTACATCCCACATTCCTTCAATGGGTACCCCTCGCAGGTCATCTGGGCTGATGGGGAGGTTTAGTCAGTTACTATCTCTTGACACGGAGGAACCAAGAACACAACCAACCGAACAGCAATTAGCTGCTCATCAGAGAACGCTTCAGACAATTCAGAAGTGTCACATAGACAGCATATTCACAGAGAGCAAGTTCCTTCATGCTGATTCACTGTTGCAGCTTGCCAGGGCCCTTATCTGGGCAGCTGGTAGGCCTCAGAAGGTTACCAGTTCCCCTGATGATGAGGATACAGCTGTTTTCTGCCTGGAGCTGCTCATTGCCATCACTTTGAATAATCGAGATAGAATTTTTCATCTCTGGCAAACTGTGTACGAACACATAGCCAACATAGTTCAGTCTACTGTGATGCCTAGCGCTCTTGTGGAGAAGGCAGTATTTGGAATCCTCAGAATCTGTCAGCGGCTACTCCCGTATAAAGAGAACCTGGCTGATGAGCTTTTAAGGTCACTGCAGTTAGTCCTAAAGCTTGATGCTCGTGTGGCTGATGCTTACTGTGAGAACATTACACAGGAAGTCTCACGTTTGGTGAAAGCAAATGCTACTCACATAAAATCCCAGATGGGTTGGAAGACAATTACATCCTTACTATCCATCACCGCTCGTCACACTGAAGCTTCAGAGGTTGGTTTTGAAGCACTGACGTTTATTATGTCTGAAGGTTCTCACCTCTCGCCAGCCAACTATCTTCTTTGCATTGAAGCATCACGACAGTTTGCCGAATCTCGTGTTGGGCTTACTGATCGATCTATGCATGCTCTAGATCTCATGGCCGAGTCCACCATCTGTCTTGTTCGCTGGTCTCAAGAGATTAAAGATGCAGGAGATGAAGCTGAAAATTTATCCGAAGGAATTCGGGACATGTGGCTCAAACTTGTTCAAGCACTGAAAAGGCTGACACTTGATCAGAGAGAGGAAGTAAGAAATCATGCCTTGTCATCATTGCAGAAATGTTTGTCAGGAGTTGATGGGATATGCTTGTTGCCCGCATCGTGGTTGCATTCTTTTGAGAGTGTTATATTCATGATGCTTGATGACTTGCTTGAAATCGCTCAGAGCCAATCACAGAAGGATTACCGAAATATGGAGGGAACACTTATGCATGCCATGAAGTTACTCTCCAGGATATTCTTGCAGCTATTACAGGAGCTTTCTGGGCTGAGCAGCTTCTGCAAGCTATGGCTGGGGGTTCTTAGTCGCATGGAGAAATATATAAAGGTAAAAGTTAGAGGCAAAAGAAGTGAGAAACTCCAAGAATTGGTCCCTGAATTGCTGAAGAACATGTTGCTCGTGATGAAATCAACGGGGATTCTTGCAAAAAGGAGCACAATAGGCGGTGATAGTTTGTGGGAATTGACATGGCTCCATCTGAATAACTTTGCTCCATTTCTGCAATCAGAAGTTTTTGCCGGAGAATTGGAGCAGGATTCTGGCAACCATGCACAATCTGATGGAAGCCATTCTGCAGTAGAGGATGGTGGTCAGGTTGAAGGTTAAAAGGTTTTTCTTTGGCTGTTCTGTCATTTACAAATCTTAATCATCACCTGCTTTGATGCTGGGATATTTTTTGGTTGTCTGCAGCTTTGTTAGTTTAGATGGTAGGCTGGCTGCATGTTGTTCAATGCTTTTTAATGGGTAATTTTCCTTTTAAGTTTAGCTATACAGTACTAAAATGACAATTTACCCTGTCAGCTTTTTAGGGTAAATTTGTTTTATTTTTATTTTTATTAAGGATGTGATATATAATGCGTTTGATGCCCATGAGAGACTCACATATTGAACGATGATTTGCTGCTTTTGCTGGTTTGCGATCAAATTGCTGATCCGGTGGAACCAGCGGGAGCTATGATACTTAAAATGCATATTTGATGGCTAGTCAAATAATTTTTTTAATGAAAATTGTTCTTTTAATATGGCTATCATTTGGAAAAAAATTGATAATATTATTATATTTTTTTATGAAGATTTCCTGTTAATTGACAAATTATTTGTGTCTATTCGTCCAAAATTTTCTCTAACATTAGCTGAATGATGATATCAGGCCTCTTAAAGCTTTTACATTTTCTCACAATATATCCTAAAATCAACCTCAACCTCAACCAACTCAAGAGTCTACACTAGGACTCCTAACATAGAGCTATGTTTGGAGTCCACTAATATGCGGACACGTCACTTCAAGAAAACGCACACGCTTTCCTGTTATCCGGTCTGGTAACACAGGAGAATATTCCTCACGTGTTATTTCGAGTTATTCATGTGTTATTGTGATTGTATTGATGTGTTATTGTGTTATTATAATGCCGAGAATATTTCTAGAGCACAATAATACATGAATACAACCACAATAACACCTAAATAATGTGTAATAACATAGAAGGAATATTCCCCTGGGTTAAAACAATATATTTTTTTTATTTTTCTGTCACCTCCAGATGTTCGCATATGAGTGGACTCCGAACGTAGTTCTATGTTAGGAATTCTGATGTAATATATTTCCCTTCAGGATATCCACCTATTCAGCCCTTCCAACCCCGCCACTCCAACAATTTGTTTCATTCTCTCCTGAGTTTTGACAGTTTTGATAAAAGAGCAATGCAAATCGTTACTATTTTTTTTTTCCAGAAGCCATGCGTGGCAGCTGCTGCTCCCAATATATTCATGATTTGTATAATATTGTATTTAAAATATCATTTTATTTCAACCCCTATACTTAGAAAATGTGTCCTTCTGGAATCAACATTTCAAACTAGACAAAATGAAGTGTTGTTTACCAAAAATTTAAAATAAAGTTTGTATAATTTATATGGTTATTAGACGATGGAAATGTAAGATTTTCATGTTTTATTGAACTTTATAGCACCTCTTCTTTGTTTATTTATTTTTTGGTTTTTCAAATATTGGATGGTGGCTAAGAACTCGTGCGCTTGTATTGGCTTGCGTAGCCTTTAAATTTGACCGTCCATGTCTATGTTCCCGTGCTGAGTGCTTGGAAATTGCTGTAATGTTTGGTTGTCTCCATCTTCAATGCGCTATTTGTTTATATAAATTATAGAAAGGTTTGAGCCTTATTGCAGAATTTTGACCAGCCTAGCGCCTGAATTCTAGTAAGGGCGAACCTCTTCACCTGCAAGTAAGAGCGCCACTGATGCTTAATTATCAAATCTTTACGGATTGTTTCAGCCTAGATGAGTAAAGCTGTGAAGATGGAAAAGTTATTAAACACGACACCCCCTGCGCACCTAATATTTTTCGTGAAGATGACCCCGAAGAGTATATATTTCTATTTTCTTTCAGTTGAAAAGAGAGAAAAAGAGAAATAAACGTCCATGAGGGTAAATGCAAGCAAGTACAGAAATCAGAACATACTTTCTAACTGCGCAAGCGATTAAGTTTTTTATTTAAGATAATAATCATATGATTTGCTGAATATTTGCTTGTAGGTTAATAATTAAACAGTAATAATTAATCAAAATGAAAAAAAAAAAACCCAAATTCATACCCACAATGTATGAGTGGCTAGTACTCTACCAATCAACTTGTTTGAGAGAAGAGTATGCTGTATCACCATTATTTCATGCTATGAAGTTATGGAAAATGGGAACTGCAAACGCTTACAAAGGAAACCATCGCACAAATGCCCTCTCAACATTGTTTCTAAGCCAAGCATGATAATGATTATACATATACTATTATTTTTTGTGCTGCAGCCTATTATGTATGCCATTCAATAAGATAGATAACAATGCCTCCAAACATTGCGAGTGAATAGCTTTTATAACCATCTGCTAGGTTGAACATTGATGGCAATGACTGGAGCCACATATATAGCACAATAATCCACAAAATATTCACACGCATGAGAACTAGTACATGCTATAATTGTTACTTCAACCGTGTCAAATTTCACTAGCAGAACGGTAGAGAATCTGATAAAGTTCCATGTCAGGAACAGAAATGATGTTTCAGTAATTCATCAAAACTAGCTGATAAAACAGAATCACAAACTAAAAATTGATTATTATAGAAATCACAGGACGACAACAGCAACATCTTTATTCATGCGAATTTTACAGGAAGAAAGCATCTTACAGTCCGATAGCACATGCCTGTGAAAAAAGGGTTTGGCTAGAAAAAAAACAGCCCAAAGAGAGCAGTTAGGGCGAGCTAATAGAATCAGCCGCCATTACCAAACCCCAAGAAAACTAGGCTTCTAAAGGGAACTGCACACATGCGACCAAACACACACAGCTAATCAAGCCAATGAAACAACGCAGCACTAAGAATAACTGCGTTGCACCTAAAGCTGGAATAATACTAAAAAACTGACCCAGAAGATGACCGATGACCAGCCAACATGGTCAAATATGAGGACGTGGCTAAAACAATAGAGCGGCCAAGAGGTTACAACTCATGCACTGCATAACGAGGATCCTATATATGAAAACCCCCACTAGAAACAATACATGAGCATAAAAATATACCAGACATGGAAGTAATGACGAACTACTATGAAAAAGGACCAGGAATAATCAACTGCAATCTCAGGAACCAAAGAAGAGCAAGGGAAAACACACCAATTGATGTCCACCAAAACCCCCAAGAAACAGAACTCTCCCTTGAGGAAAGATTCTGCGAAAATAAGGGAATTGCAACACTCCCTGGAAAGCTCTCCTTATCCTGGTAGAAAAGTATGTCGAAGATAGGGAAGTTCGTTGATGACTGCAACGAACCAAAAATTAAAAAAAATTAAAAAAAGGCCGTAGAAGATAACCTACTAAGACTACTGAACCATGTTTTCTCTCTCCTTTTTTGTTTTTTTGTTTGAGCTGAATTAGAAAGACACCAATCCCCAATCAGAACTAGGAAAGGACGTCACACCACCAAAGCTTCTCCTCCAGAGATCCAACCACACGAGAGTTAATAAGCTTGCACTGTTGAAGATTTAACCACTTCAAGGATTCTTTCATTTTTTCCAAGAATGAGAGGCTCTTCTTTGTAATTCCAGTGCAACCAGCAAGTGAAAGAGTCTGCAGGTTTAGCTGCTCAGCAGAAGCAATTGCAGCAACCCCAAAGTCACTGATGCTACACCAGGAAACATCAAGATCCTTCAGGACTGAGCAGTATGCTGAGATAGAAAAGAGGCTTTTGTCAGTGATCCCCTTGCACCCATAAAGATTAAGAAACTTCAGGGAAGTTCCATGCACTTTAACCAGAGCAGAAATGCTTGCATCAGACACACTAACACAGCCTTCAAGGTTCACCTTGACCAGTTCAGATTGAGAGTTCTCTAACAGTGGAAGAAGCCCAACATCTGTCACACCAAGAAGACCACTCAAGTCAATTTGTTGCAAGTTGGGGCAGATCTTCCCAACCAAAGGCAAGCTGAAGCTGGTAAAACCAGGACAATCACTAATCGTCAGAGAATTTAGTGACATGCATGAAGGAAGCTCATCCGGATGGCAAGTAATGTCTTTGATTCCCAAGCACTTTATTAACGCTAGACTCTTCAACTTTGCATAACAGTTTAGAAGGCCTTCAAAAACACCTACAAGTGTAATCCCATTACATTCCTCTAGTTGCAGTCTTTCAAGCATTTTTGCATACCCAGTAAAAGATTTAAGCCCCGCATCAGAAAGATAACTGGACCTTTTGATGCTCAGAAGCTTTAGATTCGGGCAACCCTTGGCAATAGCATCTAAGCCCCGATCTGTAATTCCAGGACAGCAGGAGATCGTGCAGGAAGTTAAGTTCACCATGTTAAGGGCATTCCCCATAACCCAGAAGCCCCTCTCACTTACATTCTGCAGGAAAATAAGAGATATGTTGGTGACAGCCTTTCCATAATGCCCAATGACAGCTAGTGAAACGTCGCTGATATTCACATTCTGAAGTTTTATCTTCCTTATGGATGAAGAGGCATAAGACACCAAGCTAGAGACTCCTTTATCACCCACAAGCGGACAATCTTTGATTGAAACAGAAAACAACTTCGAACAACCATGGCCAACTGCTTGGAGACCATCATTGCCAATGCCTGAGCAGGAATCTATTGTCAGAGATGTCAAATTTGGACACTTCTGTGCAATAACTTTTAATCCCTTGTCAGTAATCAAGGGACATTGGTAAAGATCAAGGTTCTCCAGCAAGGGGCATCCATCAGCAATGGCAGCAAGCCCTGCATCAGTAATCAAAGGAATCTTCCAGATTGATAAAGCACGTAGTAAAGGACAACCATGTCCGATGGCAGACAGCCCAACATCAGTAGCCTCGCAGGTTGAATTACCTCCTCTAATCTTCAGCTTGCCAAGACCACCGCGACCAGCATTACCAACTGCAATTGCAGCGAGTCTAACATCAGTTGCTTCCTCTGCCTCCAAGCACCTGGTTAAATATCCATCACTCTCGACACTAAAGTTTTTCCCTGGTACTGATGGATCAGGATAGTTGAGATCGGGAATATGCAATCTAGAGGAGCTCAATGAGTTGCTTTCTTTTTGCAGCATATCCATGTCTTCTGAAGGTTGGATGCTGCTTAGTAGCATGAGCCATCGTTTGGATACACATGAAGCAATGCTCCTTTCCTGGCTTCTTGGAAGCCTTCTGAAGATCTCAAAAAGACATTCATCCGGGAGAATGTCAATGGTGCAGCTGGTCAGCTGCTTCTTTAAGAGAGGAGCAGTCATCATCACTTCTCCTCTTATGATGGAAGGTGTCGTGAACCGCCTCTTCTTCCGAGAAGGATAACAGGCATCCATGGTCGGTGCAAGTGATCTGAAAAGGCTCGAATCCATGAAATTTGAGCAAAGCAGCCCCCTAAGCCGGATTTCATCATCGCCTGAGATTACAAAAGCAGGAAGATAAATGATCCATTCAGAAAAAATCATCACAGTTCTACCCTGGTATGGTGGATAAATGAAAACGGATGCGAGGTAAAGCAATCAACGCCAGAAAATAGCCAAATCAACATAATGAAAATATTAACTTGTGAATAAGAAACGAGCCAAAGCAACTCAACATGAACTGATCTACAAAGAAAAAGAGATCAGATCTAAAGCTGACATGCCAAAGACAATGAAATCACATTGATCCAAAACATAGAATGGATGAAGGCAAAATGAATGAAATTCATGCGGTATATGGCACGACTATGTAAACGTCCCAATAACTTGAGAGATTCCCCAATTTTTTCAGTTTTATTTTCCTCAAATAAGAAACATACAACAAGGCTAACAACAACAATAGATGCATCTTGAAAGGAAACGCTCGCCAAAACGAAGGGGTACTTAACCCAAAAAAAGAAAAAAAAACTGACGGATTAAGGGGGAAAAAAACAACAGTTGAAGCACATCGATTTGATATTCAATCCTCATAGGATCTTACTTTCGAAAGGAAAGAAGTATGTATATATATATATCTTACCAGGAAAGTTGAGGAGAGCCGCCATGGGTGCGGACTAAAGAAGTTCAGTAGTCCAGAAGCGCGCCGAAAAGGTGCCGTCAGAAGCAAGCAGATCGCAGCCAACAAAACTGAAAGAAAAATGAAGAGAGCAAGCGATAGCATCACCGCCTCCGCCGGGCTCGCCCGATGGAAAACCCTAAAAAGGGCAAAAAAGGAGCCGCGGAGTTGAAGGGCTAATGGAAGAGAGGGAGATGAGGTGGGTAGCGATGATGAATGAATATTCGATCTCACTGTTCTGAGTGCTGTTATTATTATTTTTTGTATTTCCTTTATTTATTTTTTAATTTATTAGCCGACAATGCAATCCGGGGACGGGGACAGCTATGAGAATCAGAATGGGCACAAGATGGAATCGGACGGATGGTATGATTTCTTTTTTAATTTCAAAATAGCAGTTTGATATTTTTTAATTGTGCAACTTGGTTAGATGCATGGAACGTGCCAGCTCTCTCTCAACACTCAGCACTCAAGACTCCGTGCAATGTATCTTTAGCTTTCCGTTTTTTTATAAAAAAAACATAAAGTTATGTAAGGACAATATGGGTACTGCTGTAGGCTTCTTGGCCTCTCATTTATTAATATTAATATAAACAGACCGTACAGTTTAGAAGGCAGGCATTTAATGAATTGGTTTAGCCAAGTCCACAATTAATGGGATAACCGGATATGCAATTTATTAATTTTGTTTTGACTATGACAAATAGACAACTGGGTCAATTTTTTTTCTCTCTCTCTATAAATAAAATTTAAAAGCACTGCAGGTGTCCCCCAACTTTCGAGTGATGAGGATTAGTCGCAGCTAATAAATAATCATTTCAAATCCTTTTATTTAACATGTGATCTCAATGGGTTCGCGCTCAATCAAAAATGAAAAATGATTCCTATTTTTTATGTTTTTACGTAAAAACCATTAATTATATTATTATTATTATTATTATTATTATTATTATTATTATATCTATTGAATTCTTAATTATCTTTCGAAAATACACGCCTTGAGAGTTAGAGTCTGGAGGAGGCATAAAAAGAAAATAAATGAAAAAAATTCTTAGTTAATAGGTTTTCAAAAAGTCCGCAAATCCGGTGCCCCTTTATTTATGGTTGAGCCTCCTATTTATAGGAGAGCTTCTTATACAATTTCAAAAATAAGAGAACAATTATGAAAATAACCCTCGATTACCGAAAGGAAAGAATGATTATGTAAACCGAAATGAAAGAATGATTATGTAAACTATCCTTAAAGCAATCAATATGATGATTTAATACTAAATTTATATTACAATTTAAATTTACATATGACAGTTATCAACCAGTTAATATGTTCTGTTTCAGTCAACCAAATCGACGAGCTTAGTGTAAGTCATTTCTGCCAAGATACAAGCGGTCGGTTGATAGGTTGTGTTCAGTCTGCTTTTAGAGAGCTTCATTGATTGAGATTGTAGATGAGTCTGTCAATCGCATTCGTCGATGGTGGACTTGATCAGTCTGTTGATTTTTCAGATAATCGGTTCATATCATGTCTCTTTAATTTAATGTCTCGACTATTGTGTCATCATCTTTAGTTGTTTGATTGATTTGAGATTCATGCGATAATATTGGTGTGTACATATTAATTTCCTGAGTTTTTTTACATCTTGATAATGATAACCACAATAAAGAAAAGAAGATTATTTGACAATCAGTGACATCAAAATCAAGAATTAATTGAACAATTTACTTCTCTTTGGGTTTTGTGTCTAGTGTGCTCTATAAATAAAGTCATAGACTTGGCGTTGCATCCTTAGCAACCAGTTTTTTTTCAAATAGTCGAGGTACATCACGGCTGATTGTATGAGCCGGGTCGACGTGGAACTCAAATTTCTAGCCAAGGCGGGCTTTTCAGGGCTCGACCCCTGCAAAGAAGAGGAAGAGTGTGAAAAAAGAAAAACAATCGAGGCCCGAACTTGATCCAGTTGACGTAGTCAGATCATTTGATTGCACTGAGGAACGATTGTCGAATAAGCTTAGCCAGAAAACTCTAGCGCTTGGACCCGGTGTGAACATAATTGTCGATGGCTCTTGCTTATGGCAGGTGATGAGGAGAGTGGAAGGGAGCTGAAGAGAGTGACGATCATTGCTTCTCCTCACACGCCACTACCGAGAGGTGGAGGCACCTCATATGGAGAAAAAGATAAACTTTTGAAGGCCCTTTCTTCAATATATAAATTTATGGTTAAGTAAAGATTTATTTGGCTTTTGATGATTTTTAACAATTTTAAATGTTATTCTAATGTAGATGAATCGATCAGATCAGAGGGGCCTCGAAGATAGTGGGCCTTCAAAGGATGTTGCAAAGTCCGCCACCGCTGGGATGGCCAGTCTGCAGGCTGAGTTCATTGAACTCCTGCCATCAATCACTTCAGAGGGGCACCACTAGTCTCCCAACCCTTTGCCAGCTATCAAATCTTAACAGGAGCGAATCTTAACATGAGCAAACAGAGTGGCGTCTATCTTCTTTCGGATCCATGGAGCAGCAGGTCGGCAGGATCAGATCCTTGGCGGTGTTGGTCAATTCTTAGGAAGGAGCGGCTGGAGGTTCGACCATAGATCCTGTGCAGGAGTTATCAATCCATCCAACGACCACAAACTCAGAGGTAGCGGCTTTGCGGTTGGAGGTTTCCATCTTGCAGAGCATGTTGACCGAGGCACTGCGCAAGCAAGGATTTATTCGTGAGTCTGCCAATCTAAGTAAGTTCCATCGCGAAGCCAAATGGTGGACAAAGTTAGGATAAGCGGAGCGATGGTCCTCCAAAGGTTGATTCATAGAGGGTATGTTTTGACTGAGGCCTTAGAGGACCTGTTCATCAAGCACTTTATTCGAGAATTTGTAATAATGTTATTTATAACAAAAATGTCTTTAAATAAATTTAAAAGGATATTTGGTGTGACATTTATCATTATGAGACACTTCATTTTATGCGTTCACCCTATAAATAAAATAATGATCCGTTTCTTTTTTACTTTACACGTTCTGATTTTTTTCTCTGTGCATTCAGTCTTTCTTCTCCTTTCATCTTCTAGTCGCCTTTGGCTCTCTAAGATTGTTCCTAAATAATCCTCGAAGCTCTTTGGGTCGGTCAAGATTGCCAATCTTTCATTCTTCATGAATGATAATGTGAAGTAGTTGTAGAGGGAGTATGTTCTTTATGATGACATTGCTCTTCAGAGGATGTCTGGGTTAACGTGAGTGACAGACGAATTAGGTAAGGATATGGTCTTCTATCAGGACCAGTTCAAGTATGGTCTTCAGCTGCCTGTCTAATGAGCTCTGGAGTGTTTTCAGTATATACAGGCTCATTCCAGCGCAAGTGCTGCTGAACTCCATAGCCGTAATAATGACTTTCGCCCTCTATCATCATCAGAAGCATATTTCATGGTCAATCGAAATGTTCGAGCACTTTTTTCTCGTTCAAGGTTCATAAGGAGGGCTTCATCATGTTTTTAACGAGCAAGCAACTCCACCTGCTAGAAGTGGAGAATAAGATAAAGGTTTGGAAGAAAAGTTTATGACTAGTTCTTATTCTAAGGACTTGAGGATCAGGGCTAAGCAGCATAACAAGTGGTGGACAGACCGAAGTCTCTTTCATCGAGTAGGGATGTCAACAAGGTGAAGCTAACCGATCGTCATCTCTTGGTTCCGCAGTACACCGCCAAGGTAATGAATAGTGCTGAGGAGCAAGATTATCTAGGAACGGTGATGTCTCTCGGATATTGATGAGGCGATCAGGGCTGAGGCGGTGAAGGAGAAGCCTGCCGCCAAGCACCAGAAACAGTAGTGTCTCTCGGGGCCAAGTAATTCTTTAGAAAATGAGGTCCTGCTTCTTTACAGTGCAACCTTTAGATATCTTACATCCATGCCTGAAACCACTATTATTATTCAAGATACGGTGACCGGTAAGGTTACCTCCATTCCTAAAAAAATATGCTTCTCATTTTGTTGATGCATGGGAAGGTGACGGGAGAACATCTGTCTCCTAAGGGGTTATGAATGAAAATGTGGCCGCAGCTCCTTATTACTCGAAAACTGGCATTCCACCAACTGTCATCATTCCACCATATTCACAGGTCAGGATCCTTCCTTTGTTGCCTTGTACGAAAGAGCCAAAGCTAGCTGGACTGCTCCAGTTGCCTTGCCCAGTTCTTCATCGAGAGAGTCGACATTGTTTTTCGACGATGAGGCCTCACCTTTGCTCGAGAGAAAAAAAGGCCCCATCGACGGGGGAAGGAGCAGGTGGAGGAAATAAACATCTCACTTCCCTCTCCTTTGAAGAGGAGCAAGGAGGTCTTCGAGTGGGGGCTCATGCACAAGGGCACCGAGAGGACGTGGCTCAGGTTTGACAAGCAGTTCAGTCTACTAAATCAGTCTTTAGACTAGTATTCTTCTGAGCTTTAAATTGAATTTTGAATGCAACCAACTATTTGAAATTCTTATGAATTTACATATCCAACACCAACACTTGAATATTAATATAAACAACAGTCCAATCTTTAACATTACATAAAAAAAAAAGAATCACTTTTGTTAAGTTTCTTTTTTTAAATGAATACACCTTTTCATGCATAGATTTTGATGCAAAAAATTCAAGCTTTATATATAAATAAATAAATAAATAAATAAATATATATATATATATATATATAATCCAATCTTTAGATCTTAGATATATAAATGCATAAGAATTGTGAGATATGCACGTAAGTTACACATAAAAATAATTGGTTATTGAAGCAAAGAAACCCTTTAGGTATCACGGGTTTCCTCATAAGCAGTTACAAACACATAAACGTGCTTTATACACATGAGAATCTTGTGTGCTAGCAAAGCAAGCTCATACAATATATGGAGCTACAAGCCTATGAACTGGACAGTAGCCGAAGGAACTACTTTGCTGAGGATAAATACACTTATGATATATGCGGGATCCAGAACAAAGCTAGTAGTCCATGTTTTCCAAATATTGGTGTTCAGAATCGTCCACGCAGATTATTCACGTTTTTACACTCCTCTAATGTAAGCTACGTGGTCATTTTCAGAATTCCAGATTTACAAGCTCCATCTGCTGGTCTCCATATAATATGCTCCAGCTTGCCACAGAGATTCTTGTAGAACTGCATGGTGGCAAGTAAACCAATCTGTCATCAAAACAAATGCAATGGAAAGCAAATATAGCATTTTTCAACTAAAAGCTTTATTGAGCGGATTTAAGCTGACCCTGTGATACTGCAAAGTATCTCCAGCAGCCTTTCTAACGTCTACCATGAAGAGTGATGGTGCAACTTCAAAAACCTGTCAATAATCATCATCTCAACAAGGTAAAGGTCGAGGCATCAATAAATTGTTTATTGCAAGAATTTAGAAGGATATAAATTAGGTACCTCAAGCACAATAGCCAACTGGCTCATTTTGTTTGATGAAACACCTTCCAGTCTCATCTGACGTCAATAAGAAAAGCGATGTTAAATCAAATATACATAAAGCTTTAGTAGTTGCTGGCATACCCCACTTCGCAGACTGCAAGAAAAGCACTACAACGGGAAATAAATGTAAATTTAGATATAGATGGAGAAATACCAAAATAAATTGAACTATGATTGTTTCTGCTTTGTTTACTAGTGACCACCAAATTGTTTATCAAGTAAACAAAAACATTTGTCGACACCTATAATTTCAGTTAAAGATAAAAAATATGTTTCTATCATGCTAATACCAATTTCATCAAGTGGTTCACATAGTTCTTTTCTGTCCCCTTAATTTGCATTTGACGTTTTTTTTCCGACACCATTCAACGGGAATTTCTCCTACATCCAGGTCACATTTCTTATAACAAAGCATTCCACCGTTCATAACTTTAAAAAATAAGAAATTAAAAAAAAAAAAAGAAAAAGTTTTCTCCGCTTGGGCAAGTCTGAAGTAATGTTTATATAGAAGAAAACACTCAAAATTTGCGCTCCAATGATGAGCACAAGTTTTCCCATTACAAAAAGGAAACAGGAACTCATCATCTCAAAGCATATTGCATTGTCAACCCACAGCGATGATGTTGGGATCCAGAACCAAAATCAGCGAGGAAATAACGACGAACTTGCCATAGATAAGAGGGAAAACTCAAATATGGGCTGCAATTACAAAAATTAAAGGAAAACAAGCAAGATACAATGATGATTTACTGTTCAAGATGTATATCGTCACTTCCACAACCCTAGACATCGCTAGGAACACCACAAGAAGAAAAAAAAACAACCGACAAAACATGCATAAAAGAAACAAACGCTAGCCCTTTGGCACTAATACATACTCCCCAAGAGTCCCTTTCAAAGTTCCTCACAAAAGCCCCCTTAATCCCTTTCCTTCTATATTAGCGGCTCGGGGGCCCCACCCGTGCGCTGGGATTGCCCATACCAGATTTTGGCTGGGCCGGCTAGTCTGGCTCCTTATGGTCAGTCCAAACCTGGACCGATTCACGCCGCGGGAGGAGTCCCGTGCGTATCTAGGGTAAAGGGAGAAGTCCTATGCATACCAATACTCCCTTCCCAAAGAAGCAGATTGTCCTCAAGGTGAAAGGCTAGAAATTGCTTTTGTATCCCTCCGTACAGCTCCCATGTGGCTTCATAATTTGGCAAATATTTCCATTTAATCAAAACCTCATTTGTTCCAGTCACGATGAGGGTGTATGGTCTTGATGACACGCTCAGTTGCGAAACATGACAGACGAGATGAATTGATGATGCAGGCACTAAACTCAAACGGTAAGCCACTGCCCCAATGCTTGCCATGATCTCATAGAGATCAAAATACCGTGAAGAGAGTTTCTCGCTACTCCATCTTGCCATTCTTTTCTGCCGGTAGGGCCTCAGCTTCAACTAAGCCATGTTTCCGGGCTCGAATTATATCTCTCTTTTATGTCCATTCGCCTTCCTTTTCATGATCTGTTGAGCTCTCAGTAGATGTCCATTAAGCTCAGCCAATATTCTGTCCCTCATCTCCAAGTACTAATCGACGTTTGATACTGGTGTCACGCTATGCCTATAATGTATCAAGTGAGTTGGATCCTGCCCATATAATATCTTGAAAGAGGCGGTCTATGCCGCTCTATAATACGAAATAATATACCAATATTCTACCCACTCAATCCACCTGACCCATAACTTCGTCGTATCAGATACAAAATAATGCAGGTATGTCTCCACACTCCTGTCGACCACATCTGTCTGTCCATCGATCTGGGGATGATATGCGGTGCTTCTCTTAAGGATTGTTCCTAGTAACCTGAATAGCTCTTTTCGAAAATGGCTGAGTAACACCTTGTTTCTATCCGATACAACCGATTCCGACACCTAATGCCTGAGTAACACCTTGTCCCCTCAAGAATTACCCAGATGATTGTTCGAATCCTGTAGCAACTTTGCCCGTATCCTCCTTAGTCCTTCCTCTAGCTCGCTCTCCCGCCTCAGTGCTTCCCAATCGAGGACCAAGGGTACCGATAAGGCCGTCAGCTAGGGCTCCACCTTCCTCAATAAGGCATCTGTAGCTTTATTCTCCAACCTTGACCAATACTAGATCTCGAAATCATATTCAGTAACTTGGATAGCCACCTCTGATGCTCCTAAATCACCATCATGTGCTCCAATAGATACTTCAAACTCCTCTGATCTGTTTTGACAGTAAAGTGTTGTCCCAATATGTAGGGTCGTCTGTTGACATCAAATTTTGATGTCACAAGTGCAGGGTGCCACCCTGCACAATTTAGGGTGGTCTACGATTCGTCAATAACATCCAGTAGTTCAGACAAGGGCAAGGAGATAGGGTTGGCAGATACTTAGCCTTACCCGGGAGAACCCGCCATCAGAGGGGTTATTCGAGACGTGAGACATGCTTGGTGCCAAAATTGATGTCTGGAAGCCACCATACGTTCGTTTGGAACCTCTCATGGAAAAGGGAAGTCACGGTATCCTCCTACGTGCACTCCAAGAAAATTAGAGTTTGAGACAGTCTATTGGCGTCGTGGTTTAGGACGACCGTTGACATCGATTTCCTGAGTGAATGACCGACAAATATACTTCGTTTCGGGCTCATATGAAGTTTCCCATAGCTTACAGATCGAGACAATCCTCCATCACGTGTTTCCGACTAAAATTAGAGTTTCAGGCTAAACTAGCGCCGTCCTGAGAGCCTACGTGCCCAAAATGCCTTACCAGATCATCAAGCTTGAGCCTCCGGAGGTCTGACACCTGTTTCTAGCACCTGGGCATCATGCCAGGCGCCTAGGCGACAATAACGGGCGCCTAGGTGCCCAAAACAAAAATAAATTAGCCACTTTTCTGAGAGCTGGAAAAATAGGCGCCACCCATATGGCGCCCAAGGACCGAGCGCCTAGGCGTCGGTCACTTCCTAGGTCGCAATTTTGGCCATTTTTTACGCTATTGTTGCGCCATTAATCGCCAGAATTGTTGGGATAGCCTCAGGACAGTAAAGAGAGTTGGCTAATCCTCCATTTGTCCTCTTCTAGAAGCATCCTAAGCTTCTTTTGGGAGACATTTTGGTCATTTTGAGGGGGGGAGCCGAGCTTAATCTATGCTCCCCACCCTCATTTGATCGGCTAGCTTCATTTCTGGCCGAGAGGGGGCTTTGTCACTCCCTCTCCATCTCCATCTCCTTTTTCTTCGACGAGTTGAGAGAACTTTGGGGAGAGCTTAGAGGTCCATTGGAGGGGCCTCTTGGAGAGAAAACACAGAGGAGGGACTCCTTTTCCCCTCCATCTTCTTCCTCTTCATCTCCTCCTCCCCCACACTTCTCTCGTCTTCTTCAACATTTTGTGAGGGTGTGAGAGGATTTTTTTGAGGAGGAGCTTGAGAGTAAGGCGGCACTCTCCTACACCGGAGGAGAGATTCATCCTAGCTCGGGGAAGGATCGTCGATCTTCATCGGAGCGTCGCCGGAGCACCTCAGGAACGTGGGCTTCTCTCCTACCGATAGGAGAACTTCCTCCTACGTGAAGAAATGCGTTTGCAACTTTCGCGGTGGAGAGAATCCTTAACTCCTAGCCGACCCTAAGGTGATTCAAGCTTAGGCGCGTAGGTTCGGTCGCCCATGCGGGGTGAATGCGCAGACCAACATTAGTCGGGACTGGCACGCCGCCTTTGTGATAGACCGTTGATTTCCTAGAGCTAGCCCTAGGTTATAAATCCGGTGCATTAGCCATTTTTATTCAGAACCGAGTGATTCCCCTTGTGCGCCTTAGGAATATATCCCGTTAGGTTGGAATCTCAATTTCTTAAGGTTTTGGCGCTCCCAACTTTCCTTCAAGGGGTTGGTTGAGTTCAACCTCTAGAGATGGGAAAACTTTTGCAGCTAGCCCATCATGCGAGATCACGTATACTCATAGGACGAAATAAACTTTGTAGCTAGTTCGCCCTACGAACAGTGAAGGACTTCCCATACGAGAAAATAGAAGGAGAAGCCCTCTACATTGCCACACCAAAACCGGAGGCGGCTATGCCACGAATCTAAGACTGCCAACTCTAAATACCTACATGAGGCCGTTAGGTAGAGTTCGATGCACTGTAGAGTTTTTGGTTGCATCGCGTATGCATATACCACATTGTTGCATTTTTGCATGTGACCATTTGTTACATTGTATGCATGTCTACGTGAGCACTTTAGGTTGATCGACTGTCCTATGTCAATTCTCGATCCTTCTGGTTTTGATCGGCTGTCTCAGGCTGATTATCCTTTCTTCTGGGTTCGATCGATCGCTACGTGTCGATCACGTGTTTTGGGTTCAATCGACCGTCCCAGGCCGATTACTTTGTCTGTTGGGTTTGATCGGCTATCCCAGGCCGATCACCCTATCTTCTAGGTTTGATCAACCGCTACGCATCGATCGCCTGCCTTGGATTCGATCGGTCGTCCCGGGCCGATCGTCTTATTTTCTGGGTTTGATCTGCCACTACGTGTCGATCGCCCGCCTTGGGTTCAATCGATCGTCCCAGGCCGATCACCCTATCATCTAAGTTTGATTGATCGTTGCGCATCGATCACTCGCATTGGGTTCGATCAGTCATCCTGAGCCGATCACTCTATCTTCTGGTTTTGATCGATCATTGTGTCGATCACCCACCTTGGGTTCAATCGGCCTATGAGAATGTCTCCACGAGCAGTGCGAGTTTCTGTATCACGAGCAATAAACATGTATGACTGTGCTAAGTATCGAAGGGTTCTAAAGTGTGTCATATGCCTTACGGACCCGCATCATAGGTCTGTTATTTTAAAAGTATAAAATGAATATTTTTATTATTTAGTATTATCCACATACTTCTCTTGTGACGTATCTCTTATTTTAAAATTATATAAGTTAGGTCACATGTGAGGCCAATTATTTTAAAAAAGTCACACTTTTGTGACGTGCTTTAGGTCTATTGAATCTTTAGGACGAGGTCAGCATGACGACTGCATCAAAGTCATACGGTAGTCGGACTTTACCCTGTATGCTTAAATGCTAGTTAGGACAATTCTCGTTAAATAGTGTGCTAGACTAGGATCTAGGATGCTATGTGGTCTTTTTGATGTCTGACTATTGTTCTTTGTTGGTTTGATTGTCCAAGCCAGACATCTTTCCTACTTTGCTTTTTAGTGTGTTTGCATGCTTGACATGCATGATAGTGTGTTTGGACGTTCTTTCGCAAGGAGCCGGGCCTATATGTGCACACACACGGGTACTTTTGGAAAAGGGAGCATGTGATGATTTCCACCAACTCTTTTCTTGCAAGGGTTGCTTAGCTCCCCACCAGGCATGGCTAATTGCACGTTGCATGGCATTCTCTGCCGACCTTGTTTTCTATGCAGGTCACGTTTTTTTTTTTCTATGTACTTTTTAGAATCTAGGAGAGTCTTGAGACGAAAATAAGATATAGGCACATGTTTTGAGGTGTTTGGCGCAGGAAACACGTGGAGGTGACTAAGAGCAGATGTTCGTGTCCCGTATTTTAATTTTGTATTTTATATTGATATATAGGATTATGACCGGACATGTACATGCAAAGTCTGATCGTCTTTTTCTTTTCTGGGATACGTTACCAACCCAACGACATTTGACCTTTTATATATTTTATTTTTTTCTTATTGCGTGAATGAATGCTTAAATTGCTTCATTGTTTATTTTTGTGGTTTTTGTCTGGGAATCACGAAGCAATTTCGGTTCATTAGAACTTAAAATCCTAAGTTTTCTATAAAAATCCAAATTAAAATATTGAAGATAATTAAAATTAAGGATTTAAATATTTAGGACTTTAAAATTTATATCTTACTTTCCTGCATGGCCTTTGAGCCAGATTTTAAACAAGCTGCATTGAATGAACATAACCCAAGTCATACCAATAGAGCATCCATAATATTTAAGGCCGCTCTAGATAACTGCATTATTATTGCAAGTCCCAAGGAGAAGCCTCGTTGTTTCTCCAACCCGATTGACACAACATACCTTTTATATATATGTGGTTGTCTAGTACCCCAAGAGTTTTAGAAGACTCCCCAACCCAGACGAGGTGTAAGTCATTTTATTTGGAGTGTTTCTAGCTTTCTAATTAAACCTCCATTTCCCAAAGCATCTTGCCATTTCAACAGGTCTTGAAGCTCCAACTTATATTCATAGGATAAAGTTTATTTCCTTTGACCTTACGGTTACTAAGATCCCCCGTAGACGACGCAATTCACAGATTGCTGACCGAGGATCTCAGCAAGTGTTGGGTCGACTATCTTCACGACCATGTAGACTTATGACCATAGTGACTTGAAATGACGGGTCCGTCGTATCAAACCTAGCTACCTCTGCCTTATAGGATTACTTTACCTTTCTGTTGTTGAGCTCCTTTAAGCCTTGTAGCTCTTTGACTTCATTAATATCATTTTGACGGCACGATGCCAATGAACTGCAACCAATTTGGGATACGATGAGTTGTTCTTTGCCTTTATGACCGAGATATGCTTTAACGTGTTGGGATATCCCATTAAGATGATTAAAGTTATTCCGTGGGCTCTGTGTGCCGATGAACCGCTATCCAATCGGGATGTGAGAGATTCACTCCCTGCTCAATAACTTAACAAGAGCTTTGAAAGATATGGGCATCCCCCCTCGGAATAACCTTTTTTCTTGACCTATTTCCCCAAATCAATGATAAAAAAATAAAATCACTTTATTGAGAGTATTCTTGAATATCCTCCAAGATATAATTAACTAAGTGTTATACATCCCATTATGAGTACTCTCCCAAATCAATGATAAAAAAATAAAATCACTTTATTGAGAGTATTCTTGAATATCCTCCAAGATATAATTAACTAAGTGTTATACATCCCATTATGAGTACTCTTAACCTCATAATAGACACCTACACCTAAATCTTTGTTTGTAACTAGTTTACGTAGGTATTTTTTTTGCGGATACTGGTCCACAGTGCCTCTACCCAATCTTATTTGTGCGAACATGCTTGACCTATCATTGTAAGGTTTATCGCACGTAGACTCTCCACGTTCTTTATGTTGTTTGTTGTCTTTATCGTATGTTTCTTCTTTTTGGTTCATCTCTTCTAATCATTCATATGATCTGGAAGAGAGATTTAGTCAGAAAATGAAAATATAAGACGATCGACAAGCTGACGACTCATTCAAAAATAAAAATAAAAAAAGTAAAAAAACATCGCCACTTATGAATGTTCAAGACAATATCCATCAACTCCCGCCCGTATGCTCACTTGAGCCTCGCCCTAGGGGTGAGCACCTGACTGAAGTAGGCAATTGGTCGTTGGTCCTGCATGAGCAGTGCTTCCAATCCGTACCCTAATACATCTATCTCTACCACAAATGGTCTATTGAAACCTGAAAGTGCAAATGCCGGTACACTGATCATGACTCTCTTCAAATGTTTGAAGGTCTATGTTGCGGCTTCCCCCACTTAAAATTGTCTTTCTTCAGCTGCTTTGCTCGTTGGCATGCTATCGTGACGTACCCTTTCAAAAATTTTTGGTAGTATCCTGTGAGACCTAGGGATCCCTCAGCTCCTTTAAGCTTCTAGGTAAAGGCCAGTCCATCATAGCTTAAATCTTGGATGGATCTGCTCTTGTCACTACATGCCCAAGGAACTCCACCTGTAATTATGCAAAAGAACTTTTTTTCAAATTGGCATACAACTGATGCTTTCTCAGCTTCCCAAGAGCTGTCCTCAGGTGCTCCACATACTCTGTATCTATACGACTGTAGAACAAAATGTAATTGAAGAAAAGCAGAACATTTCCTGAGGTAAGGCAAAAAAACCCTATTCATGAGGGACTGGAAGGTGGCTGAGGCATTGGAGAGACCAAACAACATCACCAAGAACTTGTGATATCCTTCATTTGTCCTAAACACTATCTTATGCACATCCGCTGGATTCATCATGATTTGGTGGTATCCCAACTTAGCATCAACTTTCGAGATAACGACTGCCCCATAAAACTCATCTAGCAACTCATCAATAACAAGAATAAGAAATTTATCAAAGACCGTCTCCTTATTCAACGCTCGGTGGTCCATACAGAACCTCCAACTGCCATTTATTTCTTCACAAACAAAACTGAACTGGAGAAGAGACTCACACTGGGTCTGATAATTCCTGCCTCTAGCATCTCTTGTATCAACTTCTCTATCTCATTTTTCTGAATCTGGGGATACCGGTAGGGTCTCAAACTAATAGAAGGGACACCCTCCTATAATGTAATGGCATGCTCACGCTCCCATGGTGGTGGTAACCCGCTGAGCTGCTGAAAGATATTCGTAAGCTGTTGTATGAGTTGTTGGACCCCTTCGTGAAACTCTGCCAACTCGGGATCTCAGGCCCCCTTCTACAACTCCTCCAAGTAGCCCATCCCAGCTCGCCGTATCGACTTGACCATGGTTTTGAGTGAGAACATGGTTTTGCATAAACTAGCATGACCTCTCAGCCTCAACTCCTCCACCTGGAATTCCATCGTTAGGGATTTTCAGTCCACCTTCATCTCCCCAAGCGTCTGTAGTCACTTCATCCCTAGAATCACGTATGTGCTGCCCAAGTTTAAGGGAAGGAAGCCCTGCACCATATACATGCCATGTAGCGTCAAAACCAATCCCTTACAAACTTCCTGACTTCTCTCCACCTTCCCTGTCCTCATCATGACGCTGAAGCTCCATGTAGCCACCAACTTCATCCCTAGCCGATCCACGACCTGATTTAAGATAAAGTTACGTGTGGCCCCGCCATCCACCAACACCACAATTGGATGTTCCTCGATCTACCTCACACTTTTATGGAGTGATTTGGAGAAATCCCACCACCAAATTGAGGGGCACCTCCACTACATCCAAATGCAGATGCAAATAAGTAAAAAATTAGATGCATGCCATGCTATTAAAACTTACATCCACTACATCCACTACATCCAAATGCACCTCCTACTCAAAATTAAATCATAATTCATATTTTAAGGTTTGGTTCAATATCTAAAGCAATAAACAGGCAAGATCATTTTGTTTTTTTTTCATTGTTTGTTGTAAATATTGAGTTGTTTCTTATTGATTAGCTAGCCACTGCTTGGTGTTCTTTCTTCATGCGCACTCCCTCGTTAGCTTTTATATGCTTTTGTTAGTTCTGTTGTTGGTGCCACTAGCTTATCACCCACAAGTGTTTTTTAGGATGCTTCTTGATGACATACCTTCACACTCACTTCACACTACCATCGCTCTCAATCTATAGCTGGTCACTTACATCAGGAGTATTTCCTTGATTTGTAAAATTTTTTTATCATATCATTATTTATATAATTTGTATTGTTGATTCTTTTTTTTGTCTTTCGAATAACTAGAGATTATTGTTACTGAACATTATGTTAAATTTGCTAAAAAATATATTATTTAATGTGCCTTGGTTAATTAAATGACAATTATATGCATATAATATCTATATATACGATATATAACCTGTGAATACTTTAGTGAAAATGTTTCCTAATTTGCTGTGTTTTATGCATTGAAGGCAAAAAGGAACCCTTGTACGTTGCATTATGCTTAACCCATAGAAAATATTATCTCCACTTTTGTTTAAAGGTGATGCATTACCGCATGCCACCCTTTAATACATTGGATAAAAACAACAAAATACCTTTGCAATCTCCAAAGCCAACTGCTTTAATAAAAATTAAACAATGTCATAAGCAGTTATGCTAAGCAAAAAACGTTACCTTGTAATTTCGCGAATGAACCTTTAGACTCTCAGACTCTGCCACCGCTTCAATATTTGCAATGATTGTTTTCGCAGGATGGCGTGAAACAAAGCGAGTTTGCCGTTTCACATAATCCTAAAAAAATCATTTTTGTATAGCATTTTAGAACTGGTTAAATGCAACAAATATTAATAGAGAAAAAAAAATCCAATTTGATGCATGCCTGTTTTTGGAACATGAGTCTCCATACGAAGAAAAAAGCATTTGTGTTTGAATGAAGATATATGGGAAGTGTAAATGATGATATATTGCACAGACGATATATAATCACTAGGATACAAGCAGCAGCTCAAACATGTCAAGCCATAATATGGTACACAAATCCAACTCTCCAATAAAGTGGCAAAATAAAATAATTACAACTATGCCACTAATTTTTATTATTACACACACACACACACACACCCCCACAGAGAGAGAGAGAGAGAGAGAGAGAGAGAGAGAGAGAGAGAGAGAGAGAGAGAGAGAGAGAGAGAGAGGTGCTTAAATTTTTGCATTTCATTGAGAACCTTGTACCTTTATTTACATAAAATTTTAATTCCTCTATAAATAACTAATTATCTAATGATTACTCCACAATTTCACTACAGCAGAATATACAAAGTTGGCAACGTTTATATGGATGCACCTGTGAGAATACAAAGGAAATACTACAGCTTGCAGAAAACAAATTATGGATATGAATACTAGTTACCCTTCACGGATATGAGTACTATTTGGACACCGCCAGTTAATCTATCATGGAATCCAACACAGAGCCTGCCATAATTCTGTTAGATTGGCAACTACAGCGTTTTCCATCACGCCAAGCTCGTCAAATAATTTGAAGACTTAATTTAGACTCAGGGTTGAAAGGGCAATTTAATCATTTGGTAGTTATTATTGTTTGGAATAAATAATGCTTAATATGATTAGGTAGGGATATGTGATTGTTATATTGAGTCTTAGGAGTTAGTGTTTGGGAGAGACTCACCATCCTCTCGATTTGTAGGCCTATCCTTTATATATTCTGGATTATATTGTTTTATTTTAGTGCAAGTGGGATAAAATCTATTATTTCTGCCCTAATTTCTACAAGAACTTGTCTTCCTATCAAATCGGTATCAAAGCTGTACCAGGGGTAATAGTGGCCAAGAAAGTCGATGCATAGGAAGAGAAATTAGAGAGGGGGATGAGCCAAATCAAATTAGGAATGACAGAACGTTTCTGGTCCATAGAGGGGCGATTCTCGTTTATGGGGGGCGATTCAAAGCCCTTGAGAAAATGATGAAGAAGATTAAAGAGTTCCATGCAAACCCACCGTTGCCTGCCGTAGGATCGAATGACAATATTTGAAACCAGTCGATTGACAACAATCAGAAGGAATTGCACAATATTTAGTTTATGCATGGGATTGAATTGCTGTCTTAGGAGGATCCAGAGCCCCGCATAATCGAGCAAAGGAATCAGAAGTGAACCAGAGCGGCACTACCAGAAAGGAAATGTGTGATACCCGAATGAATAGAACTCAAGTGACAGTGAATAGAAGGAAACATGCGAAGTAGTCGGGATTGAGGGAAGTAGACGGAACGCGAGAGATATGAGCCAGGTGACGACCAAGTCAAAGAAATTTAGTTGGGAGCAATCACACAACATCAAGAGGGCCGGAGAAAATAACAAGCAGAACAGGATGGCGGCGTGCGATTAAGGGCTGTAGAAGATCGATTTAAAGGATTTTGGCTTGGAATATGGAAACACGGAAGGTGGGACCCTAGCTGAGGGCTGCATCCAACCATACTAGTGCCTTTTGTTGTGGCAATCACGACAGCCTTACAGACGGAAGACGATTTGGAGGCCTCTGGGGATGGATGGCAGATTATGAGGCTTGCCAGCTTTTTTGAGAGAAGGTCAATATGAGCTGAGGAAGAGAGCCCAACCATCACTTTGTGGGTTAAATGAGCTTTGATTGAGAAAATTGAAGAGGAGACTCACACATAAGGAAGCTAAAGATTTGATCTTTGAAGGAGAGGATGCCTATTATTGGGTTTATCGAGTGGAGAGATACTCCGCTATTAATAGACTGATAGAGAAAAAAATATTGATGAAAAATTGATGTTTGCCTTTTTCACTTTATTTCCTATTTCTTTTCTTCTAATTAGGGTTCTTTATAGCAAGATACTATTTATATGTTTATTCTATTTTTTTTGCTTTGGAAGACTTTTGACAATTGCTAGTGTTTAGAATTGTAATTTCTATTTATGCTCTCCAGAGTAGCGTATCATCTTCTTTTTGCTAGTATATCTGTGTTTTGGTCAAAAATAGATGGTTAATCTCCTTCACCACCCGGGCCTCGCAAGTTCGTTATTCACTTGTTGTTTTCAATTAGATAACTGTGAAAATTAAGCCAGACTGATTGGTCAGGAACAAGTCGTGAATTTCCCTAGGCATCCTCACCTCACTGATTTGCCATTTGCTTGTTGTTTTCAATCAAACAATTGTCGAAACCGGTCCAACTTCAAGTCCACAGCGGATTTCATCAACCGAACACCACATCCTTTCCAAGCCCTGCTAGCCGCTATATTTTCATTCCCTCATTATTCCACCACCAATTCCCAGCAACATTCTGTTCCTAAACACCTTCGAGTAGCCTTAGGATGATATCAACTAAGTATCAAAGCACGACAAATCAAAGTTTTTAAGATGTTTGTTTTTCTTGCACAAAATCTAAAATTAAAAAAAAATCTTCATTCTCAAACTATTCCTACTACAAATCCGAGCCCAACCTTAAATTTTCAAAATTCAACTTTCCTACATCCACCAGAATTTCACCCAGACACATCACATGAAAGAAATTTACAGATGCAACGCAAGTACCTACCAACACATTACATAAAAGACTTGTTCTTAAGACTTCACCACTTATAATAGAAAGACATCTTAGTAGAGTACACAATTGAGTTTTTGCAATTTCTGCAGGTAGGTGGAAGCTGTTGCAAGAAAGGAAAGGCTACAGGTAAAGTTGCAGGGAAGAATGCAGGTAAGTAGACAACCTGCAAGGATGGCTGCACAGTGCGGCTTGTAGGGGAAAAACAAACAATTGCAGGGAAGAGACAAGAAAGGGCCTATAACAGAGAGAAACTCCGATGAAGGGCTTGCAACAGGAATACTAGTTGCAGGGAGATTTTTAGAGTGTCTACTGTAGGGAAAAGCTCAAGCAGAGGGCCTGTTGTAGAGAGAACTCCGGAGGAAGGCTTGTCATAGAAAAAAGCTCCAGTGCAAAGTCTACTATAGGGAAAAGCTCCGGTAGAGGGCTTACCGCAATTAGAATCCCCGAAGGAGAGCTTATAAGAAGACAGGTGGCTGTATGAAGGATTCTGATAGTAGCTGCTGATGCTGAGGACTCAAGAGAGTCTGCCAAAGGAAGAGGGTTTGTAGTGAGGAGGGCCTTTAATAGGATACTCCTAGAAGTTACTCGTTCCGGTGCTCCTTACCCCTTCTTGAAAGTCAACAACCTAAAGTGGGCAACAACGAGCTTAATGAAATAAACAACGCTAAAATAAAATTTTATAAATGGAAAAGTAATAATGTGCATGCTCATATGCAATCCATATATATGTCCATAACACATGACACAACATGCTCTCTCTCTCTCTCTCTCTCTCTCTCTATATATATATATATATATATATATATATAACATGAAAAGAAATGACATGTATAGGGAACCATGACTGCTGTATAAACTATATATTTCGTTCATCTTATGTAATCATAAGCATATTAATAAAAGTCATCAATCTATTCATAAAAATATCACTTGTAATTGTATAGGCTCAACTATTCTCATGTCATGTCATGTCATGTCATTGGGTCGTCACCCAACCCAAAATCCACATTAAATATTCAAAAAGGTTGGATCTCCAAATACAATAGTTATCAATAGCCACCCTGATGGACGAAAACTTAACGCAAAGTAAGTTGATTAATCATGCAAATATATTTGTCAAGTAATATGTGATCTAAGAGTTCGTGCATTGATCCCACGAAGATAGCGTCAAAATATTCTTAACAGACAAAGTTCTAGTTTAGTAAACCGCTAAATGTAGTTGAAGCGATTAGATTCAAGAGATGAATCTAACAGTTCTAAAAATACAATAACCAGAAATAACAACAAAAGTACAGAGTTCTTAAAAAATGCAAGCATTGTACTCCCATGATGCAGCTTAAGTGATTTACTAAGGTTTTCCTAATGAACCCACATAACTGTTGATAATCAGAAATAAAAGGCTTCTTCTTATGCCTAGGTTTAGGTCAAAAGAAGAATTAAAACACATGAAGTTAAGTTTTGCTTAACCTCATGATGTTTTCGAGGATTCTTCTGATCCTCTATCAATATCGCAGAATCTTACTGAAATATGTCTATCATCTTGAAAATCTGTGGTTAACTTATTCGTTACAATACGCAACCAGCAAATGTTTCAGTTCACGAGGAATTTTAATATCTTATCATGTTTGATAAAAACTAATTACGATCAAAAGGTTAAAACATCAACATCTGAATTATGCATCAAAGAGGCGTCGAGGGAAACAACATTAAAACCACAAAAAATACACCAAACTTACATCGCGGGAGAACGGAACAAGATTAACTGCAATGCATGATGAATGAAAATAAAAACTTTTTTACTGCGGGCATAAGGAGATAACACAAAAAGTACAGAAAACTCAATATAGAGCCAATCAATCCTTGCAATACAATGTGGTCCTCTCTGATCAATATAAATTTTCATGGATCTATTTCATACATATGCACTCAATCTCACCTTACAAGATCATAAAACACCTCAAACAACCATAAAAAAGGAAAAAAATAAAAAAAAAACCATACTTTTCTGAGTGAACCTGAGGAGGAAAACTTCAAAAGCTCCAAAAGATTTCCCTATGCCACAAAGGCACAACCCCTAAGCAAAATGTCCCCCCCCCCAAGGGTTCAAACATGTATTTATACTTATTTGAGGTCCAAAATAGGCATCAAATCTCTCTAAATTGGAAAAATATTAGAAAATCTGTGTTTTGACAAGTTGTTAGGTGAGGGTGAGCCATGCGTGTGTGCAGGTGCTCCCCACGCTCGCGAGAAATTGCTTATGAGTTTCTGTGATGGTATGTTGGCATGATGGGCTGGATTTGCAACATCCAGAGGCTGTGGCAGCGTGGAATTTGCTTGGTGTGTGGAGGTGCTACTGCGGATGCGTGTAAGCACCTCAAATGGAGTTGTGGAGGGGCGCCAAACGACTAGAACTGTGAGATCCAAAGGCACTGGCGTGCACATAGCCGCACCAGGGGCGTGTTGAGTGCACGTGTGCTCAAATGCAGAGCCACAGGTGCCAAATTTAGTTTTTCATTGTTTTTGCTCTAAATTCACCTCTTTTCCTTCCACAAGTGGCTTAAACCCTGTATAATGCACAATACAACAAAAATACTTTTCTTAATCGTAATTTCATGATAAATAAGAGAATTAACATGGTATTTAATGCAGAAAAATCACTTAAATTTATCTCATATCACCCGTGATACCAACTGTTCTCTACATTCTATTGTCATCTGATTCCAATGGTTCTCAGAGTTTAGTTAGTGTATGAATACAAATAGTTGGGAATCTCATCATTTCATATCATCCATACTTGCAACTATTCATGCAATCATTTGTGACATTTCTTAAAACATAATTCCTGTAACAAACATTCATCATTTGTACCTCATATATTATATGCATACAACAACAATAAAGCCTTAATCCCACTACGTGGGGTCGGCTACATGAATCCTTTTTCTCCATTGTGTCCTATTTAGTGTCATTTAGTTCTAGTAAATTAAGATCAATTTTAATACAATAAGCCCAAGTTTTCCTAGGTCTACCTCTGCCTTTCTTAACACAAGTCAAATCTAAAACATCTACTCTCCTAATCAGATCATCAAATGGTCGACGTTATGTGACCAAATCATCTAAGACGACTTTCTCTAATTTTGTCCGTCACAGGAGCTACACCAACCCTATCACGGATATATTCATTTCGCATTTTGTCTTTAAGTGTAAAGCCACTCATACACCTAATCATTCTCATTTCGACAACACTCAACTTATTATTGTGATTCTCTTTTAAAAGCCAACATTCAACACCATATAGCATTGCAGGTCTCACCACCGTCTTATAAAATTTTCCTTTCAGTCTAAGCGGTAATTTTCTATCACACAAAAGGCCCGAAGCATTCCTCCACTTCAACCAATCAACTTGAATTCTACTATTAACATCCCCATCTATATCACCATCGCTTTGAACAACGGACCCAAGATATC
>NEWO01000087.1:33533-88852 GCA_003013225.1 Phalaenopsis aphrodite | reverse complement strand
TTTTTAGTTTTTAAAATAATATTAAAGAGTTTAGTAAGCCAAGGAACTCCCAAATCTCTCAAATATTTTCACACTTCAATTGGGATATCATCAGGTCCTACAGACTTTCCACCCTTGGTTTTCTTTAAAGTCTCCTCAACTTCTTTTTTACTAATGCGACGATAAAAATGAAACGTTTTATTATTATTCACGATATTAAGATCACTAAGATCGATTATATTTTTAGAAACTTCAATAAAAAGTTTATCAAAGTAACTCACCCACCTATGTAGACCTCCTCATATATTATATGTATGAAGCATAGTAAATGAATAACTGCAAGCAATGATTTTATAAATATGTTCATCAGATTATAAGATAGTAAAATCATGTATTGCAAGTGACAATAAGGTTGCATTCATACAATTTATGCAGATATTCATTTACAAAAGGTAAAATTTTAAATGTAATAGTGTCAAATACATAATCAAATAAAACCTATAGAGGTTTATTCTTCTTAAGTTGCACAATATTATTTCATTTGAATTGAAGAAATAGCTTTCACAACGAAATTCCCCGAGCTCAACTCAAGCTCACCGCCTAGTGTAAATATGAAAATCATAGTTTCATGAAATCTTGCTCATTTCGTGATTTAACCCCAAATATATTTTACGAATTCTTACCTTAAACCGGCTTCCCTGCATAGTTGGCACTTCTTTGAGACCAACTATTTTTCTTCCCTTTTTCTCATATCACCTTAATACTCCTTTTCTTGGCTAATTTACCACTAATGGTCCTTACGGAAGCCCACAAACCAATTTCGTAGTCTCCAACACAAGTCTGCCTCCGCTACAATTACCAAAAATGAAGTGTGTTGATTTATTGTAAATGTCAATAAAAAAGTAAGGAAAAGAATGACACAATTAGTGTGAAAGAAGATTTCCTAATAACGATTTCGTCCCAGAGCCTTGAATTACCGCCTGCGGCCCTCTGTTGATCGCATACCCTAGTCTGTTTGCATCCTGCTACAGGAACCAAGCAAAGATCTCGCGATAAGGAGGAATCAAGAGAGGGGAAGAGGAGGGATTACGACATGTAACATGATCTCAAGGAAATCCTAGCCGCTCAATCGAGTCAAGCCAACCAATGTGCAACTAAGTGCGGGAGAGTCGATTGTGAATAGTGAAGGAATTATGGAGAATAATTAAGGGTTAATTAAATTTAATTAAACTTATAACTTCTTAATTTTATATCTTCTCATCCGTTTAAAATTCATGCATTGAACTATATATCAAATTGATCATTTTGATGTATAGAATTTTATGAATTTGATATGATTAAAATCTGAGGGATGCAAAATTTGAGGTACATTTTAAAGTCGCCAAAATTTTACTTGGCTTTTCAAATTTTGGGTGCTACAAAATATCCAAAGTTGTTGGTGTTTGTGGTTGAGGTTTTTGCTGCAAAGAAGGGCAACCTGTCAAGAAAGCCCGACAAAGGTTGTTGGGCGTAGTAGCAGCAGAGAAAAGGCCAATGGAGGTGAACGACAAACGGCAAAAAGATTTAAATGGAAGACATGAACACTAGTGTGTCGAGAGAAGATTGGAACGACAGAACACTGCCATCTCATGCATACATGAGGAGATGACACAACAACCCTATCTCTCGAGCTTATAAGAGGAGACGACCTTCATGCATCAAAGATGGCATAAGAGAAATCATAGGGATTTTTGTTGTTATCGGTGTTGTTCCGGGAAGATTCCGACAATTGAGGCAGAGGAATAGAGAGACAAATAATTCAAGAGAAGTTTCTACTTCTGTAGAAAGCAAAAGAGGGCTGCATTTTTCTTCCCATTAGTATTTTTAGCTTCTTGTGGAGGAGGCAACGACTGTAGCTACGATTCAGAACTGGAATTTGCCTCCTCATCATCTTTCTCTCCATCTTCTGAGTCTGTTTCAGAAGAAGGTATTCAAACCCTGCTTACCATCCGAGGTTCTATAATCTCCCCGCTATGGTAGTGGGTTTGTAACGCCCCATTTGCAAGCTATCAGGTAAAGTTTGACACAATTGAAAAATACCACAATTTTTTCACCTACTAAAGTTTGATCGAATTAATTTTATTAAATTCTATGCTTGAAATTGAGCAATTCGATATAAAACACTACCTTAAATTATGAACGGATTGAGAAACATAAATTTTAAAAGTTATTAATTTAATTAACTTATTTAAACCTTAAGTATCCCCCTTAATCCTCTGTTACTATAGTCCACCGACTTACGCTTTGTTTATTCACTAGTTTCGATATAACAGAGTATCTAAAGCTCCAATTTTTACTCTCCTCCCTATTTTCTCTCCCATTTCCCTTTCCCTGTTGGATTTAACGTGACAGAAGACCCGCCTAGAGCGTTCCCGCAAACTCCTATGCAAGAGGCACTGTATGGCAAGGGCGAGCGGGCACTCGAGTGTCGTGGAGCTTGATTTAGAACTCCGAAGTGGACTCTTAAAGTGTGAATCCCTTTTTCACGATATTCTAAGCATTCATTTCCCTGTTCAACCTTCGGTCTTGACTTTGTCTCGGCTTTTGTGCTTTTCTCGTTTCCGGTGGCTGTCAGAGGAGCTTATTTTGTTTCAGAAGTGTCGTAATCATTTTGCAAGCTTCCAAAAAGGGTTTTAGCATGGGTTTAGCGAAGGAAAAGTTAAGTTGGAGATTATAAAAAGAAGATTATCTGGTTTCAGAAGCACAATTTATGTCGAGAAGTCTATTTGAGGTATGATTAGAGCGAATAAGCTATGTTTTGGGTCAAATCATGTTATGAACATGAATTTTATGAATTCATATGATGTCGACGTTTTCCAAGTTGTGCGTACGAGACGTCGAGCTCGAGGCGAACGCATAGAAACTCGTTGTAAGGCTGCTCAGTCCAATCAGGTAAAATAATCTTCTGTTAAAAAAAGAAAAATATTCTTTTATAAATTTCGTATGATTTCTAGTTTTATAAATCCTGACATAATGTAGATAAATACCTGCAACAAATTTATGAATGCAAGTTGTCTTTATTATGCTACATGTGATTCTAAGCTATTTTATGACCCAGATAATTATGCATATGACACTGCTTGCTTACAGCTATTCTTTCAATTATAATTCATGCTTATGATATATGAAATACCTGATTGCAGAAATTATGATTTATGAAATGCCTTATGAAAGTTGTTATATGTATAGTATTATGCTTTAAGAAATATTATAATAAATGTTAAGGGATAGATTATTACATAAGTGCTTGCAAGTATATATGTAAGAAAGTATTCCCGACTCCTGATATGTATACGGGGGGCAACTCTGGGAACCTTCAAGATTAAACGATAATATAACATTAGAGAACCTTGCGTATTAGAGGGCTGTCGATAATTGCTATGTTGGGGAAGTCTAATATTTATAGATGGTTTATATGGCATTTGGGCATGGTGACGACTTATGATGAAAGAACATGAAAATAATTGAAACTTATACATTAAATAAGTGATATTACTATCAATGAAATGAATGAACATGTTTTTTATTATGTTATGATTTCATGCTTACGACCTACATATTACATTGTAGTCTTCATTTCTATACCTGCTTTCTTATGGTAGTATGTTTTTCTTTTTGTGTAAACATGTACAGTTTTCTACGAACATGCACGTTACTTCTTTTTTATGTGTAAAATTTTATTTTAACTTTGATTATTTTATAGAGCTAGTTTTGCTCACTCTACGTTGTTGCCTTCTAGGTAAGGCTAACGAGTACTAGGGCGAGTAGCTATGTGTGTCTTTGTACGGCTTTTGCACAATAGTTTTGGAAGCTTTGTACATGAGTTTTAGGTACATATTTTTATGGATTTGGATTTAATAGCTTTGTATAGTTTTCATGTTTTGGATGATTTAATTTCCATGCTGTCGAATATGAAATTGAAATGCAATTTATCACGACCCACTCGGTCCTGATTATAAGAGTTAGGACGAGCGCTGGTGAGAATTGGTTTGACCATGTTGCTAGCCTCTGTCACATCACGATTGACCCTACCAGAGGGTTAGTTGGGGTGTGACTGGAAAATAGAATCAGAGAAGGGTTAAGCAAGGTTAATGGATGAAAGAATAATAGAAGCATGTTGGATTTAAAAAAACAGTGAGATTAAATATGAATTGATTTATACAAAGCTATAGATTGATGAATTTGGGGTGGGTAACTCTTATGACTAAAGATGTCACGTGTACACGATAAAATCATTATATTATAATTGCATGTGAATAATAAATTAAGTCAATACAAATAAAAATGTCTAGAGAAGAATCAGAATGTACTGAAGGCCAATCTTTCATGAAAATCATAACTAGACAAATGCAGACACAAACTACTGAGTTATAGGGCATTGTGCAACTGATATCACAAGTGGTTGATAAAATGACTGCAATCGAAAAATCCTCCACCAGTACAGGGCCCAAATATGAAACCGGACAGAAGTAGATCAACACTTAAAAATATTTCAGTTTTTTAAGCCACTTACATTCAATTGTGCTAGTGATACTACAGTTGCTGAAGATTGACCTTTGAAGATTTGAAAATTCTCAATTGTATGATTGTCCGAAAAACAAAAAAAGTGGTGCAAGCTACATTCATGTTAGAAGGCGAAGCAGAAAGGTGGTGGCAGACACATCATAAAGAAAAAATTCAAATAGCACCTCTTCCACAGATTCAATGAGAAGAATTTATTAAAAGTATTCAAAGATTGGTATATTCTGCCTTAAGCGAGATTAGCACTGCAAGATAAATTTTTCAATCCACACTAGCTCCAGTTGAAATCAACGATTTCTCCGTACTTGTTGAAAGGGCAAGAAGAATTGAAAATGAGTTAAACTTTTTCAGTTAACAGTAGCAACCTCAATCAGGCAAGCGAAAGAATTTTGGCAAAAGAGAACACTTTCAAAACAAGAAAACTAAATCAGAAGACAAGCAACAACTTCAGATACAAATGCTAGTTTGTGAAAAGTGTGGGAAGATAAATTTTGGGTAGTGCTTGATCGGGTATGCAAAATGTTACAAATGTGGACAGCTATGACATATTCAAATAAATTGTTCTCAGGAAAAGAAAAAATACACTAGACCACAGGCAATCTAAGGGCAGGGACAACCTAGAAAATTTTTGGAAGGCAGTCAGCCTAGTAGAACTCAGCTTTAGCGAAAGCTCTCAATGCCAACAAAAGGTGAAACTTCAGAACACAAAACAGAGCAACCAGCAAGAGCCAGAGTTTTGGCAATTACCGCTCAAAAAGCCAAAAAATTTGAAGAACTGGTAACAAGTACGCTTCTAATTCAAGATCAGTCTGACACTATTTTATTTTATTCAAGAGCATCACGTTTTTTTATGAGTTTGTCGCAAGTTTAAATGTTGATATTATGCATTTTACTCCGACTTTGTGTGTTACTATGCCCTCGGGAAGTGGGTTTATGTCAATACATAATGCTTAGTGCATGTTCATGTGCATGATAAGTTGTCAACAAAGTTTATTATCATACTAATTCAGGCATTTGATGTTATTTTGGGGATGGATAGGTTAGTAAATCATTTTGCCATCATTGAATGCTGGAAAAAGTGGATGAAACTAAAATTGCCTAGTGAACAACCATTATATATCCTATGTGATCGAAATGCACAATATTCCCTGATTGGTGCAGTGAAAGTTGAGAAATGTTTGCGAAGTGACGAGTTAGTACGTTTGACAAAACTAGAAGTGTTAAATAAAGATGTACAAGAATTGAAAAACATCTCAGTGGTTCCAGAATTTTCTAATGTATTCCTTGAAGAATTGCTAGGACTACCGCCAGAACGAGAAGTAGAATTTGGTATTGATGTGCAACCAAAAACATCTGCAATATTCAAATCTCTGTACATGATGTCTTCATGGGAATTGAAATGTCTGTTATAGGAATTGATCGATAAGGATTTTATCAGGCCAAGTAATTCACCGTGGAGTGCTCCAGTACTGTTTGTCAAGAAGAATGATGGCTCCAGTTGAATTTAGTATTAATGCGCAACCAGGAACATCTGTAATAATCAAATCTCTGTACAAGATGGCTCCAAAGGAATGGTAGGAATTGAAATGGCGGTTAGAAGAATTGATAGCTAAGGGTTTTATTAGGTCAAGTAATTCACCGTGAAGTGCTTTAGTATTGTTAGTCAAGAAGAACGATGGATCCAAACAGTTATGTATTGATTACAGCGAGTTGAACAATGTGACAATCAAGAACAAATATTCTTTACCCAGGATCAATGATTTATTTGATCAATTAGAAGGTGCAATTGTATTTTCCCAAATTGATCTAGATCGGGATATCATTAAGTCAGAGTCAATGAGACATATATAACTAATACAACTTTTGGGACCAGGTATGATCATTGAGTTCTTAGTTCTCTTTTGGTTTAATTAATGCTTCTGTAATTGTCAAAGACCTGATGAATCAAATCTTCAAGTCGTATGTGGATCAGTTTCTAATTATCTTCATTGATGATATTCTACTTTATTAAATAATTGATAAAGAACATGTTAAACATTTGAGGATAGTTTTGGAGTTGTTGAGACATAATTAATTATATTCAATATTTTTGAAATGTAAATTTTGGCTGCGAATTATTGCATTTTTGGACACATTATCAGTGGTCAGGGAATTTCAATTGATCCTCAGAATATCAAAACAATTGTGGAATGGCCTACTCCATAGAATGTTATAGAGGTACACAATTTCCTTGATTTGGCAGGATATTACAGGAGATTCCTCAAAGGTTTTTAATAAATAACTATGCCATTATCCAAGATGATCAGAAAAGATGTTTAGTTTGAGTGGACTGCAGAATGTGAGCACATTTTTCAGAATTGAAGAAACATTTGACCACAACACCAGTTTTAGCTCTTCTATCAATCACAGAAGGCTTCCAGATTTATAGTGATGCATCATTAAGAGGCTTGAGTTGTGTTTTAATGCAGAATAACAAGGTGATAGCTTATATATCCAGACAATTGAAGCCACATGAAGGGAACTATCCAACACATGCTTGGAATTAGTTGTTGTGGTATTTGCTCTCAAGATTTGGCGATATTATTTGTATGACATAAAATGTGAGATTTTTACTGATCATCAAAATCGAAACTAAAAATACAAAAAAAAAGAGGGAAAGGTCAACCCCAAAAAATGGTAAAAAGGGACAAAAGATCATGAACTAGACAGAAAATAAAAGGAGAGTCAACAAAAGGTTGTAACAAATAAATAGACCAGTAAACAAAAGAACAAGAAAAAATGGATACTCAAACAGGACGACAAAAGAAAAGCACACTCTACAGAAGGAAAGAAAAAGATCACCACAACACAAACCTCAGCTCTGCGAGCAATCACAGAACGCTTCAAAAAGCATAGAAACGAACCATAAAAAGGCCTCATCAACAAAAAAAACGAGGACCCACCCCTTTTAGAAATTCGAACTTCCTGATTCTCTTGTGGTGTCTCACCTGGGTGGTCTCAAACCATCACCATTTGATCAAGTGGTTGTGTTCACGGACCATTATCATTTGGTCGAGGGGTTAAGAACCATCATGTGGAGGCCCACAAAGAGATCCCGTATGGTTTAAAAACCTTAGGACAGTTATAATGACTTTAGTACATTTACACACACAAATATTCTAGTTCGCGTCACTTACACCTGTAAAGGCTTTAAAATTAATCAAAACATAAGTCTATTTTTGGAAATGACCAATCAAGAACCCGAAATTTGAAGACAAATCGAATTTGACGCATTTTGGACCTGATCGCCGACAAGGTTGTCCGAACGACCCCGGATAACGAAACGAACTGTGCCGACGAGTTTAAAACGTCAATTTTACCTAAGAATGACACTCATATTGTTATAATTACACACACACAAAAATTGCGTGCAAATCGATGAAATTGTCCGAACGACCTCAGATGACGAAACGGACTGCGCTGACGCGTCCGAAAAGTCAAAATTACCGGAAAAAGACATCCATTTGCTAGGGTTCCGAACACAAATAAATCACATGTTAATTAATATACTTAAATAATATAATATAATATAATAAAACAAAATAATAAAAAAATAAAAAAAGAAAATCCCACTTAACCCCTGCTCACGCACGCAAACTCGCGACCCAGACATGCCCTAGCTTCTGCGCTGTTGTCCCGCTCGCAATTCTTCACGTCCGAGCCCGATTCTTCCTCTCCCGAGATCGACCGGCCTCGGACGTGACCTAGCTCAGGGAGCCTGCTCGCGCAACTCTTCCTCTTCGTCGCAAGCCGCTCAACCGAGCGGCTCTCCAATGGCGAAACTCCACCTGATCGACCATTCCTTTCTCCTGGGCCGCCTGTTCTTTCTCCCTAAATGCTCCTCCTCCTCTCCCATCATCCCATTCGATCACATTGGGGTTGGTAGGTGGTGGTTTATTACTTCCATGCCTATAAAAACCTCATCTGGAGAGGTCTTTAGGGTTGGCCGAAATTTTGGTGTGAGGAGGTGCTGCAGAAATTTTCTCTAGGCTTATTCTTGCATTTTTTTTTTGGGCATTTGGAGTAAGGAGTTCCTTCTTTACTCTGTTCTAAGATTTATTACAAGTTTTGATGGAAATTGATATTAAAGGTTCATATACATAAGCATCTTCTGAACGATCCTGTTTGTTTTACTTTCTCCGTTATCAAGCCAAAGTTGCATGTTGTCTCATCTATATTATGATTTACGGATTTTTCTTTGGTAGATATTTTAAAAATGCTCATTCTCCCATCATTCTTTACTATTGGAAAAGCTTGATGCGATTAGTATTTTATGTTGTTGATTATTGCGGCATTTAGAAAAGCTTATTATCATACCTTGCTTTGATGGCATTAGAAAGTCTCATGACAGTGTGATCTGTTATGTATAACTTTTGGGCTTTCCACTATTCATATAACTTTACGGATCAAATAAAATGTAGAGAATCTGATCGGAGAATTTAAGTCTGTACATCTTACATAAATTTCGTTTAGTAATTTTAGGATTTCTTCTTCTTTCAAATGGAACTTAAAAAATGATGTTTATGTTGAAGATGTTCAGATAAAACTTACGTTCCTTTATGGCTTTTCTCAAAACAAAAATATCCTTACACGAGAAAGATTTGTGAAGTACCTAATGCTCATGAGGGCTTTGTGGAATATATGCAAGGGTTCCCTTCCTATAGGAAAATTCTTTATGAAATATTCTTGATTCATGCTAGGACTTATTTATTTATTTTTAAGATTCATGATGTTCCATATCTATGCGGAGGTTCTTTTGAGGCAAACCTGTTTATATGCAAATTCTTTTACCGTTTTCATTAAAAAAAAAAGGGATTGAAAGTTTCATGTTCTGATTAGTGAAAATATAAGGTTTCAATGCTTTCGTTTTAAAAGGATTCAAGAAAGTTCTATGTGACGGTTTGAAAAATTTGGAAATACCATTTGAAAAGTTTATTGCGCTCCTCTTATAAAATTTGGAAAGACTTCAAAAGCTTTGGTTCTTTCAAAAATATTGAATGCTTAGTGGCTCTGTGCTCAAGAATCTAAAATGTTTATAGTTTTGAAGCTTTGAACGATCGTATTTCTGGGAAAGTTTGAAATCACAATGGTTTTGATTTATGGAAGGTTTATTTGTCAATTTGCAATATTAGAGGGCCTCGATGCCTTGTTTTTTTCAAAAAAAAAAACTGAATGTGTTTTATTTGTTATTTGCAAAGATTGGAAGCTTTGATGCTTATGTTTTGCAAAATCTGAAAATGTTGGGTGGCTCACTTGCAAGAATTTGAAAGCTTTTATGTTGCAATTACAAATGTTGGGAAGTTGTGATGCTTTAATTTTACAAAAATCTAAAACCTCTTATGTTGCATTTGCAAATATGGAAAGTTATGGTGCTATACTCATTTAAAAAATCCAAAACTTTTCATATTCAATTTGGAGAGTTTGAAGGGGATATATGCATGGTTTTGGGGCAGATTTAAGCATCGTTTTAAAGCTATTTATTCACTATTTTGGACGGGTTTAAATATTGTTTTTGGGCTCAATTAAGAACCGTTTTGGAAATGTTTTAAGCGCTACTGTGGGCCACCTACATACATGATTTGGGGGCTTCCAAAAATGCTTTCGTGGGCTGATTTGGACTACAGTTTAGCCCTGTTTAGGAGAGGTTTTGTTGGCTATTTTTTAAGATGTATTTGACACTAATCCGGGCTGTGGTTTTGCCTGTTTTAGTGGTGTTTGGGCTGCACTTTGAAGCTCCTTTTGGTAGTGTTTGGGCTGCACTTTGAAGTTCCCTTTATTGGTGTTTGGGTTGCACTTGAAGCACTCTTTAGTGGTATGTTTGGGCATCACTTTGAAGCTCTCTTTAATGGTGATTGAGATGCACTTTGAAACTCTCTTTAGTAGTGTTTGGGCTGCACTTGAAGCACTCTTTAGTGATATGTTTGGGTTGAACTTTGAAGCTCTCTTTAGTGATGTTTGGGGTACATTTTGAAGATTTATTCGTTAAAGTTTAAGTTGCATTTTGAAGCCCTATTCGTCATTTTTGAGTTTTATTCGTTAAGGTTTAAGTTGTAATTTAAGGTCTTATTTGTTAAGGTTTAAGTTGCATTATGAGGCTTTTATACATCGATTTGAACACTTTTAAATGCTGATTTTTTTAGGATTTTTTAAGCACCTTTTGGAACTGATTCGACAATTGTTTTGAAAGAATTTAAACGCCTTTAGGCCGATTCACTTGCAGTTTTGCCCCCCTTGCTTAGCTGATTCTTTTTTTTGAAGTGGCTCCGTTGATTTGTTTTTTTTATAACAGTTAAGTTAAAAAATGAGAATTTCTGATTTAATTATTTCAGGATTGATTTACGGCCTTAAAAAAAATAAAAAGAAAGGGGAGGGAATTAAAAAAAATGATATTTAGTCTGTTGAGATGATTGAAACCTAAAGGGGAAATAGGGTAGCAAACATTTACCATTTCTTTTACATAAGAAAGATAAAATTGTAATTGTGAGAATTATTGAAAATTGGGAGAAAGTAAAAGCTTAAATGATTCAAGAGTTAGGGTCATGAATTGAGAGATCAATAGACTATCAAATAGGACCCTTAGCATTGGATAAACTTAAGCCCAATTGTTTTAATTAGGATTGAAGCACATTTCACGAACATTTTTGCCAAAATTATAGGTTTGCCCCCTAGGTCTTAAGAGTCTGATAGTGAGCTAAGTTTGATCTAAAGATGTTCGAGGAATAGTTAGAAAACACTTAATTGAAGATAAACACTTTAAAACACTTAAGGCTCAAGTTAAAGTATAGTTCTCCTAGATTTTAGGACCACACCATAGGTGAGAGTTCATCCACCTAATTTTCAAATAAACACTGAAACTAGACACCTGACCATAATTTATAAGTTAGTTGCAGCTTTGCTTGACCCAAAGATTTGCTTAGCTCAGTTGGCCAACACATCCTTAGATGAAGTTTGCTCATTGAAAGAACAGCTTGGGGTGACCTTCACAGATGAAGACTTGTTGCTCGGTAACGCCGACCACAATCGTCCACTCTGCATCTCCATCAACATTGGCAGATTTGTGTTGTCCAGACTATTAGTAGATCTTGGAGCATCTCCTAACTTAATAAGCCTACGAATATTGGTCTATTTGGATATTGAAACTCAAGAGCTTACGGCCGATAAAATGATGTTAAGAGGATTCAACCAAATAGGAGAAAGAGCCCATGGATCAAAACAATAGACAAGGTATGCACTAGGCTGTGGTTCATGACTGATTTAATTAAATTAAATAGTGAAATTCTTATCATAACTTGACCTAAAATGAAACTCAATGCTCCGGGAATTGAGTTTAAATCTTACACTCAAATCCTTCTAGAAATTGGGGACATTCCCAATGTCACATATAAATCTCCAACCCTTGATCCTTTATATGTGAAATAGTGTTTTGTTTTATTTGTTCGTGTCTTTTTCCTATGATTTGTTTTAAGTCTCTATGGGTCAATTTCAGTTTACATCAGGGCTTTTCATGCGCTATTTCGTTGTTTATTCTCTTATATATAAACACATGTTTGTCCTGCTAGCTGAATTTCTCTACTATGCTGTTACCTGTGATGTTGATTTCATTTACAAGTGCAACAATAACAAGAAACTCAGGTACTCAAAGTTTACAATACATTTATAGCACTTTACTGCATTTTCTTATACTGATTTTATTTACTGCACTTTATACTCTTTTCATTTACTGTTCTTCCTTATAACATAGTTTGTTTATGCATGCTTTAAATTAATTACAAAACCTTTAAGATATAGTCTGGTTTAGGAGATCTACAACAGTAAGTCGCCAAATAACAATATTGTACACTCACATATGTCACTAAACTTGAAATTATTATTGCAAGGAGCATGAAACAACTCTTCGTGGGCAGCTCGACCGTGACGTAGCAGACGAAGGATGACGATCTGCAGCAGCAAAACAAATTCACATCAGTTAAACCTTTTTGTAGAATAAATAACAACTCATAGGACTTCGAGGTTGTTTGCTCAGCGCAACGTGAATCCTCACATATTATCTTTAGGCTTCTGCACAACCCTGTTATGCAATAATAAGTCCTAATACTTTTAGAATTCTGAGGTTATCGTACGATACGGCATAAATCTTTCTATCTTTCTAGCATATTTGCACGATCAGATATCATGTGAATGTAAGTCTTAAATTTTAAAATAAATTACAGGATTAAACATTGAATAACATCATTTCAAAGACATAAAGCAAAGTAATAGAATACTTGGGAAGTCAACAGGGTTTCCCCCGGATCTATGATATCTCCTACTCTTCATTCCTTTGAATTCCTTAAAATAACTGTTCCTATTTGAGCCACTCTCATTCGATTTTCTCGTGGTCAATCTTAGAAACATAAACTTTAAAATCTTGAAGGTAAAACCACTGATCTTAATCGAGAGTTATCTTAAGTGACCCCGGTAATTTAAGATGTAATTAACTATAGAGGCTTGCTTCTATAGCCCCTATAGAGAACTTAGAACCCAGGCAAAGTAAACTTTATCTAATAATTATATTTAGTAGGGGAACTTGCCGGTCATACATAAAATGTTTTGCAGACCAAAAGGATGTTACAAACTCTTTAGTTTATGTGGTTGAGGCTACTGTCAAGTGGTATGTTTATCCTTCGGGATAGTGTATTACTTGTGGTATCACGCTCGACCATCCAAACTATTCAATATGTGAGACTTGTTTGGTCTAATTTATTTTTAAATTAAAATGTTACTTTCAAAAATCATATTTACATCAAAATAATTTTCATATTTACAAAAAATCATTCTTTCAAAAAAAAAAATAACGGCCGACAGTGATATGAGTTACATCAACTGACAGTGCAACCTACGTTAATGGATAGAATCAAAGCAATTCAGAAAGTTAGTAGTGAATATCTGAAACTCCTGAAACAATGTCAATCAGAAAGGAGGATTGATATAATTTTTGATAAAGATAGTGTTATCCAAAATAAGCTACAGATATGGGTACCTACTGATCCCGATTAGAGACAATAAATTCTACATGAAGCTCATAATTCGGGCTACACAGTTCATCCAAGTAACATAAAAATGTACAAGGACTTAAAGTTGGCATTCTGGTGGTCAGGCATGTAGAAAAATGTTGTTGAATGCGTATCTCAATGTCAAACATGTCAAATTGTAACCCAACAAATTGTTACAACCATTGCAATGAAAATGGAAAGAAATTGCTATGAATTTTGTTATAAGATTTCATCAATCTAAATAAGGTTATGACAATATTTAGATCATTATTGACAGATTAACCAAGTCAGCTCATTTCTTGCCAAGTAAACAGACAGATTCAGTAGAAAAGTTGGTCATATTATATGAAAGAAATTATCATATTGCACGACATTCCAAAAGTTATTGTTTTTTATAGACAGAAGTTTCATGTCCAGGTTGTGGAAAGACATTCAACAAGGTTTGGATACACATTTAAATTTCAACATTGTATTTCATCCACAAACCGATAGACAATCAGAAAGAAGAATTCAGGTGTTGGAAGATCTGTTAAGACTTTGTGTTCTCGACTTTGGAGGATATGGGAAGATCACCTTCTAATGACCGAGTTTGCGTACAACAATAGCTATCAATCCAACATCAAAATGACTCCTTATGAAGCATTGTATGTAGGGGTGAACGCGAAATGTAAGGCCTAGAGCTAGTTGACGAAGCCACAGAAAAAATCTGATTAATCAGAGACAGATTGAATGCTGCTCAAGATCGACAACAAAAATAGTATGACCCAAAACAAAAAAAAACATTTGAATTTGAAGTTGGAGATTTTGTATTTCTGAAAATTAAGCCAATGAAAGGTACAACTATATTTGGTCAAGGAAGCAAGTTGAGTCCCATATACATTGGCCCTTTTGAAATTATAGAAAAGATCGGTCCAGCTGCCTAAAGATTAGTGTTACCTACGGATATGTGAGATATACACGATGCATTTCATATTTTGATGTTACGAAAATGGTTTCAAATTCAGAACAGAGAATTGCACATGAAGATAATGAAGTACAGAAAAATCTAACATATATTGAAGAGTCTGAGAAGAGTTTAGCAGCTGATGTTAAGAAGCTCAGAAACAGATAAAGTCCTTCTGTGAAGATAAAGTGAAAGCACAAGCTTGGAAATGATGCAACAAAGCAAAAAGAAGAAGACATGTTATAAAATATTCCTTCCAATTCCAGTAAAGTCAGAAATTTCTAGGACAAAATTTTTATAAAGAAAGGAGAACTGTAACGCCCAACTTGCAAGCTACCAGGTAAAATTCTGCACAATCGAAAAGTACCTCAAAATTTTCACCTCCCCAAATTTGAACTAAATAATTTTATTAAATTATATGCTTGAAATTGAGAACAATATAAAGCACTACACATAAATCACAAACAGATTGAGACATAAAATTTCAAAGTTTTTAATTTAATTAACTTATTTAAACTTTAATTATCTCCCTTAATCCTATGTTACTGTAGCCCACCGACTTGCACTTCATTTATTCACTGGTTTCGGTCTAATAGGGCATCTAAAGCTCTGATTTTTCCTCTCCTCCCAACTTCCTCTACGTTTCCTTTTCCTTGTTGGATTTCACGTGACAGAAGATCCGACTGGTTCCTGCGAACTACGCAAGCGGCACCGTACAGAAAGGGCGAGTGGCTACCTGAGTGCCATAGAGCTTGATTTAGGACTCTCGGTGGACTCTTAAGGTGCAAATCCACTTTTCACGATATTCCTTTCCTTAGTCACGCTTTGGTTTTGATTTTTGTCTCTTTTTTCATGTTTTTCTCATTTCCGGTAGTTATCGGAGATGCCTATTTTGTGTCGGAATTGTCGTAATCATTTTATAAGCTTCCACAAGGGTTTTGGCACGAGACTAGCGAAGAAGTTAAGTTGGAGGTGATAGAAAGAAAATTAGTCGGTTTTAGATGGGCAATTTATGTCGAGAAGCTCATTTGAGGTATATTTCGAGCGCATAAGCTATGTTTTGGGTTCAATCATGTTATGAAACCGAATTTTATGAATTCCTATGATGCTTACGTTTTACAGGTTTTGTATACGAAACGACGAGCTTGATACGAGTGTATAGAAGCTCGTAGTAAGGCTACTCAGCTAGTCAGATGAAATAATCTTGTGCTAAACTGAGAAAAAAATTCTTCTATAAATTTCATATGATTTCAAGTTTGATACTAATGCATTTAAAAATTCTAGCATATTATAGATACATACCTGCAATTAATTTATGAATGCAAGTTGGTTTTTATTATGTTACACGTGATTATATGATATTTTATGAACCTGGTGATTATGCATATAACACCGACTACTTGCAGGTATTCATTCTGTTATGTTTCACACTTATGATATATGAAATACCTCATTGCAGGAATGATATATGAAATACCTCATTGCAGGAATTATGTTTTATGAAATGTCTGACGAATGGTACATAAACTATACTTTAAGAAATATCACAATGAATGTTAAAAGATAAACTACTACACGGTGCTTGCAAGTATACCATGTAGGGATATATTCCCGACTCCTGATATTTTATACGGGGACAAAACTTTAGGAACTGTTGAGATTAAACAGTGACTAAACGTCAGGGAACCGTGAGCATAAGAAGGGTTGTCGATAACTGTTATGTTAGAGAAAACCCAGCTTTTATCGATGGTTTATATGGACTTTGAGGCAGGGTAACAACCCATAATGAAAGAACATGGAAATAGTTGAACCCTATACATTAAACAAGTGACATTAATATCTATGAAATGAATGAACATGCTTTTGATCATGTTTATGATTTCATGCTTACAACCTACATATTACATTGTAGTCTTGATTTATGTATCTGCTTTCTTATGGTAGCATGTTATGATTTTTGTGTAAACATGTACAAGTTTCTACGAGTATGCACATTGCTTCTTTTTCACATGTAAAATTTTATTTTAGCCTTAGTTATTATTTTGCTAAGCTAGTTTTGCTCGCCCTACATAGTTGTCTTCTAAGTAGTGGCAACGAGCACTGCGGCGAGTAGCCAGGTGTGTCTTTGTACAAACTTTGCACGATAGTTTTGAAAGTTTTGTACATAAATTTTGGGTACGTATATTCATTGTTTTAAATTTAGCAGCTTTGTATAGTTTCCATGACTTGGATGATTTGATTTCCATGCTTCCGAATATGTAATTGAAATGTTATGTATCACGTATGTTGTGCCGATCCAGTTAGACTAATTCATCACTCACTGAATCCTGATTAGAAACGCCAGGATGATTGTTGGTGAGAATTGGTTTGACCATATTGTCAGCCTCTGTCACACCACGATTGACCCTACTAGGGGGGTTAGTTGGGTGTGATAGGGTTGGTTTTTGTTGAAAGGAGATCCAACAAGATATCAGAGGAAGTTTTCTGGTAGGAGCAAGTCGGGAATCTCTGCAGTTGGAAGGCAGCAGAGACAAGAAGACTGTAGGAAATCCGATAGAAAGAGGAAGCAGGAGCAGAACTGGTTGGCTGCTTCCAGGTGGAATCCACTGCTCCTACAAGGTGGAATTGAGGTTGCTTCTTTTGTTTTCTTTGCTGCTGTGGGAAACATATGTCAGCAGTATAACTGAACCAGAACTGAACAGTCTAGCTATTGGGAGAATTCCGAAGGCCTGCAACCTATAGGACGAGTGCCGACTGCAGGGAAAAGGACTGTCTGCAGGAATGAAGAGAATTCCAGCAGCTAACAGGGGTTTCGAGGGCAGAGGAAGGGTGCAGAGAGGGAATTCAGAGGGCTGGTAGGGGTTCTGGCGACAGATGAAGGGTTTGCAACCTACAGGGAGAGATTATTGTGGGCCAGCAGGGTTTTCGACGACAGAGGAAGGGCCTGCAACAAACAGGGAGATATTTCCGGCAGCACGTAGGGGTTCCAAAACAAGGAAGAGCCTGCAACCTACAGGGAGAGAAGCGGGTACTAGCTGCTGGGATTCCAACTACCTGCATTTAAGGGTTGCCTGTAGGGAATATTTCCGGGACAATACAAGGCCGGCGAAGAAGGCAAGGAGATACCTCCAGAAATCTGCTGCTAGCTGCCAAAGGTGATGATCGTTTGTTGTTTGATGCATGAGGTGACGTCCGCTGTAGGAGATGAGATATGTTTGCTGATCCAGAAGGAATGTCTGCAGGAACGTCTGCTCTGGAAGGAACGTTTGCTATGGAAGGAACGTCTGGCTGCTCTGCTCCGGAAGAAAAGTTTAGCTTCAGGAGTGGTGTTGAATTTGCTGCTGCAGATGAGGCCTAGGAGGCTTCCGGCAGAGAAGCAAGGCAAATCCAGTTGAAGAAACGTTGTTGTTGCTGTCGCATCTGCTGTTGTTACTGCTGCAAGAAATGGAGTTCGGCAGAAAACTGAACAGAGGAACAACCGGATGCTGCTGCTATTGACGCTTCTGCTTACTGCTGCTAATCTATAGTTAGTGTTTCTTGCTTGTGCTTTCTAGTGGCTGCTGCTACGGGAAAGCAGGAAACCAGATGGATTCTGGTGAAGGAGCAGCTTGTAGTAGAGAATTTTGGCTGCAGGGAGGAGATCCGGAGGCCGAGGAATACTGAGGAGGGTTTGCTGCAGGGAAATTCCGGCAGCAGGGAGGAGTTCCAGCAGAGGACCCGCAGCAGGTAAATTCCAGTGGCCGGGAGGACTTCCGACAGCTCAAAAAACCAGAGGACTAGCAAGAAGAAGCTTTTTTACGGTACTGAAAGTTGGAAGTTCTCACAGGAGACAGGACTGTGGGAGGAAGATCCCTTGCGACTAGGAGGAGTCCCGACGGCAGAGGAATGTAGAGGAAGGCTGCAGTGAGGACTCCGACCGGAGGCCTGCAATAAGAAATTCCGGTTGAGGGAGGAGTATCGGTTCTGGACCAAAAAAATCGAGGGGATATTTGCTGTCAGAAGCAGGCAAAAAGGGGACATGCAAGGAGAAAGAAACCTACAGGGAGGGATTCTGGCTCTGGAAGGAGGTCCGATACGGTTTGTCACGAAGCTCTGGTACCATGTAGAATTACGAAAAAAAATAACTCTAAATAAAAAATAAATAATAAAATAGGAGAGAAATAGACAAAATCAAATGTTTTCTAAAATATCCTAAATAAATCCTCCAAGATTTGTAGGTGATGGCCTACCTAGATGAGAGGTATATATCGAAAGAACTAAATTTTCTCATATTTCCACAATCCTAGAAGACAATGAGTTTGAGTCAATACAAGAAAAGGGACAAAGAATTGTTGTATATCCTAACAGACAGTATATCTTCTGCATGGTTGCTAATGGGGGGTTCAAAATGTTGTAGATTTCATTCCAGAATTGGTTTCTCCAGTCAAACCTGTTCATCAGATGCACCCAAACAAATACGAGTAGGAGAAACAAGTTACAAATTTAATGGCTTGAGACATTGTTTGTGAGAATACCTATCTATGTACAGTTCCAGCTCTTATTGTGCCAAAAAAAGATGACTACTTATTCTCTCAGGACATTCTTTGAAATGAAATATGTTTTTTAAAATTGAATGGAATGAATATGAGCGTATATTTTATAGTTGAGTTACCTCAGATACAAAAAGACAATAACTTCGCCATGATGGTGATAGATCGATTATAGAAACCTTTATAGAAGAATGAGAAGCCTCTCTTAGCAAGAGAGAATGATGTGGGAGCATCCCGCACGGAATCCATGATTTCGCTTCCGCAAGACGCCACATTGCTATAGGTTTTGTCGATCTTGCGATCCAGATTGCAAAGTTGCTGCGGCTAATTCTGCAAGCAGAATCAACCCCACATGATTCTGCCTATCACAAAAATATCAATACCACGAACACGATATGGGTGAACGAGCAATTATTATCCCGTTATCAAAATTCACATGGATTCTTTCTTTTTCTAGTTTATTTCCTATTTATTTTCTTCTAATCAGGGTCATTTCTAGCAAGAGACTATTTATATGTTTATTTTGTCTATTTTCAAAGACTTTTGATGATTGCTATTGTGTTTGGAGATTGTAATCTCTATTTTATGCTCTCTGGAGTGTTGATCTTTTTTTTGCAATTGGCGTATTTGTATCTAGCTCATGAATAGTTGGTGGATCCCCTCATTGCTTCTCCGTTTGTTCACTGTTTTTAGCTGGATAGTCGTTGAAATCAGGCCAACCTAATGTCCATGGCAGATTTCAGCCGTCGAAAGCCTTGCCAACCAACTCATATTTTAATTCCCTCATTATTCCACAACCGCTTCCCCGCTATATACCCTTCCTAAAAACCTTATAGGAGCCCTTGAAAAGTATCGTAAAATAAACCTACAGAATATCACAAGATTTTTATAGATGCACCTATGAGAATATGGAAAGTAATCACCACAACCTGCTGGAAAGAATTTCTGAAATAGAGCCAGCTGGACACAGCCAGCTGCCCTGTTAATGGGAACCAACAACAGCATATACCAGTAAAAAATTAAAAAATGGGTACATATATCCTGATTATTGAGATTTGAATAGTTTAAAATAACAAGTAACATGGTTATATTATTTGAATCCATATCAGATAGCAATTTGGTTAGAATTTTTATTTGGTATATCATGTTTTGAAGCTTTGATTAGAATTGCAATCCGCATAAAGTATATAATCTAATACCCACTTATTTCTAATCCCTGACCAATGACAAACAAAAGAATTACGACGCATTCGCATTAATTCAAATTTTCCAAGAAAAGCCAACCAGATCGGATATTGGAATGAAAACACTAACAAGAACAGCAGTCCAAGCCTCATCATATAATGTATGCCTACCTTCACTCCAAGAAGGAATCACGAATTGTGCAACAAGGCAAACTGCCTCACCAAAACATGCTTTAGAAGCACTTTCAGACAACTTAGATAATATAACTAAACGTGTTTCTTTTAATAGTTAACAAGTATATCTATCAGTTTAGAACAGTAAACCTCTGAGTGCAAGTGAATGAAATGTCACATGCAGACTTTAGATAAAATCATATAAACGACAGTGACACACCTGTTGTCTGTCAAATAATGCAGAAAGATTCAGCCCTTGGGACAATGTAAACATCTCAAATGCGTTCATTGTAAGAGGACCAATTTCATTGTTCTCAACTTGCTCAGTTACAAACAGATCCTACAACATAAAGAACGGAGACACAAGGTTATCTTTCAAGACCTTGTGACATGTTCTTTTGAGTCAATAGCACAGGTTGGATTTAGAATTAGATAAAACTAAAGATAAAAAAACTAATGCAGAACCTCGATATTAAAGGTATTTAAGCACAAAATCAAATAACAGGCTCAGCTATTTTAAGGATCTCACCAACCTCGAGGTCATTAAAAACAGCATGGATGTCATCCAAATTGATTTCTTCAGCATCACTATATTGAACAGGAACATAATTCCTTGAGAACCATACATCATTACGAATTCCATCAATATGTATACGCTGGAGCAGCAAGACGAGGATTTCAAGTAATAAGATAAAAAAAACATTAAAATAGATATGAAATGCAAGTTAACATAAAATCACAACAATATTAAGCCAAAGCACCATTTTCATCACAAATGGAAAGCATAAAGGACCTGGCATCCAAGACCTTATGAGATGATGAACTAAATTCATCAGTATCGTTTAAAAAAAAGAGACTCCAAAAAGAACATTATAACAGTTTTATTGGTTCGGTGTGCTATAATACACAACTAAATAACACATTAGAATCGTCAGCACTGCTTATCGTTTATTAAAAAAATATAAGCTTTAATTACATCAATTATTCTCATTCCATGCATAAGACGTAAACTTCACTATGGGATATGGATAAGAAATATAGCTGATGCAAGTCAACAATAAATGAATATTAATATTAAATAAGTGTCTTACATCTTAAATATGATTTCTTGTATGCAATAAGTACATTATTTCATTTTTATCTAGCTGAGTACTTTAGGTAAGTAATTGAGTCATGTATCTATAATCTCTCTCTCTCTCTCCCACACCCTCCCCACCCCAATCTCTCTACCAACTATTTTGTTAAGGTTCCTCACCAAGAAGTATCAGAGACTTTCCAATTTTCTACCATTCCTCTTCCTATTCTTCTCCACTGCTTATTTATCCCCCACCTTCACGCATGTCCAGACATCTCCCCTTGCACCTACATGATACAACTAATGCACATCCCACTTGAGTCACCCTGCACACATTGACTGGCTTGCATGCCCATTATCCAATGCAGTCAACTGCAACTTAAGTACTTTCCTTCACACTACCTTTCTGCGTATGGCATGCTAGAACCTCCACTGCATGCGTCTCCCACTTGCTCTCCTCCAATCTCATGCTCTAGATCTACTCCAGATATCATCACCTCTTATGAGATTGCCTCTGTCATTGAAATTTTCAGCATATATGTGTCCATCCACCTCAGAACTAAAAGGTTTACCATCTTCCCTGATTCGCATGCACATTCCATTATGAACATATATTTACGCCACACCTTAGCCCCCTGCTTGTTTTAAACAACCTTAGCCATGAACTTGAACTTTTGTTCTCACACTGACTTGGCATCCTCCAGCACAGGATCAGGAGCATTCAATATTCATTATCATCTCATAATTTCTGATCAAGATTTTGGAAAGCAATAAATTAAAATACTTTATTTTACATCTTCAGAATTTCTTTGTTATCATCAATTTGATCATGTGTTGAAACTTGGCATAATCTCTGTTAAATTGAAGCATTTTTTTAAAGATAATTTAAATTAAATTGCTTAAAACCTTATTGCATACCATCAAGCCTAATCTAAGCACTCATCATGTATTTCACCTTAAAATGTCAACAATGATTCAATTGTTTCTCAGTATTCCATTTTACGTTTTGCCTCTAAAAATATGATATATTACGATCAACTTTAAATCAAATTTGCTTAACACTGGGCGGATGGTTGGAAATGGATATTGTGGGTTACTTTAGGATTTGATGATGTGATCTGAATTTATGGTGAGATAGGGTCGTCTAGAGGAACGTAGAGATGTCCATACCAGGACCAGGCCCAAGGTATCTAGTTTGGGTTGATTTGCTTCTGCACTTTTAGGGACGGGTTTATTGGTAAAAAAATATTATAATTGTTATGGAAATCTGGTTTGAAATGTGAAGACGTGATTTGGAGTTGATGTTAGGGTAGGGCCGCTTTTAGAGGGATATGGAGATGATGATACCAAGACTAAGTTTAGAGGAAACTAGCCTCCTTGACGCGAGGCTCCCTGACGTTGAACCAACTGGGAAATGGATGGACCGGTTCAGCCAAGGGGATGCAAGGGCCGGCCAACTCATTTTTTGTGGCTAGGGTTGCCACCCAAGGGGAAAGGCCTCTCCCTTCTAGTTATCTACTATATATAGGGTATTTTATGTCATTAGGGATCAGTCCTTGCTTTGAGATTTCTGCCAGAATAGCCGTTGACGTTTATTTTCCCTTTTAGGGTTTGTATCCGACGGCGAGGAAATACTCCGACTATAAATCATCTTGTGGTGGTGTGTATCTTTCATTTACTGCTTGCTGCCGCCTCCACCTATCCCTTCTTGCTGCTATAGGAAACCCTCCCATCCTACTGCATGCTGCTACCCAACCGCAGCAGGTTACCATAACACCATTCCCCTCCCTGTTTATTGTTGTTAGACCAACTAGCCTTCTTGTAGACTGTCACTAACACCTATCCTCCCCCGTAAGTCCAGCTGCACATCCCCTCTCACCTCCCCACCATAATCCAACCAGCCCTCCTCCCTCCCTGTTGATATCCAAAAGCCAGCCATCCTCTATCCACCTACCCCACTCATCCAACTAGTCCCCCGCTTGCTGTCTTTTCACCATACAACACTCCCTACCATCTAATTCCCGACCTAGACCCTAGTACTCGTGTTTGTGTCGTTATTTTCCTATTTTCAAGTGTCTTGTTTGTATCCTCTGAATTTCAACAATAAAAGTCTTATTATGTTGTGTTTTGGGTTAACTCCAGTATCAAGTGATATCACAGCTAGCTTAACCTTAATCTCATCCTAGGGTTGCCTAGCATTCGTCATACCCCAAACCATCTCCATAAAAAAAAAAAAATTTCTACCAACAAATACTCTTTCCACTCCCACAAATTCTAAACTCTCTTTTGAAGACGATAGAGCAAACCCTAAACTCTAAACCCATTAACCAACCTTGAGAGCAGGTTAATGTACCAGTGCTCGTGCATTAAGCTCAAAAAAATAAGTCTCGCAAACCCACACAAAAGAAATAAAGCACAAGTGGGCCCTGCAAGAAAGAAACTCAAGGGACTCTGATACGCTCCAGAACCAAAATCAGCGAGCAAACAATGACAAAACGACAATAGATAGGTGGAAAAAACTCATATGAGGGCTGCCCTTACGAAAATCAAAGAAAAACAAGATACAATGATGATCTACTTTTCGAGAGGTAGATCGTTTCTCCCACAACCCAAGACGTCACTAGGAACACTAGAAGAAGAAAAGAAAGTGGTAGTCAACAAAATATGCTTAAGAAAAACAACCCTAGGTTATTCCCTTTAATATAATACTCCCACAACACTTCAAACTCCCCCCCAAACTCCAATTTCTCCTCCTAACATATGTGATTAACACCCTCGTGAACCCCTCTTGTTCTCTGGTAGCTTTGCTCACTGGATCCTCCGGATGTTGAGTCGTTCGGCTCTTGGATGAGACGGCCGGTCTGCTCGCCTATTGCTCAACCGGTCCTACCCGAATTGGTTGAGTTACGGGTGTAACAATACTCCGACATTGTTTCATACTCGGATAGTGCCTTCCACTTAATAAGTACCTCCTTTTCTCTCGCTCCTCCGCGCACTCTTTCGACCTCTAAGGGTTCTAACAACACCTCCATGCCTCTGTTATCATCGGGGGCAGTGACAGGGAGGTTGCATGATCTACGATCGCACCCCCAACTGTAAAACATGGAAGACTGGAAGTAATGCTGACGATGGTGGTAACCTCAAACGGTAGACACTACTCCTACGAGTTTTGTCACCTCATAGGATCCGAAATATCGTTGTGAAAGTTTCTTGTTCATCCGCTAATGTCTTCTGCCTATCGGGCCTCGGCTTCAAGTAAACAATGTCCCCTGGTTTGAACTACACCTCTCACCTATGTCCATCTTCATTCATTTTCATGATCTGTTGAGCTCTCAGTATATTACTCTTGAGCTTCGCCAATATTCCGTCCCTCTCCTCCAAGAAGTGTTCGGCACTTGACATCGGTGTAGTACTAGCCCGTAATATATCAGGTGGGGTGGACCCGCCCATACAAAATCTTGATATGAGTGTTTGCGCTGCAGTATGGTATGAAATATTATACCAGTGTTCGACGCATGCAATCCACTTGGACAACAACTTCGTCCTATCCGATACGAAGCAACAGAGGTATGTCTCCACACTTTTGTTAACCACCTCCATCTGGCCATTGATCTGAGGATGATATGTTGTGCTTCTCTTGAGGATTGTTCCTTGTAATTTGAACAACTCCTTCCAGAACTGATTGAGGAACACCTTGTCCCTGTCGAATACAATCGATTCTGGCACTCCGCGCAAATGAATTACTTTTCGTATGAACACCGTAGCGACTGAGACTGCGGTGTAAGGATGTCGTAATGGAATGAAATGTGCATACTTGCTCAGAGGATCCACTACCACCAGGATCACCGTAAACCATTCTGATAATGACAAACCTTCTATGAAATTTCATTGTCACTTCTTCCCAAACTTTCTCCGATAATGCCAGGGTTGTAACAACTCTCCTGGCACCATTCTCAAATATTTTTGTCGTTGGCACACATCGCAGTACGCCAAAGTGGCTTCTACGTTTCTGAGCATCCCCAGCCAATAAAGTTCCGTCGACAAACGACTTGTCTTTTACACCCTGGAATGCCCCCCGATTGCACTGCAGTGCAACTCCTGCAAGAGTCTGGGGATGTGCTCTGATGCCCTTGGTAACATGAACCGCCCATGGTAGAATAGTTGCTGCCCCCTCAAGGCATATCCCGAATGATTGTTCGAATACTATAGCAAGTCTGCCCTTACCTTCCTCAATCCTTCATCTTGCTCATTCTCCCGTCTCAGTGCTTTCCAATCGAGGACAATGGGATACAGATAAAGTTGTCAGCTGGGAATCCACCTTCCTTGACATGGCATATGCGGCTTTATTATCTAAACATGGTCGGTACTAAATCTCGAAATCATATCCCAACAACTTGGATAGCCACCTCTGATGCTCCTAAGCCACCATCCTTTGCTCCAACAGATACTTCAAGTTCTTTGATTTGTCTTGACAAGAAAATGTCATCCCAAAAGGTAGGGCCACCACTTCTAAATGGCTAAGATAATAACAATCAACTCTCACTCATACACTGAATTGAGCTTTGCCCTAGCAATGAGCACCTCACTTAAGTAGCAATTGGTCACTGGTCTTGTATGAGTACAACTCCCAATTTGTATCCTGATGCATCTGGTTCTACCCCAAATGATCTACTGAAATTTAGAAGTGCTAATATTTGCACATTGATCATGAATCCCTTTAGATGTTCGAAGGCCTATGTTATGACTTCCACCCACTTAAAATTGTCTTTTTTCAGCTGTTTCGTTAATGGTTATGCTATCGTGTCATATCTCTTCACAAATTTTTGGTAGCATCCGATGAGGCCTAGGAATCCCCTTAGCTCCTTCAAGCACCTGGGTAAAGGCTAGTCCATCATAGCCTCAATCTTGGATGGGTCTGCTGCTACTCCAGCCCTGGTCACGACATGCATAAGATACTCCACTTGTAGCTGTACAAAGGAATACTTCTTTAAATTGGAGTACAACGGGTGCTCTCTCAACTTCTTCACGACTGCCCTTAGGTGCTTCACATGTCTGTTCTTTGTACAACTGTAGATCATAATATCATCAAAAAAGACCAGGACAAACTTCCTAAGGTAAAGCTAAAAAACCCTAATCATGAGGGATCAAAATGTGACAGGGCATTGGTGAGGTCAAACGACATTACCAAGAACTTGTAATGTCTTTCATGGTCATGAACGTTGTCTTATGCACATTCGTTGGATTCATCCTGATATGGTGGTGCCCCAACTTAAGATTGATTTTTGAGAAAATGACTGCCCCATAAAGCTCTTCTAACAACTCATCAATCACAAGAATAAGAAATTTATCCAACACTATCTCATTACTCAACATCCAGTAGTCCACACAGAACCACCAACTGCCATATTTTTTCTTTACCAACAGGACTGGACTTGAGAAGAGGCTTACACTGGGTCTGATAATCCCAGCTTCGAGAATTTCTTAGATAACTTCTCTATCTCATCCTTCTGAATTTGAGGATACTGGTATGTTCTAACACTGATAAGGGGGACACCCTCCTTTAAGGTAATAGCATGCTCATGCTCCATCAGGGGTGGCCCACTGGGCTACTGAAAGATGTTCGTAAATTGTCGTAGGAGCTACTGAACCCCTTCGGGGAACTCTGCCAACTCGGAATCTCGGACCTCCACGATGCTCTGAAACTCTAAGTAGCCCATCCCTACTCCCCATATGGACTTGACCATGATTTTGCATAAGCTAACATCTCCTCTCAGCATCACCTTCCTACCCTCATCTTGGAACTCCATCGCCAGGGATTTTCAGTCCAACTTCATCTCCCCAAGTGTCCGTAGCCACTTCATCCCCAGAATCACATATGCGCTACCCAAGTTTAAGAGAAGGAAGTCCTTCACCGTCTGTAGGACATATAATATCAGGATCAATCCCTTGAAAATTTCCCGACTTTTCTTCACCTTCCCTGTCTCCATCATGACGCTAAAAGTCCCTGTAGTGACCAGCTCGAACCGTAATCGATCTACAACCTGATTTGAGATAAAGTTATGTGATACCCCACTATCCACTAGCACCACAATCGATTGTTCCCCGATCCTCCCCTCACTTTCATGGTGTAATTCGAAGTAAATCCCGTCATTGAATTGAGGGACACCTCTGCTAGATTCAAGTGCACATGCTCTACCTCCTCCACCACAACTTCCTCAAACTCCTCACCCTCTGCCTCCTCTTCCTAAACTAAAAGGATCTAAAGGGTACCTCCTCCACCACAACTTCCTCAAACTCCTCACCCTCTGCCTCCTCTTCCTAAACTAAAAGGGTCTAAAGGGTGTGCTCCTTGCAATATTGGTTTGGAGCATATTTCTCGTCACAACGGTAACATAACTATTTTGCTCTTTTATCCCGCACTGGTGAAGCGTTTGAAATTGCCCCAAGGATGGGTCACCATATTCTTCTCATTCGGCCTCTCTTTCTGAAATGACACTGGTTGGGTTCTCGGTGTCGTGGCTATCAAAGCGCTCTTATATAATCCTCATGTGTTGATGCCTTTGCTGATCTTTTTCACATATTTCTTATCAGTCATCATCTGTGCGAGCTCTATCATTTCCCTCAATCCACGCAATCTCAATTGTCAATGACTACTTATATGTCAAGTTTCAGGCCTTTCAAGAAGTTTCATTCCAATCCTGGTACAGAAATGCCTCTCAAACTCCTGACAAGAGTTCGAACTTCTCCCTGTATTACGTAATCATTCCCTCCTGAGTCAGAGCATAGAATTACTTGTGTAAGTCTTCTTTCTAAATGACTCGAAAACGCTCCAATAAGCAATCATTAAAATCCTCCCACGAGTGCATCATACAACTTGCCTCCATCTACTGAAACCACGCTAGAGTTTTTGCCTCCAAACATAATACCACCACCATGAGCTTCTCTTCCTCAGTTAAACTATTGACTGCGAAGTATCGCTCCACTTGGTACACCCACCCTTATGCATCTTCCCCTTCGAAGATCGACATCTTCAGTTTTTTGACCCTTGCATCTCCACCCCAACTTCCTCTTCCTTTTCCTCTGGTATTTCCCCTGATATGTCTAGGATGAATCTCCCTCCTCTGGTCATAGCCATACCCCACTCCCAATTCTATCCTTCCTCCTTCATACTCTTCCGTTCCTCTTGGACCATCCCTTCAATTTTCGGCCCAGCCCCTTCCATCGGAAGTCTCCACTCCCCACCACTCGGAGTCCTAGGGGGGCGCTCCTGGTGGTAGATGATGTTCTCCTCATTGTCCTCTCGTTCGATCTCCTTCCCTTTTGACCTGACCAAAGAATTCCTGATCAACCATTGGTTAGGATTTGCAACTGGAACGGTCGACATGACATTGGACTGCATCTCCATGAGCTTCCTCATCATCTCTCATACTTCTCCTTGCTCTGGAATCCGCCTTCCATTCGGCTCTCTATGGAAAAAAAACTGTCTTTCATGGTGGCGAAGCTCTCTTCCATTTTCGGTCTAATTTGCCCAACTTCTCCTTCCAGTACAGTACATCAACTTTCTTTGTTATCATCCCTCCAAGATCTTGCACTGAAACCAACTTAATATGCTCCATAACAAAAATTAACGGGCAAAAAATTACGAAACAATAACAAATAGGTGCAAAAAACTCAAATGAGGGTTGTCCTTACGAAAATCATTGGAAAACAAACAAGATACAATGATAATCTACTTTTCGAGAGGTAGATCGTCTCTCCCACAACCCTAGACGTAGCTATAAACACCACAAGAAGAAGAGCAAGCATCAACCAACAAAAGATGACTAAAAAAATAAACTCTAGGTTATTTCCCTTAATATAATCCTTCCACAACACTTCAAACTTTCCCCCTAAACTTTTCCCCCAAACTCCTCCAATTTCTGCTCCTGGCATACGTGATTAACGCCCTCATGGACGCCTCCTATTTGCTGGATTCTTCGGTCGTTGGATCCTCCGGATGAGGAGTCATTTGGCTCTTGGATGAGAGGGCGGCCACTTACATGTTGATCAACTGGTCCCTCCTGGACTGGTTGAGTTACAGACGTAACAGACTCCCGCTGAGGCGAAGTCCTCCTCTTCTAAAATCTCCTTGGTGCATTTGCACCACCCGAGAAGTGTTGTAATAGGCCACAACTGCATTAGTTCCTTGTTAAAAAAAAGCCTTAAGCACTCTGCTCTATCTAGTGCGACTTTGCCCCCGATAAGAGTTACTGTGAAAAGCTGGCTCACTAGGAAAGACGCGAGTAAAGTGAGAGTGTAGGGTGGTGAACCTGGTGGGGGAGCTACATCATTGTGGGTCAAACTGGAAAATTGTGTCGGAGTAGGTTGGGCCCTATAGAAGTTTACATAGCCGCTATACCGATAAGTCCATGCGATATGCACCATTTTAGGGGACAGTTCTTCCTTCGTGAAACTAGGACCCATGGTCCGTAAGCCGCATCCTCCAGCTCATACCCGGAAACTAGGGCAACCTAGTGACTGACCTCCTGGTAGCTTTAGCTAAGCGCCCCACCGTCTCCACACTTATCATGTGGCATTGTAGCCTGGGCTCCTTGTTGTGTTGTAAGAAGAAAGTTATTTACATGGCTCGTGGTCTTCAAGGGTTGCCTAGCTGATGAGGCCATTCCTCGAGTTGAAGCACAAACCGGTTGCTTGACTTCTAATGGACAATGCTCCACATCATGGCCATTAATGCCACAATGAAAGCATAAATGCAAAATCCCTCATATTCAACTGGTTGAAAAAAACTCCCATAAAGGTCGTTGATCTGCACCATTGTTGGAAGCTTCTTCGACATGTCCATCCGGACACACTCTTGTGTACATACTTTGCCTCCAATTGCAAGTTTGTGCATCCAACAACAATGGTTGTCCCTATATGGTGGCATCCTAACAAAGGGAAATATGTGCAAATCTAACCCAACTTGGGGAGGAAAAATTTTGTACCGAGTTGTGCCAAAAGTGAGAAGACCTCTTGTTGTATCCTATTATGTAGCCTGCCACAAATCAAGGGCCACCAAGTAACACTTAATCACGTGCCTCCACCGATGTAAAAATACATAAGAAGCAATCCGAGCTCACAGTCACAAGTTGAATGTGCCGAAACGAGCTCATAAGTAAGCCCCTTGACTAAGTGAGAGAAAGGCCTAGCATTCCAAGTTGTGACTGTGAACATTTGGGCTGAAATTTATCTTAAGAGATGGTGCTGATGTCTTCAACTTGATAAACTTTCCAGTGAGTGGGCTTTTGCCAAACATTGGCTTCCTTAGTTTGCTCCCAAGTTTTTTGTCGTAGCTCCTCGAGATAGGGCAAAGTTGCCTTCACCCATGTTGCCAAATGGTTGGATAGCTGCTCTTGAAGAGGCCTTAGCTCGAACATTTCGTGTGCATAATTCCGTGTTGAAACCTTGCTGAAATCTGCCAGAGTTCAGCAGCATTTGGGCTGAAATCAGCTTGGATTTGGCAGCCCCAATGGCTTGCGCATTTTGTGCAGTGTGCAGTGTGCGGTATTGTTTTAGTCTTACATGTTCACATCTCAGCTTTCTACACCTGCAGAAAAAAATACTATTTTCCCTCTCATGATGTCCCGAAATAACAGCACTTTGATCTTCAAACATCAAATTTCGCACCACATTATCATGACTTTCGGAGATGGGCTCATTACCTGAAACTTTATGACATGGAGTGCCGCTTCGCTGAGCAAATCCTTCTCTCGATTTTTCAGTGGAGATTGCACATATTGAAATGAACTTTTCGGATTAATGGAAGTAGAAATCTGTGCATCCAAAATATGAAACTGGTTCTTCACTTTCCCAAAATCCTCCATGGCTGCATCATTAGGGGTGGAAATTTGCTGCTCTATTAAACCAAAATGCGTGAAATCCATCTTTTCCAAGTTAATTCCTACAGAAATTGATTGTTTTGATCCTTAGGAGCCTGAAGATGCGTGAAAACCTTTTCCACTACACCATTTTGCGTGAAACCCATCATTTCCACATCAGAGTCCATGGAAATTTGTTGGTTTTGTGAGAAAACCTGATTGCTATTTACCACCCTCATGCAATGTATAACACTGTTCATCACATGCGAGCTGAATTTCTGCACTTTGATTCTCGCATTGCGTGTGAACTTGCTGTAAATTTACTGATCAATCACCCAACTGGACTTCTCCATAATGAAACTCGGTTTGGGGGTTTTGCACGCCGTCCACCACCGAAACAGCATTTTCATCGTGAATCATTCCCTCACAATTACCGGAGCCCCCCTTATCTTGAACCGAACACCACCAAGGCCAAAGCCTCCACCGCCTTTGGAATCCCTCCCCCACCCTTTGACACCCTTTGAGGAAGGGAGTGGTCGGACATGCCCAAAGCCTTTCTCACTAAAATGATTTGATCTATACTGTTTAAGGACGTGAATGAATATGTCAAATATTGTGATAAGTGTTAGTGGGGACGCAACATTTCAAAGAGAGATGAGATGTCCTTAGATGTTAACTTTGAAGTGGAAATCTTTGATGTTTGGGGAATAGACTTTATGAGATAATTTATACCATCTTTAGAGAACACTTATATCTTGATAGTAAAAGACTGAGTCTTCAAGTGGATTGAAGCTGTAACACTGTCCAATTGTGAAGGTAAGAGTGTTCTAAAATTTTTAAAGAGATACATTTTCAATCAAATCGAACACTTAAGGGTGATCGTTAGTGATGGAGGCAATCATTTTTATAATAAAAAGATGGAGACATTAGTAGTGAAGCTGAGAATCACTCATAAAGTTTCAACAACTTACCACCCACAGACTAATAAGTTAGTTGAGGTGTCCAATTGAGAAGTTAAGAGGATCTTGGAGAAAACAGTTAGCCCCAGTAGTAGGAAGGATTGGTTCCTTAGGTTGGATGAAGCATTGTGGGCTTATCAAATAGCTTTTAAGACCCTCATAGGCTTATCACCTTAAAGGCTAACTTTTGGAAAAGATGGTCATCTGTCAGTGGAATTCAAACATAAAGCTTATTGAACAATCAAAGAATTGAATTATAATCTAAAAGATGTGGCAAAAATAAGATTGACACAGTTAAATAAATTGGAAGAAATTAGACAAGAGCTTATGAGAATGTCAAAATCTGTAAAAAGAAAATAAAAAGTGGCATGATCAGAAACTGATTAGAAAGAAATTTCAACAAGAACGAGGTTTAATTGTACAACTCCGATTGAAATTATTTCCTAAAAAGCTGAAGTCCAAGTGATCAGAACCATTCACTATAGTCAAAGCATATACCCATTCAGAGCTATAGATATTCGGAACCAGAAAAACAATTGTGCTTTTAAGGTTAATGGTCAAACGATGAAATTGTACTTAGACGGAGATATAAAAGGTTCTAAGAAAATCATGATGTTAGAATTATCTGAATAATAGATCTGGAATAATAGATATTCGGACCATGCCACCTTTGCCCCTCTTTTGGAGTCGCACCCATTTCATTTACTCTTAGTCCGACCAACTAGGATGTTAAAATCTTTCATGAAGTTATGACATCTAACCATTGCATACCAGAATGAAAAAGTTAACCATGAAATCTTGAGATGATAGACTTTTTCTAGTAGGATTTTGCAACCTTTAAAAGAGGTTTGAAACAATCTTAAAAAATGTCATAAGATTAAGCAAAATTTAACTTGATGGGTTTTCTAATTCCTCTTTTGACTTAGACGTAGGCATAAGAGAAAACCTACCCCCAGTTGAAAACTATCACGTATGAAAACAATCAAAAACACCATGGACTAACACAATCCCTGAATCTAGAGGCACGAGCCTCATCACTCTTGAAGAACTTTCGAGATTTTCTCTGCTTTCTGTTTTCTGTTGTATGTGATTCGAATTGTTTCCGTTAGAATTTTAGGTTTTAAACAATTTTTGCAATCACACCAAGCTAGATTCACGAGATTAGCAAACTAGAGATTTTGCAGGAATGATTGTTAAACTTTCCTCGTGTGATTAATACGCGAACTCTTAATGCTAAGAAATTCTTAAAACTGATAATGCTAAGAAATATATTAATTTCATTCTTGGTTTTTATCTTTCTAAATATGGTATTATTCATATAAGTTCTTGTGTAGATACTCTTCAAAATAAATGGAGTTGCTAAACAAAAAAATTGACGCCTACTTGACGTGGACCATGTCATTATGTTCTTTAATCATGTGCCTAAATATTTTTTGGGAGAAGTCATTCTTACAGCTACATCTCACCAATAAGATGCGGAGTCAAGTCCTAAACTTTTAAATTCTCCATAATGTTCTCACAGAATCCTACCCACACATCTGTTTTCTTTCTTCTAACTTACCATTTTTTTTTCTTATTATTCTGTCTTTGTTCACATCCATCAACAACGATGCACCAAACTTAATCTCAATTCTCTCAGATGTATTTTTCTCGATTCTCCACTAATAAAAAAGGGTTAAACACTACTCTCCAACCATTAGAAAAACATACAACTACATGAATGTTATATTCTTTGGGAATTAACCTTAGTTTTCAAAATATACAATTTAGAGCGGAGAACTTAAGGAAATATCAAATTTGAGATTTTTTTTTTCAAGATACTCGACTATTTTTCTTTAACTGAATTAAATCATATCCCTCAATTAGCTCCACTTCAAGAACTACTGTCACGAAACCAGTCTCAATTGTTTGTACTCCACCTCAAGATGACACTAATGATCTGAAATGTTGTCTACAAAAGAAGGACCACTGAGCATGTAGAGGACACTATGGATACCCAGAACTGTTAAGAGTCAAAACCAAATCCTCTCGCATCTGATAATCATAATGGCATGGATTCCTCAACTCACAACTCTCTTACACCGATTGGTCAATCAATTGTACATAAAAAATGTATCTGAAAGTGTACTAGTAATCCAAATGAGAGATATATAGCTTAAGAAAAGTTGCTACCATCTTAGGGTCTATCTGGGGCAGCTGCAGCTGTTTAAAAAGCTATTGCGGAGCAGCTGTTCGCGAAAACTGCTACATTTGTCTAGGAAGGGGATTTTGGATTTTGGTTGTGCCTTAACGGTGATCTCATATATGTCAAAATTCATAGCAACATAAAGGTCATTCAGAAAAATCCCTAAAACTATATATCACATCATAGACTTCCAAACCAAAAAAAAAACATGAAAAAATAAAACTTATATTACACCCACAATTGTCTAGGAGACCATCCATGTGAGATAAAATACACGATGAATAAATGAAAAAATATATATAACAAATAGAGATTCCACATGAATATCATTGCATAAAGAGTCGTTACAATAAACATTACATTAAGTGATTTCACAACACATTATAAATAAATAAAAATAGTAACAGACAACATCATTTCACCGATTAACTAATGCATTTGTAATTTTCTCTCACAACTCAATCATCTCCCTTCCCATCATGTGTTCAAGACTCAATTAAAACACAATCAACTTGTGATATCGACAACCTCAGTCGATATTGATATGCTTCAGAAAGGACATGTGACCGATTTTCATTTGCACCAGTAAAATCAATATCACTACGTGAATGATACCAACCACAATCTTCACTTGTTTGATGAAAGGATATGTAGTCATATCTCATAGATTAACCCATTTTTTCCAAACCACAAATGACCCCTCTCAATAACGCTATGCAAAGATGAGTGTCGTTTGTCAAACATCTCCTTGTTGCCCCGAATTATATGGTTATCTCTTTCAAAATCAGGAATGTGATATTTTGTATCAAGAAATGACTTGAGATATCCTCTTTCTAAAGAATATCCAGCACCAACCAAATAAAATTGTTGAATAGAAGTGACTTTTATCATAGGAAATAGCTTGTTAAAACCTTCTTTTCCAATAAATATAGTTAGTGACATACGAAACATGTTAAATCTTGTTGGATGACTTACAAACAATTCCCCAACCCATTTATTGTCAATGTATTTGGATGTCATGCAATGAGTGCAAGTAATATATGAGTTGAATACTCATAAATTAAGTATAATGTAGTTGTAATAATTGTTTTATGTTTTTTTCTATCATATTATTAATTTTCATTATTCTAAAAATAGACAAACACAATTAAATATCATGAATTAGAAAGTAATATATTAAAAATAACCATAACACTGGTAGATACATAATCATAAGCATTGATCCATCAAAAAGTTACATCTCCTACATCCATATTAATCCAACATAATAAATATATTAAAAATAACATAACAATCATATGTCCCGATTGTCATAAAAGTGACGTATGTAGTTAACCCTAAGATCAAGTGTCATTGACTGATTTGCAGCAACCTTTTTTAAGGACGAATTTTGCATCGTAGTATGCCAACGGAAATATTTAGCATTGGGAATAATAATTATATTATTCCTTATTATCTTTGTTACTTAATAATAGCGGCGGTAGTGCAAACAATGAGGTCGGCACAAATTACATAGCGTCGTACATAGCCGACGCAAATTCGATGCCTAGGCCTTAAAGTCTAAATCAAATCCTGCTAGACTAATTCACGCTCTCTTCTTTTTTATTGTTGAAACCCAACCACCCCACGACCCTTCGACGAAGCCGTGATCGTCTCTTCTTTGGAAATCGTCTGAGCACTGCCCAATGACCAAATGATCTCTCTGACAACCATCCGGTCATCGTTCGAGAGCTCCAAGGTAATTTTCCTTTTTTTCTAGCATTTAATTTGTCGGTTCTTTTTTTTTTTGTCAAATTAATTCATTTTGCTTTAGGTTTATCTGTTAGGGTTTAGCTATGCCTTATGGGGTGTTTGGCGGCATGTAAGAATTAAAGTTTGTTTGATTTAGGAAACCAGAAATAAGCATTTGCATGCATAACACCCAATTCATAAGTATTTACATATCTAACACCTAAACTTTGTTGTTTACATTTATGCCACCCTAATCTATATTGAAGTGTAGTTGTTACATATGTAATACATAAGATTTGTGTGATTTGTTTGTAAAAATTGAAGTGTAGGTTTTAGATATGTAGTAATACATGAGAATTGTGTCGTTTGTATGTAAAAATTTAAGTTTATATATTACATATGTAATAGATAATAATTGTGTGGAATGTTTGTAAAAATTGAATTTTATATGTTAGATATGTGATACATAAGAATTGTGTGGTTTGTATATAAAAAATGAAGCTCAGATGTTAGATATGTAAAACAATAATTGTGTGGTTTATATGTAAAAATTGAGTTTATGTGTTAGATATGTAATACATAAGAACTGTGTTGTTTGTATAAATGAAAGTATGTGTTAGATATGTAATACAAAAGAATTGAGCTGAATGTTCGTAAAAATTGAAGTGTAAATGTTAGATATGTAATACATAAGAATTGTATGGTTGGTTTGTAAAAATTGAAGTGATGTTAGATATGGAATGCATATTTTGTGGTTTGTATGTAAAAATAAAAGTTTGTGTTAGATAAGTAATACATAAGAATTGTGTGTGGTTTGTATGTAAAAAACTGAAGACTAGTGTCGGATATGTAATACATAAGAATTGAGGGGATAGTATGTAAAAATTGAAGTTTAGGTGTTAGATATGTAATGCATAAGAATCAAGTGGAATGAATGTAAAAATTAAAGTTTGGGTGTTAGATATGTAATACATAAGAATCGTGTGGTTTGTATGTAAAAATTGAAATTTATGAGCTAGATATATAATACATAAGAAATTTCTTCTTTATATGTAAAAATTGAAGTTTAGTTGTTAGATATGCAATATATAAGAATTGTGTGGTTTGTATGTAAAAATTGATGTTTAGGTGTTAAATGTGTATTACATAAAAATTGTGTGGAATCTTTGTAAAAATCGAAGTTCATGTGTTAGATATATAAAACATAAGAATTGTGTGGTTTGTATTTAAAAACTGAAGTTTAAATGTTAGATATTTAATACATAAGAATTATGACTTGTATGTAAAAAATAAAGTTTACATGTTAGATATGTAAAACATAAGAATTTTGTGATTTGTATGCCATAAATGGAAGTTTCTATTGGATATAATATATAGAATTGAGTGGAATGCATGTACGAATAATATTTAAATATACTAACCTTTAAATCCACATATAGGTTGCAGATGAATATTCGAATTTAAAATCATGAATGTATAATATATTATATCCAAGAAGAAAAGAACACACATATGGGTTTTTTAATAGTGTAGAGATATTTGTGCAAGTGACATCACAACTATCAATTTTCTAACTGCTTGCTTGAATACAAGTACGACATTTTCATAAATCTTTGCAGTTTCTTTCAATACTTTCATAACTAGTTGAATATATAAGTTGATGTGCTAGGCTCATTAGTGCATGCAAAAACTAATTTTGTAATCTTTCTTCTTAAGAAAACAACATTTTTTTTCCTTTTCTCAATTCGAGGACGTTTGTAATGACTAAAAGATCCAACTTCATTGAGGATAGGATTGAACCCTTCAATTGAGTCCTCTGTTTGCTCAGAATCTACATGCTGAATTATGTTAACATGGTCACTTTCACTTGGTGTCCATGCATGATTATCGATGTCCACGACTCTATCAAACAATAGGTCCAATTTCTCTTCAAGCTCATGGTCAATATCATTAAATTTGAACTTTTTAGCATTTGACACGACCTATAAATTAATTGATAATTGATTTAATTGAAATGAATTTAAAAAATTTTAAATATTTTGAATGTTTAATAATTTTTTACCTCTAATCTCTTAGTTTACCGTTCTTCTGAAATGTCAATGGTTCGTTTTATGAGATCCTAACCTAAGTATGTTTCACCTCACTTTAACTTTTTTCATAGTTTTCAATCTTTTTTTAACTTATCTTATTTATTCTTCAGTTGTATTCTATCATACTCTCTTCCAGTGTTTTCTTTAGAATTTTTTATTATGTTATGTACTTATGTCATCCTTCTTTATTAAAATACATAGTTGATCTATTTCTCAATTTCACCTTCCTTAGACAAAGACAACAAAAGATTAACTTCACATTTTTTTCCCGCATAGCAGACAATCCACATTTTTTTTACTCATCACCACCAATAGTATGAAAAGAACTAATCAACATAGTTTTTTACAAAAAAAAAAAAAAAAAAAACTCATAAAAACAAAAACTAAAGAACCAAGTGAATTCAAGAAAGCAATCTACATCTCCCCATCCCTTTCTCTACATGGAACAAAAGCAGTGAGCATCAAAATTATCATTTATAACCAAGTGAAATAAAAAAAACAATCAACAGCTCCCTCAACCTTTCTCCACATGGTACAAAAGTGATAATGATCAAATTTATTATAAAACCCAGGCACCAAAATTAAATTATATAACATGTGAATTCAAAAAAATTATCCACGTCCCCCAAACCTTTATCCACATGGCACAAAAGATGTAATAACCAACCTTTATTGTAAAACCCGTGCATCAAATATCACATACTCCACTACGACAAAAAATTACACATACCCAAGGTTGTTCAAGTAAAACAAATAGCTAGGAAGATAACAGAAAATAAACATCTGAAAGCCCAAAACTAACAAGATAACAAAAAATAAACATCTAAAATCTAGCAAAATAGTATGCCCTTGGTCAATATTTTTCCAAACTCAAACGGAGCTAGCCCACTATTTTTTCAATCATTTGAATTTAATTAGGGAAATTTCATACGTACAACCAAATTCTTTTTATACCATTGCATGGACATATAGGTCAAACTAAAAAATCCAAATTACTACACAGCATCCAGTAAATAGCCCCAAAATGAAAATACAAAAAAAGAGAATTCACAAAGTCTAACAATTTCTTGGTTCACTCGAAGATAGAATTAATAAGGGTGGTCAAATATTCTTTCATGCCCCCAATCATAGAAAAAGCAACGAAAAATCACTTCAAGATGAAGAATAAAAGCATAGGGAATGCTAAGGAATCCAGAACATTGCATGGGCAAATACTATAAAGGACTGCACAAATATATCCCAACAAAGACAGAAATAGAAGATAGACGACACAGACAGAGACACCTAAGAACAAACATATAGAGAATCGAGTAGAGGTAGGAAAGAGGTTAACCCACAAACATTACTTATTTCATAGTTGAATCCACTCCATGTAAAACCCTCACATAGCTTAACAACACTTGCACAGGTAAATAGATCAAAATTCGCACATTCTACCATGATAAATTTGGCATTTTCATGCATACAACCAAATTCTTTTTTAATTAAAACCCGTAGATAGCAACAAAACTTAAAATAAACACCTCAAATCTAACAAAGTGGTAAGTACTGGGTCGGATTTTTTGCCAAACCCTTTCTAAGAGAAAATGAATCGAAACAATAGGGTGTTGCACAAGTAAGGCTAACAATCCGTTCCTTCAAACAACCTTGATCTCTAAACAACGTTGCATGCGCATAGGTTCATACTGAATCTCCATGAATTAGCAAAGAAGAAGATCACAAAGAACAAGCCCACCGAGAAAAAGGTATATGTAGCAAGAAATTTAAGGACGTAAAAGAGGTTTAAGGATAGAAGGTACTGGTGGGCGAAGGAATGCAAAGGAAAAACCGAGCGATCAAGCTCTTGCCCTAGGCAGTGTATGGATGATGAAGCAATACCGTCCTCGATATACCATGGCCAGGGAACCCTTCGTAATTTTACTCGAACAAAACTACAGGATGCGGGTAAGCAACGACGGCTTAAAAATGAGGGTGTGATTACCCACGTTGAGAAAACAAACACAACTTTTGCATTTTCAAACTGCATCGCTGGAAAAAAGCTGCCCCAAGCATCCGCATACAGAATTCTTGTGAAACTCTATCCAAGAGGCTCTAAAGCTTCCATCACGGAAACACATAGTTAAGGAAGATATTTGAGCTCTAGAAAAAAATAAAGCATGATCATTTACAGAGTTACCTCATGAAAAAAATCCAGTGGGATGCAAGAAATTCACGATCAAATACAAAAGAGATGGAACTACAAACAGATTCAAAGTTAGACTGATTGCTAAGAGCTTCACGCAGCCATATAGAATTGATTATCATAAAACTTGTGCACCTTTTGCCAAAGTTAATATAGTTCAGGTTCTACTTTCACTTGCAATTAATCAAGCTTGGCCATTATACCAACTTGATGTGAAAAATGCATTTCTTGAATGGTGACCTTAATGAAAAAGTTTACATGACTATACTTCAAGGTTCAGAAAATAAGTTGAAAAATAGTTTAATTTGTTGACGTGAAGCAATCTCCTCATAATTGGGTTGACAGGTTTACTAAAATAGTTATTACAACATATATCAACAGCATCAAGTTGATCATACTCTGTTTGTTGAACATAATCCTATAAACAAAATTGCTATTATCATAGACCGTGCAGATGATTTTATATTGATAGATGATTATTTAGAGAAAACTATCAGACTTAAAAAAAATGCTTGTAACAAAATTTAAGATCAAGGACCTCAGAAATCTCCTATACTTTCTGGGAATGAAGGTGATTCGGTTTCACGAGGGAATTGTCATATCCCAAAGAAAGTATGCTTAAACCTGTTAAGTGAAACTAACATTCTTGAGTTTAAGCCTGTTAGCACATCCATGGATTCCAATAAATGTTTGAATAGAAGTGAAAATAAAAACAGACCAGTTGACAAAGTAAGATATCATAAACTTGCGGGCAAAATACTATATCTATCACACACAAGATCTGATATTGCATATTCAGTTCTCAACATATTAATAATTCAAATGAGAATCATTTATAAGTAGTGAACAAAATTTTAATATGCTTAAATATGACCCCAAGATATAAATTGCTCTTCAAAAGATTTGAAGAAGATGATATTGAGATATATACAGATGCTAGTTGGGCAGAAAATATGATTGATAAGAAATCAACTATTGGTTGTGAGCTCTGAAAATTCATGACCGTTCTACCAAGGACAACTCTCTGCATTATTTTTATTCTTTTGTTTGTTGAGAGAGGGTTTTGGAGGGTTGAATTTTTAGAAGGTAAATTGAATTGTAAATAAGATACTATCGAGGGATTTCGTCCTCATTTTGTGAGAACTTTTGATCTGGGGTTCAAGGTTTTCCATTGACGCAAGCCCCTGTGATTAATTATCCCTCCTGAAACAGGAGAACACTTTCGATTAAGGCTGGTTATTAAAAAATAAGTATTCAACATACAGTACAAGTAGACTTAGAATTTAAGATGGTAAAATTCATCACTTGAAGCTTAAAGCAAATAGTGAGGGAATAAAGACGAAATCCGATCAAGATCCCATTATTCTATCATCCTGGACCGTCGTGGTCCCTAGTCTATTTAGGCAGAGGAGATAAGCGAGCCAACCAAATAGAAGAATCCTTATCAACAGCTATGAGTTGCGTCGTCAAAGGTATCCTTGTAGATCTATGGTGAATATTTATCTAAGGAGACAAATTTAAGTCAGCTTTATGTAACAAAGGGCTTTATACGAATCAATTACACCCTTGTGACTCACAACTCAAAGGGTAGAAATCCATTGGAGAAGATACAGGTTGCGACCATGACCATAATATAATTGTGTCATTTGGCGACAACTATCCAGTGAGAGAGCTTTGATCGTCACCGCTATTTTGATGTGTCATTTAATGGCAGAACCACTCAGACAGATGACTCTGGTCTCGTCCTTAATGACATGGAATTACTTTGATTGTGAATATAGAGATGCATTTGATATGACATTCGCTCTTTGTGAGCTGAAGTCAATCAAAAAATTTTCACTCTCGACAAACCGTTGCGGAGAGCGTATGGATTTCGCTTTAGTTTTTAGTGATTGAATTTTAGCTTAAATACTTAGTCATTTTGAAAAATCTTGGTTTAAAAGTTTGACCCCTCCAGTTGAAATATTCGATCAACAAGGTCATCATCGATGAATTAAACATTTAAAACTTTTATATTTGAAGTGGGGCATTTAGTTTTGTCAATTTAAAATTTTCAAAATATAAGTTCTGTCGACTCCTATCCTTACAAGGAGGATCAAAATAAGTTGGTGATTTGAACTTGTGAACTCTTATTTCATAATTTGGGCATGGCTTACTAGACTTGTCAACTCCAGTCCTTGTAAGGAGGAGGATCGGAGTAGTGGGGTGAGACTTACAACCTTATCCCATATATAAGGCGGCCCGATTAGCTTCGAACCCAATATTTGATCATTCAATACAATGATTGGAGCACATGTGGGTGTTTAATATATGTATTTAAATTGCTTAAAGAGTTTTATAAGCTTTAAAAACTTGCATAAATTTTAAGCCATGAATTTAACATGAACTTTACAAAAGATCTCAAGTGGAACCCTTCTAAATCGTAAAAATGGGATCACATTTCAAGATATCGCATTTGACTTAGGAGAAAACCCTGAGATTTTAAAATCATTGAGAACTTAAAGTATTTGTAAAAGTATATGATTTTAAGCTTTTAAAAAAGAAACTGCCTACCGTTCACTAGCAGGTGTATTGCGAATCCGGTGGCGAAATTAGACACACAAGTCATAGTTTAAAATTTAAGAATAACATTTATATTCCTGGAAAGTAGCTCTAATTTATGCATTCATATTGAGTCAATTTGTCAGCCCCCAATTTATGTTTTTCAAATCAATCGCATAAAGATTTATTTGCATTAGGACATATATCCTTACTTGGTCACCTTCAAATATGATCGAATTAGAAACTTTTAATTCACAATTTGTGTTTTCCTTTATTTTCATTTTGACATTATTTTAAGTCCAAAAAATTCAATTTTTTAAGAACATTTACAAGTCCAAAACCACTTCAAATTTTGGTAGCCTTCCGGTGTCGTCCCCGATTAAGGGGCTATATCGGGGTGCTTGCCCACCCAGCAATATATAAGACGCGTTGGTCAGTATCTCACGACACTGTAGTCGGAAGGGATCTTCTAATCTACCAGCCTATAAGAAACATGTGGGTCTTAACCATTCATGCATTTTCGGCCAGAACAGGTCTTCTATTCCACCGATCTATAAGACACAAGTGGGTCTTCACTACCTACATAAAATAATATAAGCCCAATTTCCTATACAATTCTCTTATTTACCCATCTCTACTTCTCCCTTTATGATTTATTTTTGTATAATCTATATTATATAATACATATACACTATGTAATATATGTTATATAACACATAAAACACACGAAAAAGTTTAGAATAGGAAAATTAGGAAGGTCGGCTTGCGGCTAGGTCGAACACGAGAGTTCCCGTACACAACGATTTATTATTGCCTTTCCTGTTGGATCTAATCTCGATTGTATCGAGACTGAGATAGGCGCAAGAAAAGGAGATTGAACAGGCTTGAGAGGCGCGCAAAGAAGAAGGCGCATAGGGCTTTGACGCAAGGAGGATCGTACGCAGTAAGGGCTTCAGGCGCAGAGTGTGTGGCTCAGTTTCGAGTGGGTCGCAAGAGAGGAAAAAATCGGGAGTTTCTAACGTTTCCATGCGTCGTGATCTAATCATTGTCTTCCCAGCCCGCTTTAGTTGCGATTGTGTTCGGAGAGCAGCACTTTGCGGGTGGTTGGAGAGGAAAAGTCGAGCAGGCTACGATTTAGAACAGTAACTCGAAAGTTTTTGCACCCTGCAATCACATTGTCGCTTCTTCATTTTGTTGTCTAAAGTGAAGCAGAGCTTCGCTTGGTATCTTTAGAGCAAAGGGAGGAATTTCAGAGGTTTCTATATGTTGCACTCTCGTCGTTGCTTTTCATTGCCTCTGTATCGCTCAAATAGGAGAGGAAAATGAGAAGTTCAGGTCCGACCAAAAAGGGATTTGAACCAATGAGAGAAGTGTCAGCCCTCCCATAATTGAATGAATAGAGCGGGATTAGAAAAACGGACGTTGAAGTGGAAGTAGTTATTTAGTGACTCGTCGGAAATAGGTAGGGATTTAATTTATCTAATTTTATTCTTTTTTATTAGTAATCAACAAATGTCTCCCAACAAATATGGTGCATGTCTGAAGCAGACCATGTTTGTTGTAACACTTGACCATGCAGATCTCAAAAACTTTGTTTGGATGTCATGTTGATGGTTTCACTTTGTGGATCACCGAGAATGTTAATCGGATGTCAATCAAAGTATAACTTTGAGCTACATATGCATGATTATAGGGTTATGGACCAATTTGGTTGACGCGGACTCTTACTCATTATCACTCATTTGGTTGGGCGATTCAACTTGTCCTTTTGCCCTTTGCTTTCTATTTTGATGAGTTTGATGAAGCAATTAACCTTTGGTCCTAGCTTTGTGCTTTGGCGAACATTTTGAGGAAATTGGCCTAAATTGTCTTTGTTGGCTTGTCAGTTGAGCGAACATATACCTTCGGTCTTAGCTTTGTTCTTTGATGAACTTGTTGAAGGAATTGACCTGAATTGCCTCCACAGACTTGTCAAGTAAATGAGCATGTCTTCGGTCCTAGCTTTGTGCTTCGACAAACTTGTTGAAGGATGCATGCCAATGACCTTACCTTTAAACGTGTTGAGTCAATGGCAAGAGATTGTCAGTCTTCTGCTTGGTGCTTTATTGGACTTATCAACATTTGAATCCCCTTAGTTCAACATCGAGAGCTTTGAACGAACTTCTAGGATAACTTTCTTCAGTCCTTTGCTTTTCGCTTTGTTTGGCTTATTGAAGAAGAGAATTCCTTCAGTCTGTGCCTTGTGCTTCATCAAACGATTTGAAAAGGTAAGGCTTTCCTTATTTGAACATGTCATTAAGCTCGGCTTGATGCTTTCTTGATTGATGATCATCCTTTAATTTTCCTTGACCTTCTAATTATTCAAGAAAATTTCTCTGATCTGAGCTGCTTGAACTTATCAAGTTGAATATGCTTGAAATTTGACAGTCTTTGTCATCAGACTAATAAAACAGGAGATTATTCACTGCAGCCGTTTTTATGGCTTATTGAGAGGAGAGCTATCAGCGACTCTGCCATATTTGAACTTATTGAGTCTGATCTTTAGAAACTGCTTGTATCCTTGACTTAAACTTCAGGAAGTTTGTATTTGTTCAACTTAATAAGCTTAAGCTCATAGACTTGACTTAGGAGATAACCTTGATATTTCGAAATCATTAAGAACTTAGAAGTATTTGTGAAAATATATGATTTTAGGTTTTAAAAAAAGGAAATGTTGTCTGTTCTCTAGCAGATATTGTAAATTTGATGGCGGGATTAGGCACAAAAGTCATAGTTTAAAATTTAAGAAAGACATTTATATTCTTGAATTTAGTTCTAATTTATGAATTCATATATGAGTCAAATGTGTCAACCCCCAATTTATATTTTTCAAATAGATAACATAAAGATTCATTTCCATTAGGACATATATCTTTACTTGATCACCTTCAAATATGATCGAATTTAAAACTTTTAATTAATAGCTTGTGTTTTCCTTTCTTTCCATTTTGACATCATTTTAAGACCAAATAATTCAATTTTTTAAGAACATTTACAAGTCCAAAACCACTTGAAATTTTGGCAACCTCCCGACGTCGTCCCTAGTTAGGGGGCTACATCGGGGTGTCTGCCTACCCAACTGTCTATAAAACGTGTTGGTTAGTGTCCCACGACAATGCGGCCGGAAGGGATTTTCTAATCCACCGATCCTGCCTTACCTTCTATTCTAAAGCAAAGGGAGGAATTTTAGAGGTTTCTATAAGTTGCACTCTCGTCGTTGTTTTTCATTGCCTCTGTAAACCCTAAACCCTAAACCCTCGAAAAGGAGACGAATATGAGAAATTCAGTTTAGAACCCATGAGAAAACTGTCAGCCCCAACCCCCTTAAGCGAATGAATAGAGCGGGATTAGATAACTGGATGTTGAGGCGGGAGCAATTATTTGGTGACTCGATGGGAATAGGTAGGAATTAAATTTATCTTTTTTGTATATAGTGGTCAACATTAGCAGGAGATGCTCGCATGTCTAGGAAATATACTATTAGATATTGGTCACATGTTTAGGGCAATTTTGTCACGTGGACAAGTAAAAAATAAGTTATCGCTCAAAGTAGTGCAGAATCTGAATATCGTATTCTTGTACTAAGAATATGCGAGGGAATGTGAATTCAAAAGTTGTTAAGAGAACTTAAAGTTGAGATGAAAAATATAATTAAGGTGTTTAGTAATAGCCAAACAACTACTAATATAGCTACAAATTTTTTCCATCATGACAGAACAAAATACATCAAGATTGACTGACATTTCATCTCCGAAAAGATTAACAATTGAGTTGTTCAGCTAAGCTATGTTCCTGCACAACTTCAGATTATTGGTATTCTCACCAAAGCATTACAAATGACCAGTCCTGATGAATTCAAGTTCAAGCTTTCTTTGTATAACATATACAATCAAGCTTGAAAGGGAGTTGGAATGTGTCAATTTACAAACTTCATTAGAAAAGAATTTATTTTTTCTATCAGAATATCTTTCACTAATTATATTTCCTTTTAATAGATATTTCTATTTTACTACTTTTTTTTTGATTTGGTGAGATTCCTACTTTGTTTTCTTTATTATTTTATATATGTTGTAGAGTGTAATGCATTGAGTGAGCAAAAAATAAAAATATTTTATCATATTTTTGCATCTATACATTCCTTTTTTGGTGGTGGTGTGCAAACCCATAAACACTTCTTGGGATTGTGAGAAACAAAATTTGGTGACACTATTCTAGGGCTCCTAAAAGGTATTTGGGAACTGAATTTAGTAGGGAGGTGGTTGTGAAAGCAGCGTTTTTAGAAAGAGATAGAAGGCATTAGATGTTTGTCCATGCTAAAAACAATAGAGAGAACCATAAACAGTGCGGTACGGACGACAAGAAGATTACTTCATGTGTTCCTAAACAGGCTACAAACACACCAATTGAAAAAGGAAGATAATACAACACTCATTAAGGTAAAAATAAGATATTATAATCTCCAAATTACACAAAAAAAGCTAAAGTTCTCAAAAAAGTAAAATACCACATATAAATAATCGAGCTCAAATCCATGAGTTAGGCCAATGTGCGTCAGATTTAGAAGCAAAGTGAGTCGGGGTTTGGGAAATAATTGATTATAATAGCAAGAATGCTTGATAAAAATAATTTGCTCAATTAGGACCAAATACTTGATTTGATAAAATTAATTTTATTGAAGATTAGTCAACTCAATCAGTCCCTTGACTAATTAAGCCAAATTAAATAGCCCCAATATTGGGGTAAACAACTCAGTATTCCATGAAACATGTTTAACCAATTATTTTGGATTGGAAACTAAATTGAGGATCTTGCCTGCATAAGTACCAAATACCTTTAGTGTAAGACAAAATAGGAAAGCTCATCAAGCGTGTTTAATGATGGTTGAAACATTCAAGTTTGTGAAAGGGAATACTTGCTTGTGTTAGCATACTGTAAACCCAAGATTGTGAAAGCCCATTTAGGCATATGGTGAAAGGGAACCCATTTGAAATTGTGCAATAAAAATTGTCTGAAGGCACGCCGCAACAGTTTCTACAAAAAAAAAATCACAATAAGCCTTATGCTTCATTGCCCATGCATGAAGCATACACCTCACCCGGGTTGAGGCACACCCGATTTGCAATTTTTTTAAACAAAAGCTAAAAATAATATCCATGTACCTTACCAATCATCCTTCACACACCCACACACTACACCAAGAAACAAATGAAAAAGAATCCATAAAATTTATATAGTTGAAATTCTATGTATGATCATTACTTTAAAATTTAATTAGTATTTTTAACTTCTATAGATTAGGAAAGAGGAAGAAGACTGAGATTAAAGATAAAGAACGAGATAATATGAATACAAATAAGTATGAGATGAGAGAGAAGCAATTAATTATGTTGATAACTTTGATGAAAGCCCATTAAGTGATAAGATTTTTAAAAGCATTGAAAATTTAAAATTTTTATATTGATGACTTACAATAATCTTAACGGGGCAAGTATGAGTAGAAGATGGAGAAAACATCCAAGTGCATAATTATAAACCTCAAAAGGAGACCACAAAAATTACAAGATTAGGCAGTGTATGAAAAGAAAATATGCATACCACCACGTATTAACTGTCTAAACATTTCATAGACTTAACAAAATTCAAAATTCTCAAGATGTACTTAAGAAACATTGGATCACCTTATAATTATCAAAATATTGCTACTTTATCCATTAATACAACAGGGGAAGTCAATAATATTTATAAGAATGAAGGGACATGTGGAATGAAATAGACAATAAAATTCAGGATAATTATGATAATTCCGATATAACATAAATTTCCATATACCTAAGCCACAGTAAAGAAATTCACTAAATATACATTAACAGACCAATCCAGATGACTGACAGTAAAAGAAAAAACATACTAGTAAAAAGGAGACCTTCTATACCAGTCCGCAAAGAAATGGAAGGGAGGAGTGGGAAAATATAACAGCAGCTCAAGGAATATTGGATATGTAAATCCATAATCAAAAGAATTTATCAATGATTGGAGAATGTTTAACTAACAAAAAGGATTCTTTAAACTTACAGTTTTAGGATTTGGGTCAAGGATTCTGCTTATCAACGACTTGGTGCCAACAGAAAACCATGTAGGATAAGAAAATTCAGCAGCATTAATCTGCAAAATATAACTTACAATAACTACAAGTATCAAAACATAATTTCAAAATCAGAAAGCTTACAGAGTCTGCAACAATATCTCTTTCTCTTTGAATTTGAAATGAAGAAGGCAATATCACGTAAGAAAAGAAGAAATATAATATAGACAATCGGGTCATGAAAAAAATATTCTCTTGATGCATTCACGACTTAGAAAAAAAGGGTTAATCCACTTCCAAAGTTAAGCTAGATACCAAGACAAATTAAAAAATTTTCAGTCAAGCAACTTACCAATATGAAATAACCAAAATGCTTTAAAAATGCTTTTGATGCTTTTAAATTTACTTTGTCCCTACATTCCTATTAAGAGTTACTTAAGTTGTTAGCTCTAATTTTCATAAATAATTTTTTTGCGTAGCTTCTATATATGGGACTAATTTTTTTTCATAAATATTTTTTGCATAGCTTCTTGAATATATAAGATATTTTTTAACACTGTTATTGTCAGTCCTAAGCCCGGATGTGAAAAATGGAAGGTTGCGTTAGGGAGTCCACAACTAACATAAAACTTGTTGAAAAAATCATGACATGAATGCTTTTGATCCTTGTGTAAGTGTTAGGGCATCCCCTGGAAGTGACGCGTTGTATAGTCTGAATACAATGAAGTGTGTCAGGGTCTCTACACTAGCGCTTGGGTTTAGTGTCAAATAAGTAAGGGTTCCCACAAACGGATGGACGTAGATAAAGAAGTTAGTCCATGAAACTAAAATTAGGATAGGATCTTAGAATATAGGTACTCTCACTGGTAAATTAATGAAATTAGTTGATATTATGATTCATAGAAAGATAAATAACTTATGTGTTCAAGAAACTAGATGGGTTGGAGAAAAGGCTAGGTAGATTGATAACTTAGGTTTTAAAGTTTGGTATTCAGATAAGAGTCGCACTAGAAATAGTGTAAGCGTAATTATAGATAAACATTTAAAAGATAATTTTGTAAAAATTAATAGAGTTGGAGATAGAATTATAGCCCTTAAGATTATTGTTGATACTAAGATTTTTAATATTATAAGTGTTTATGTTCCTCAAGTAGGTTAGATGTAGGTTCTAAAAATAAATTCTAGAATAACTTAGAAGACTTAATAGAAATGACACCGCTTGAAGAAATAATTTTTATTGGAGGAGATTTAAATGGGCATGCGTTAGAGGGGTAGAATATTTAGAAATATTCATGGAGGTTACGGTTTTGGAGTGATTAATGAAGAAGATAGAGCTATATTAGATTTTTCTTTAGCGCGTGATTTTGTTATTGCTAATATTTTATTCAAGAAGAGAGATAAGCATATTATTAAATATAAGAACGGATCTAATAAAACATAAATTGATTATTTTCTTATGAGAATAAGATATCGTCAAGAATGTAAAGATTGTAAGGTCATTCCAAGTGAGGATTTAAGTTCTCAACATCGATTAATAGTTTTAGATTTTAAAATGAATAAAATAAAGAATATCAAGTATCATCATCATAGATATAGATGGGGGTACCTAAAAGACATAAATAAAATTATTTTTATGAGTAATACTCAAGATTTCAAATTTTGAGATATTCATAAAGAAGCAAATTTTATGTGGGATAAAGTAACAAACACTATTAAGCAAGTGGAAAAAGTTATACTTTGAGAATCAAAGGAAAAAGTTATACTTTGAGAATCAAAAGAAAAAGTTTTTATAAATAAAAATAATTGGTGGTGGTATAATAATGTGCAAGAGAAGATAAAATATAAGAAGTTATGTTATAAAAATTGGTTTAAATGTAAAAGTTCATAAAACTGAGGAAAATATCAAAAGACCTGTAGGGAGTCTAAAAGAACAATTTGTGACTCTAAAAATTATGTTTTTAGTTATCTTTATAATAGATAAGATACTAAGGAGCGTAAAAAATATATGTATAAACTAGCCAAACAAAGAGAAAAGAAAAGTAAATATTTAACTCAAGTAAAATGTATTAAAGATAAAAATCAAAAAGTGTTTTTCTTAAAAAAAATTAATAATATCGTTAATAATAATAAAAAATTTCATTATTACAGTCGCATTAGTAAAAAAAAAAGTAGAGGTGGCTTTAAGAATGAAAGGTGGAAAGTCTGTTGGACCTTATGATATCCCAATTGAAGTGTTAAAATACTTAAGAGATTTGGGAGTTTCTTGGCTTACTAAACTCTATAATATTCTTTTAAAAACTAAAAGGATGCTTGAGGAGTGGAGGAAGAGTATTTTGTTCCCCATTTTTAAGAATAAAAGGGATACACAAGAGTGTGCAAATTATAGAGGAATTAGGTTGTTGTGTCATACTTTAAAATTATGGGAGAGGGTAATTGAACATAGGCTAAGACGTATTAAAAAGATTTCTCATAATCAATTTGGAATTATGTTGGGCAAGTCTACTATGGAAGCTATACATTTGTTGTGGTTTGATAAAGAAGTTGAGAGATAATAAGGAGGATCTACATATGATTATCATTGATTTAGACAAAGCTTACGATAAGGTTCCCAAAGATATCCTTTGGAGAGTTCTTGAGAAGAAAGGTGTTGATATGACTTATATTCAAGTCATTAAGTATATGCATACAAGAGTCGTGACTTGTGTTCGAACAGAAGGAGGATTGACCAAATATTTTCCTATTTATTGTGGTTTACATCAGGGATCGACTTTAAGCCCATATCTTTTTGCTTAAGTTATGGATGGTCTTACTGGACACTTACAGGAGGATATACCTTGGTGTATGCTTTTTGTTGATGATATCATTCTCATGGATAAGACGAGAAAAAAAACTCAGAAAAAACTTGAATCATGAAGGTTTATCTTGGGGTCTAAAGGCCTTCATTTAAGTAGAACTAAAACTGAATACATGGAATGTAATTGTAGTAATAGTAGCTCTAGTGACAGAAATGTAACATAGGTGATCAAATTATTAAAAGGTGTGAACGCTTTAGATATCTCAAGTCTATTGTTTAATGTGATAGTGATATTGATGGGGATGTTATTAGTAGAATTCAAGTTGTTTGGTTGAAGTGGAGGAATGTTTCAGGCCTATTATGTGATAGAAAAGTGTTGCTTAGACTAGAAGAAAAATTTTATAAGATGGTGATGAGACCTGCAATGCTCTACAGCGCTAAATATTGGCCTTTAAAAGAGAAAACATAAAACTACATTAAGTGTTGCCGAGATGAAAATGATTAGGTGGATGAGTGGCTTTACACTTAAAGATAATGTGAAATGAATATATTTGTGATAGGGTAGGAGTAGCTCCAGTGACGGACAAAATTAGAGAGTCGTCTTAGATGGTTTGGTCACATTAAACATCAAACACCTGATGATCCGATTAGAAGAATAGACGTTTTAGATTTGACTTATGTTAAGAAAGGAAGGGGTAGACCTCGACAGACTTGGGCATGTTGTAATAAAATGCTCTTAATTTATTAGAATTAAATGAAAATATGACACTAAATAGGACGCAATCGAGAAAATGATTCATGTAGATAAAGGTTTTGTTGTTTTTGTTGTTGTTGTTGTTCTATATGTAAGACTAACTCTTTTATCATAAACCTCAAGATTAATTTTAATTAGACATCTTTTGATACATCTTCCCCTTGTCAATATACATTCACAAAATACCCTACTTGAATTTGTGAGGAATTTGAGAAAATCAAATAAACTCTCTAATCTTAGATTACTTGAAGAGGAAAAAAGGCAAAGTAAAACAAGTCCTAAAAAATAAAGATAGCGCACGAGCAACACCAAAATTGAAGTTACTTGGCCACAGACATGCGCCCAATATATATGACTTGATTTACAGATTCGTTATTACACTTCCAGTGGTTGCAAACCTGAAAATATAAATATTTTTTTTTTTCAGAAAATTGGTGGGAAAAGAAAAGAAAAGAGAGGATAAAGTTGTCAAGGAGGTTGAGATAAACAAAAAAGGTTGGGAAAAGATGTGCTAGCAAAGGTTCAAAAAAGATTTGATGAAAGCATCAATGTTCTGGAAATTGTGCATATAAGAGCTACACTAGATGGTTAAGAATAGGTGTCAAGCGCTAGGCATAGATGGCTGAACATAAGGCATTGCAAAGAGGTTGCAAAGTGGTGTCATAAGAACAAGTCATGCAATGTATGCAAGTTTTGTGTATATCTGTGAAGATATCAGTAAACACGATCTCTGAGAGTGAATACGTGTGGTTGAGTACAATTATGAGGTGGTTGTGGTGTCCATGTAAGTATCCTCTGTTGACCTTCGTGCAATCTCCACAAAGTCAATTCAATTAAATACAACATCACCAACAAGCTGCGGATGCAGCAACACATGAAAACTATTAAATACTACTCGAGCACAACTAAAGTTCTTCATTTGCCTCTCATTTTTTTGAAATGGAATGTGCAATGCGCTCAATGTATCAAAATTATCTAAAAATTGACACTTGCATGTTGACCTCATTTTTGTGAGGTCTTGTCTTCTCCTCCTTAGAGCCTAGATTCTAGCTCTAGAAATTCCTATGGATTATCTTAGAAAACTAGAATTGAGACTCACCCTTCTAGAAATTCTAGTCAATTCTTATTTTCCTTTGATGTCTAGCATCTTTGGCACAAGACCATCGTCTTATGAACGAGCGGTTATGGGCTATTTTGCGAAGATTCAAGGAAAATGTTCCAAATAAGACTTCAAGCCTTAGGAAAACATCGTCACGACCTTTTTCGTCACATACACACATCAAATACACAAAGTTCACGAAATTGCACGAAATCAGACTTCAATTAAGCCCAAAGGACGGGTGAAAATGCGAACTTCTCCGGATGACCTCCGACGACAAATTGGACTGCGCCAACGCGTCCGGGATACCCATTTTGGTAGGAAAGGACACCCATATTGCTATACTTTCGACACGAGAAAATTGGCACGCAAATCGATGAATTCGTCAAAACGACTTCTGACGGCGAAACGGACTGCGCCGGAGCGTCCGGAATGTCGAAATTACCTAAAAGGGATGTCCAATTTGCAATTATTTCACACAAATTAAAATGTGCAAATCAATTTTTTTTTTATACTTTAAAAAAAATTAAGTATTTTTATTCTTTTTTTTATTATTATATAATATTTATAAAACCCTAAATATCTATCTCCCATTCTCCTTGCACGATTAAATCCTCCTTCGCCCGTGCCCGGCTCGATCCCGTGATCGCCCTTCGCCGGTGCCCTAGCTCCACGATCCGCGGCTCTCCTTGCCAATCTCGCTCGACTGCCTTCTCGCGGAATTCCGCGGTCCATTCACGCACGCAACCTCCTCGAGTTCCTCTCAACCGAGCAGCCCTCCAACGACGGAACTCCACCTGGCCGATCCTTTCTCTGCCCTAGGCTGCATTTTCTCTTGCCTTAAATCTTTCTCCTCCTCTCCCCTCACACGATTTGCTTACTAGGGTGGCCGGTAGGTGACTTCTCCTTCCTCTTTTCTTTGCTTTAAAAAACCCCACTTAGAGAGGGTAAAAAAGCATGGCCGAAATTTTGAGAGCGGGGGAAGTGCTGTCAAAATCTTTTCTAACTTACATTTTTCTTCTCATCTTTTGTGGCTTGGGAATTGTTTAAAAAAATTTTTAAGGAAGAAAGAAGAAATTTCGAAAGCTTGTGACGTGGAGCATTTGTAGTGGTTTTTTCTTTAGCCATTCTTGTAGTTTTATTTCAGATCTGTTGAAAGAGGTATTCTTCTTCCTCTCCTCTATTTTGTTGTCTTGCTCGAGACATGCGGTTGGAAATCTTGAGATAAAAAAATGCTTGCATGAATATTTATTTAGGGTAGTGAGAAATGAAATATACACATATGGATCATTTTTTTTATTTTCTTTAATTGAAGCATTTAAAAGTATGGTTAGGATAAGGTAGAAATGCACCTTTATTCCTTTATAAATGTCTATGAAAAAGCATGTTGGAGGGTTGTCTCTATTATTTTCATTGCTTGAGATGTTAGAAAGTAAGAAATGCATGTTGAAAATTATTTTATGAAGTGAGAAAGACACATTTGAGGCTTAT
>NEWO01000087.1:7973-29847 GCA_003013225.1 Phalaenopsis aphrodite | reverse complement strand
TATATATATATATATATATATATATATATATATATATATATATTCATATTATCACATAGAGTTAACATGAAATAATTTGAGGGTGAATTCCGACCGCAAGACTCTCAGCATAGATAGGCATAGATTTAGGCTAAAACCTTTAAAACCCATCACCAAATCTTATTGAAATCAATTAAAACATTAGTGGCTGCGAGTGATCAATTGACACTCCCAGAGGAGAAATACGTCAATCACATCTTCTAAGTCAGCTAAGCCACCCTTTGAAGTTATTCCCCATGATATAAGAGAGATTAATCCCAAATGGCCGCTAAAACCATCATTTACTTTATAATGCAATACGACCCCATATTGAACCCATTGATTTATCCAGGTCAATCTCATCTTAGACTGACACAAAACTTGAATGGATTGCACCTCACACTTTTAAGAGCCACTTCTTGTAAATTCAAATCTAAGTAGATTCACCCAAGCCCCTCCCCAATCATGCCAAAATCAGATTGATGAATTCACACTTTGGGTTTTTTTAAAACCAATTTGAACTTATACATGAACCAATTAAGCTTTAGCCTTATTCATAGAGGAACATAGCTACCTAGGAGAATCCTTGCTTGGGCTTAGTAGGCTAGGCAACCCATGCATCGCCATGGTCAAGCATTCTGGAAACCATTCCAACACGAACTCATTGGAGCCTTTCATAAGAGAGATGGTGGAGGCAAGGTTAAGCTTGGTGTGTCAATGGACGCGGATGAGCTTGGCAAGGAGATTGAAGCTGTAGTTGAGGCAGGCGTCATCTTGGATGGTAGCAACTTGCAGATCGTGGGCTCCGTCATAGGAGCATGTGACCATGGCGCAACTGCAACACTCATAGAAGCTTATTTATTCTGAAAAATAAAAAAAAAAACTTTATGGAAGCCATTTTATTATCCCGTGGCACAGGCGCAGCACCCTTCGTGTGGTAGATAAAGATGCCAATGGTTTACTTTCTGGCACTACAGGTGAAGAGTCGCAGCCTTCACGGCTGATACAAATTGGACACATCCCGCCAGCATAAGCCCAGATGAGGGCTACAGGTACTCCAGGCAGTATGTCACATTACACCAAGTCTCCAACCAAAAGAGAAAGCAGAAAAAATTATAAAATACTTGGGACATATCATGAGTGTGGACTGCATTGAAGTGAGTATTGCCCTACCAACTAGCGATCAAATGAATGTATATTCAAATGGTAACCGAGACTCCGTATTGAGGAGTTATAGGAGATACCTGCCAGAAGCTGTATAACCACCTGTGTCTATGGCAATAACATACTAGAGCGGTGCTTATGCACACAAACTGTTCGACAGAATGGCTCTTCGCATTCCCCTAGCAGCAGCAAGCAGAACAGCACTCAAAAACTGTTTGGCAGAGGGCAAAACAGATCTTACACACCTGGAAAGCCGGTAACAGTAACTGCTCAGCAGGAGAAACATAGTGGCAGCAACTTAAAAACCATTATAACCAGAATTCCAACTAAGCCTTGAGATAAGTGGACTGGTGCATTGCAAAGACCTGAACACATCAAAATTGATAAGATGGTTGACTTGAATAGCCTCTCTAATTAGGGAATTACAGTCTCTCTTGACCAGGAATCAATGAAAGCAAATCTGAGCCAGTTGGAGAGGGCGTTTGTTTGCAAGCTCCTTGGATGTCAACTGCCATATATGATACTCAACAATGAGCTATGCCATAGGTGGCGCATTTTGGAGTGTTCCAACTTTTTATGGTTAGCCAAGAATGCCTTTTTATGTATATTTAAAATATTTGAAGCAAGGGATGTTGCGCTCGAGGGTGGCCATGGATGTTGGCCAGTGTTTATACCAAATTCTATGTGGGGATTCTCCTCGCCACTGTGGGAAGGATTCTAACACTTCTCGCTCCTCTAATTGGGACAACTAGAATATCATCTGTATTGCTACAATGCTTGGCCAACAAATGTGGTTAGATGACCAAACAAGTAACTAGGATAAGTTTGTGTCCAAATGGACCTCTTAAGTTGCCTACTGGAGTCTGGATACAAGGTGTCATATGAGTCAATTCAAACATTCAAGAATCCAAATTAACCTATTTAAGGTCATATGAGTCAATGCAATGCTATGCATAACCAACTGACTCCAACTTTGGATAGACCAAGGCTAGCACCCCTAAGAATTATCCAAGCCAATTTGATCCAAATGGGTTCACTCAAAACCAATAAACCAACCAAGCTGAGCCTATTTTTTAGCCAACTTACCCACCGATGTACAATTGACCTACTCTAAGCCCATGAATTACTACCCAAACCTTACATGAGCTTATCAAAATTGCCTATGAGAGATAAAGCTGAGCTACCATGGATCTTGAACTGAACTGAGAGGATTGCCGCCTGGCAATCATAGGCTCCATTAATCAAAGCATCGCAAGAAATCATTGGGCATGTCTCTAATCTTAAAACTAGATTGAACCAAATTAGCCTCCCCATGATAAATTTAAGGCGCATAGTTCACAAATTGTCCCTGCATTAGCATAATGAATCTGAATATCAACCAATAAATGCATGCTTTTTTCTTGAAAGGTAATAAATACATGTTTTTTCGGTGCTTACAGCTTGACTATGCTCACTGCACATTCCTAGGTCAATAAGCTCTTGTTCAATTTCTCTACCATCCTCAATTTCTTCCCTAGGTCAATTGAGCAATTTATGTGTGAGCACAATAAGCTTTGGTAAGTAAAAGATGACTATTTCATCTCCAGAACAGTCGGTGGGGAGTTGAAGCTCTTGTTGCTCAAACAACCTACAATTTGTCCAAATAAAATGTCTACATTCTCAAATGACTGGTGAATAAGCTCTGGTGAGGATTTTCACTTGAAAGCTTAGATCAATTCATACAATTTCACCCATTGTGAAAAAGATGATTGGGTGCTCCAGAAATTTGTTCCTTGCACTTCTAAGAGTGTGGCTCCACGTCAAATTATGAGAAATTTTGAATTGAAGATAATACATAACTCAGACTACTGCAAGGACTTTAAGATCTAGTTCAGTGTTCCCCATAGAAGCAACTCTTTATAATAAATTATCACGTCTGATGATGAGAGAAAACATGAGATTAAAACTAGTTGATATATATATTAAATGTTTAGCTCATGGTAGTAAGAAGTTTTTTTTTTTTAATTATTATTTTAGGAAGGGGAAATTTTATCATCTTTACTTTATAGAGCAGATGCTAGGAAAAATGATGACAAAATCAATTAAATTCCTCTAGCTCCATCAACTTAGGTTATTGTGAAACATGCCAACTTAGTTAGAAGAGGAAGTCACCCCAACTTGACATAAGGATTATTGTCCCTAGCCACTGGCTATATCATTTAAGTGGCCTTCTAGACTTGAGTTGGTATTTGTATAAGGAAATAATTTTAAGTTAAACTTAACTAATAGAAAATTTTGTAGCATATCAAATGCGCTCTATTATTCACCACTTAAAACTTGATTGGTGAATTTACAATAAAGAGAATAAATGTGTGTGTGTGTGTGTGTAATTTTAATATGAAATATTAATGAACCAAGAGTTTGAAATAAATTTGTAAATAAAACCATAATGTTCATCAAACATATTGTGAAACAAATAAATGTTCTTCGCTTCTTTTATAAACTTGATAAACAGGCATATTACGTTTCTTTACATATTCTATTTCTTTTTTTAATGAATTCTTGTATAGGATGGACTAATCTACGGAACTTTATGCCCGTGTTTATTTTTCAAGGAGAAGATAGAATAAATATAAAAAATTTATGAATATCATGAATAGCATGAAACATAAGTTTGTTTCGGGACAATAATGAAGTAATCACACATGTGTTATATATATATATATATATATATATATATATATATATATATATATATATATAGATTGTGTGTGTGTGTGTGTGGTTGTTGTAGTTCTTTAATGTTGTAGATTTGTGGATAGTGTAAGTGAAAGACTTAAAGTTTCCATTTCATATTCTTTTGAATTTAGTATGGCACTACAAATAAATTGATGATCCGAAATTTTCGAGGGATAAATATTAATATTTTTTTGTGCAAAAAATAATTTAAATATGTAAAATGTAATAGAAATAAATATTGTATCCCTCCCATTGTTCTACTCCAATTCCTAGAATTAATATGCAGTATAGATTATAAAGATTGGGATGTGACACTTGGCCTTATTGAGAAAGGTGTTCCATAATGAAACACATTTGCACAGTTAATTCAACACAAATCTGAGCTCTGCATCGAGATCGAATTTGACTTTTTTGGGAACTAAGACGGCTTAATCTATTCGAGGTAAAGTAAAAACAACAAAGATGTTACCCAACTAACACAACAAACATTCAAGTAGGTTCAAATTACGCATGCATAGCATTTCAATGTGCAGCAAAAATAGAGTAATGCAAGTTTAGAGAATAAATAAAAAATGTCAAACTGAAGAGCAAGTAGTAGCTAGCCTTTCTATACAAGGTTGAAAGATCGGCTTCATCAAAAGGAAGGTAGCCAGCCATCAACACATAAAGTATGACTCCACATGACCACACATCAGCTGCAGAACCAACATAACCTTGGTGGCTGAGAACCTATAATCGGTAAATGCCTTTTCATTGACCTTTACAAAATAGACAACTGGATTTTTCTTGTAAATATATCAATCAAATCAGACATACATGATAACAAAACTACTAAGTAAAGGACCACGATATGATCTAACCCAAAGTGCAGATGACTTCCAATTATTCATCACAAAGAAGATACGAAGACCTGAAAAATGAACCTAAAAAAGAAATCTAAAGCTAAAGTGTACCTCAGGTGCAACATAATTTGGTGTGCCGCATGTTGTATGAAGAAGACCAACCCCCTAAAACAAAAAACAGTGCATAACAAACAATAAAGTAACAAAAAAATGGAAGATTTCACTATGTCAATGTATAGTTTCCGCGTTGACAATAAAAAAAAAATACTCGAAAATGTAAAATAAAACAACTAAAACTTACCTGCTGAGGCAATGCGCTTAATCCAAAATCTGAAACCTTCAAGTTCCCATGTGAATCAAGAAGAAGGTTCTCAGGCTGCACATGTAACTTTGAATTTATTAGTCTAAATAACTACACCAAAGTGCAAGGCAAACCAATTACACAAGCAAACTGCCAACCTTCAAATCCCTGTGGAAGACGCCCCTACTGTGACAATAATCAACTGCGTCAATGAGTTGCTGAAAATATTGCCTGCTTTCATTCTCAGGAAGCTTTCCTCGGTAAACCTGAAGGTTTCAAGATGCAATTGACAGATACGATTATATGACAGTCACTTAACGAACATGGAAATTTGTATACCAGAAAAGTGAAATTTAACTCTCCTAATTCAATCAAAATCATAATAGAAGATTTACAGGGTACCAAAACTGCAGGAGATGTTTGAATAGTTCCAACAGCACAAAATTGTAGACTATCAGAGCATCAAAAGTTTGTTACAATCAAAAGTTTCAGATGCCTAACAACAAGGTGCTTAGTAACAAACAGTTCACTAGAAAATGCTTGACTTCCTGATAAATTTCCTTCTTAAGCTGTATACACGGTTTGTGTTAGCAAGTCAACTCCAGGCTTTTAAACATCCGAATATAGGGAGCTCCAGTTGTTGATAAAGGGATTTGAAGTAGTATGCTAATAAGGATTAAACTGCAGCTTTTCTCATTCATTTACCCTTTGCAAAGTTATTAAACTTCATAATGTACAATTGTAAAAAGCAATTGAAATGTTTAATGAATCATGGCCAGACAAAATATACGGGCAACATAAGTGGAAAATGTACAGATCTGGCCTTAACCTTTATATGCGTTCCACAAGCAGATTCAATGGAATTCCAAGTCTGTAGCAGGGAGCAGATACAACTTCACGACAAACTGACCTAAAATATCCAAAATCCCTGCTTATTTCACCAACCAAACTACTTCATTGCACCCAAAACCCCAACTAATCGTTCAAGTTGACACACAAGAAAAGGCAAAAGTTTGCCACAAACACAGAAAAATAAATGTCATCCGTGCAAGCAAAAATATTCTAAAATTGGGGAGAATAATAATAATTAAAAATTTTAATTAATAAAAAAGTTATCATTATAATATTTTTATTTAGAAAATTTATTGAATATAATAATAAACTAATTTTATGTTTTTTTGTAAAAAAATATGCTTGGAAAATAAATTATATGTGAAATAGGGTGTTTTAGAGCCCCCATACTTTCTTCCAATCAAGAGAATAATAAGTACTTTTCTTATCATCCACAATGAATTATTGACCCAATCAGAGCATCAATCCATCATCAAATATTTAGCTTAGTTAGAGGAGTTCTTGAAAAAAGAAAGAGCTAATATAAAACAAGAATGTCAATTTCATGGCATCATATCTATGAAGAAAGAAAAGTCTATTAATTATTATTAATGTATAAACTTTACAAAAGCAAGAGAAGGCTTTAAACATTCCCAAATGGCAAGATTGTGATCAAGGAGTAATATAATTAACTTCTTTGAGATTTTTTAAGGGTTTTATATTATTTAGAGAAAATTTCAAGCATGGTCAAGCCTTACAACAAAAATCTTGGAAATTCAGTATTTTTTCTTTCCTCCACAAAAGGTGATGCCTCCCTTCTTTGGAATGGCTTTCCTAAGCATGATAATTTTGTCACAGTAGACTTCCTCTCTCTCCTTAACTGGTGGCGTCTCTCGAAATAAGAAATAGTTTGAAAAGTTTAAATGGAGAAAATTATACTGAAATTTAAAATTAAACAACACTCTCTCCTTTAAATAATATTCTCCATAAAACAAAGCATATATTATGAATTTAAGCTAATAAAGCAATATTGGAGGAAATTTAAATTTTAAAAATAAATTTACTTTTCTTATCATCCTTTAAATAACATTCTCCATAAAACAAAGCCCAATGAAAGCCTTTATTGAATTATTTTATTCTTATAGATTCCATGTATTGACCATAAATATGTAACAGATTTGCAAGAGAAAGCAAGTTTAGATGTTAAGATGTAAAATGCTTAGGCATTTTTTTTGGGTACGGCTTGATGGTTTTCCTAAAAGAACTTTTGGTGAAATGCCCATGAAATATTATTTTATATTTTATCTTAATTATGAAGGAAACAGAAAATTTTATTTCATGGTTGTATTTCTTTTTCACTGGTTTATGATTGTGTTATCTCCACCCTCTACCATCCACCAATCCATTTCTTACATATCTAGCCTAGTCCTCCACTCTTTATTCACAATTGCCAACATTCACTCTAGCATGTCTTCATTCTCCACCACCTTCAATCCCTTATCTTCTTTACTGACTACTTTCCCACTTAGAAAATGTACAAATGCTTCCATCCCCATGAGAAAGTTATGTGTCGGATGATGTCACTTCCAATGAAGATGATTTCTATTTTATGCTACTTACCCCAAGGAGAAATATCATTCATAATTTTTTTTTTCTCCAAAATTACTCTTCTTAAACCCTCATCCCAATGCACCAACCACTCCTAAAGTGAAGTACCAAAATCATCTTCCACTCAGCACACTATAAATTTACTTTAGGAAAAAGGCATCACAATCTATGCAAGTCCAATCAACCAAATATATTCATTCCACTAAATTAATTGAAGGAACCATTGACTCTACAAGACAAAAGTACAAGAGCTTCCATTGAGCATCCCATATATTTAATTTGATCATAGAAAAAATCTACACAATCACTAATCCTACCTTTCTAGCCTGCATACAATTTTATCCCTAAAATAATCAATGGGACTTTCAATAATATGAATTGGAATAATTTAATGAAGAAAAAAATGGAAGCTCTTTAAGAAAACAAAACATGAGAATTAGTGATACTAATAGAAAGGGAAAAAAAAGTAGAACGCGTATGAGTTTTTAATATAAAAAATCTAATGGCTCACTAGAAAAGTATAAATCCAAACTATTGGCCAAAGATTAAACCAAAATATATGAGATTGATTATTTTGAAATATTCTCTCAAGTTGTTAAATAAACATTGTTCAATTTTTTTTTTATTAATAGTTAATAAGGATTAGAAATTACAACAAATTGATGTAAAGAATATTATACTGCATAGTAATCTAAGAAGAGAAAGGGTATATGGAGGTCTTACCATAATTTTGCTCAAAAAAAAAACAAAAGGTACGTAAACTAAGAAAGAAATATTGTATGAATTAAAGCAATCTCCCATAGCATTGTCTAAAAGGTTCACCAAAGTGATGTTCAACGTTGGACACGTATAAAGTTAAGGGGATCATACATTACTTATTAACACAACTTTAGTGGAAGTATTTGCACTAGTTTATATAGATGTCATCTTCAAGATGGGTGGTGACTTGATAAAAATAGAGACTTTAAAGAAGAAAGCTGCTCCAAGAATTTAAGGTTAAAGAATTAGAGATGCTAAAATACTTCCTTAAAATTGAAACTAACCACTCTCAACATAGAATCTTTTCATATCACAACAATAATACATAAAAGATATATTTAAAAAAATAGGTAAGTTGAGGTGCAAGCCTATGGAGACTCTCATGAAATTTAATCATGAGCTTTGATATATTCCAAAATTTGCAGCATTAAGAAAAAAAGCTCCCATGAAAGACTTGTGAGAAGACAATTTAATTTGTGGCATACTAGACTTATAATGCTTCTGTGCTAGAATGGTAAGTTAAATCGCACATAATCCTAAAGAATCATATCTAAAGGCAATGCAATGAATTTTATAATATCATGTAGCTTTAAATTATCCTGGAAGAGTTCAGAATTTAATGGAAAGGTCTTTTAAAGTTTTATTGTGATAGTAAGTCAAACATCAACAATATCACAATCACATGCAACATGATACTAGTAACCACATTGAAGTTAATAGATATTTTATAAAACAAATACGGGATAGTGGTCTAATTTGTATTCTATTTGTTAGCACAAAAATAAAAAACTTGCAAACACGCTGACCAAAAGATTACGGGCAACCTTCCAAAAGTTATTAGGCATGTTTGGAATCTATAACATTCATTCATTCCCTCGAGGAGAGTTGAAACTAAGAGCCCTGAAATGACCCTGGTACTTGTCATCAGTCCCAGATGCTTGCAGTCTGCCCCAATCCCTCGTCAACTCCCATGTTGGTTTACACAGCTTCTAATCCCTCTTCAGCTCACCAAATATTCACACCCTTTTGTTTGTGTGGTCAATTGTCATCTCACCATGTGATTATTGTTGCAGCCTAACCAATCCATTAGCAGATTAACAGAAATTAAATTCTGCGAAGTTTTTACTTAAATTTCAACCCCTAAAATGTACACATTTCCTGCTAAAAACTGTCATAAACCTGTAAAAATCAACACAAATAATGGAATGAAACACTCGACATTCTCTGCGATCCTTTTCAATACTTAAAAAAATGTACTAATGCAAAGAAAAATTCTATCAGGATGAAAAATATGGAAGTTCCTTTGCTGAAGCCCAGAAACACTTTTTTGGATCCGCAGGTAATGATCAAATTTAAATTAAGAGAATTAATTCAAACGTAACACTATAAACACATGCAAGCAGAAAGGCTTACTATTTTATCAAAAAGTTCTCCTCCTGTGATAAGTTCGAGAATAATGTATATCTTTGTTCTGCTAGCCAAAACCTAAACCCACAGTGAGCATACACGCATCAGGAGACACTGGCTAAAAAAAGATAAGATTGCCTGAGAAACAAGCTAAATCATAGTAATATAATGGTCAAATAATATCATCAAAGAAAGAAGCATTTGGTAGCACACCTCATGCAGCCTGATAATGTTGGGATGCCTTACGATTTTCATAATGGAAATTTCCTTCCTGATCTGAGAACAAAAACTTAGGTCATGTATGGATCATTAAGGATGTTGAACAAAGTCGGGAACATGCGCACAAATGCAAAAAATTTAACAAAAAAAGGCATATGTACAAGTTCACACATAGTAGGTATCATTCCCAAGCAATGTTAAAATCTACCAAAAGCATGAATGATATCGTTACAATAATAAGATTAAAAACATTAGGTTCTCAGAATATGCATGCACTAATCAGGGATCAAAACTTATTCTTTACTTGGAAATTAAAATTACACAAATATTTTTTTAGAAATATATTCATTATCAAACTTCAGAAAATACAATTAGTTCGATTTTATAATAAATTTTTCATGTGGAAAAACTAAATGGAATGTTGTAATTACATAAAATAGATGAGATAGCTAAGGTATAAATATTCAATTATCCATCTTTTGCAACTAACAACAAAAGAAAGATAGATATTGGAGAATATATGCTGATAGAAAAACTAACAACAAAACCATCCTAGCAGGTTTATCATAGAAGATAACCAATAAGAAGTTACCAAAATTTTAGAGTTAAGGTTGACATTCTGGATTTTTAGGGTGATTTAACCATTAATAATTTTGTAAATTGACAACAGACAATAGAGTGTGTGTTTGAATATAAAAATAGACCAATTGATAGGAGAAAATTACATCCATTTGGTAGAAGAATCTTAAACAAAACCTTAAAATAGACCTATTAGTCTTGTCGGCCTTGTTATTTCGAAAAAATCATCTAAATTTAAATTAAATTTAATATATATATATATATATATATATATGTGTGTGTGTGTGTGTGTGTGTGTGTGTGTGTGTGTGTTGTGTGATTATAATTTCAAAATATAATATTTTAATTTTGAAAAGGGTTTAGGGTTTAGACAATAGAAATCACCTAAAAAGACTCTCAATTAAGATCAGTGGTTTTGTCTTCAAGATTGCAAAGTTTAGGTTTTCAAGGTTAAATATAAGAAAATCAAATGGGAAGAGTTCAAAAGAGAAACAATTATTTTCAGGAGTTAATGGAGTGAGAGGTAGAGGATGTCACAGATCCGAGGGAAACCCAGATGACACTTCAACTATCCTACGATTGGATCTTAACTCTAAAGAGACATCCTACACCTCGTTGTCTTGGTCTCGATCGTCGCTCCCCATCCGCTTGGTTCCACAATCCTCTTCTTGGAAAAAACTACTCTAAGTTCCTTAATATATCGATCATAAGTTCGGGGTTGTGGTGTGTATAAATGTACAGTTATTAGGTCAGGGGCTCGCTACGGGGTACCTCCTAAACCGGGTGTCTTACTGTCCTCTAACCTCAAAATCCCCTGCAAGTCTATAGAAGCAACATGAATTATAAAAGGGAACATTCTACGAAATGCAGTAATCAGTGAACAGCAATATTGCAGGCATGAACTATGTGTATATGCAGTAAAGTGTGCAATAGTAAAAGTAAACATTGTAAATGTAAAACAAACTTGTATATTTGGCGGGTCGGCGACTCCTAAAAAGACTGGAGAAAAAGCGGCAGATGACTCACGGTAACTCGAAGAAAACCATCGAAAACACGAGAAAAATTTGGAGAAAATCACTAGTGCTCTACAAAAATCTCGACAAAACTGTTGGAAAACGCGCAAAAATTCGAGGAAAAAAAGAAAGCCGTAAGCATTCGGGTTGGGCTAGGCTCAAACTTAGGTATTCTCGAGGGACTCCGAAGGCAACTATCGGTCACCCGTATGTATAGAGTCATACATTCATCTACAAAAGATGTCTCACTCTACCAACTTAGGAGGGTACTCCTTAGCCCGATACCGGCAATTGACAAGTGGAAAACCGAATTATATTACTTAAAATTTATATTTTTGGATGCATATAAGAGAAAGTAATATCTATTTTGGAAGTCAAAATACTTTTGTAAATAGCATATCTGTTCTTATCGTATAAATTCTTATTATTTTTTATAAAACATGATTGTCCACAAGTTTAAGACCACAAACGACCTAAGAAGGCAAGGGTGCCCTGCTAGTCTGGTGTCGACAAATAATATTGTCATCCTACAATTCATTGAGTCCCTGGATTGGATCTCGATGTCGTAGGATGAAATATTATTCCGCTCTACCACCGAATATCTTTATGAACACGGCCTAAAACCCCAAAAAAGACCATTAAACTGACGGCCTTGTTTGATGATTTCATATATAGCCAAAGCTATATATGCACGCTTATATTTCGGACATAAGCGCCTAAAACTCAAACCAAAAAGCAAGGAAAGTGAACCGAAAAGCAAGAAATAAAAAAAATAAAAGAAGACTAACCCGCCTCCAAAAATTAAATTAGAAAGGAAAGTCAGAGCGGTAGGAGGGTTAACCTAAAATATTCAACTGGTGGGTCTCCTCGAATGAGCAATGAAATAGGTCATGCTCACCAATGCTAGCCAGGGACATCCCCAGAAGGCACAATCCAGAAGGTTCCAAGTCACAACTAAACTTTCTCCAAATACCAAAAGAATTCTCTCTTTTTTTCTCTTTTCTTTTAATGCAATCAATCTGGCCAAGAGGATTAGGCTCTGAATTCTCTCCCAACATTTAATAGATTGTTCCTCGATAAGGGACATCTGAATTCTTCCAAACATAAGGATTAAAAAATTTCAAGCCCTCAATTCCGCCCCAAACTAAAGCTTCCATGAGGTATGAAACCCAACACAACATCAAGGAACCCAAACAAGCATTCTCGAGTAGGACCAGCCAGCCAACACAAAAAAGGAAACCATCTAGATGCTCTCGGGTAGGGACAGTCAGGACAAGCAGCCATAACAAGGCCCCTCGGCTAAGGGCAGCAGGGGAACCAAATAGATGCTCACGACTAGGGGGCAGCAGGGGAGCCACCAACCAACACCAAGAGAGCCCAAACTGTGAATTTTGTATAGGGGCAGCAAGAAGATCACTAAAATCAACACAAAGAATGCCCAAACTGCATATTTCAAGTAGGGGCAGCAAAGGCACAATCAAAACAAACAAAAAGAATGTCCAAACTGCACGTTTCGGATAGGGGCAGCAAGGAACAGCCAAGCAGGACACAAGAAACCCAGTTGGGATGCTCACGGGCAGGGGAGCAAACCGAAAAAAATGCCCACAGTCAAGGGCAGCAGGGGAAGGGAGTAACAAGACAGCAGCCCATGCTCACGAGAAAAGCCCAACAAGGTTCTCCAGTAGAACCATTAACCAAAAAGAAAATACGCCAAAGCATCAACAATTCCACCATAAATATAAACACCCTCATATGATTTAAATAGAAGAGGCAACAGAGAGACAGTAAACAGAGCCCCAAAGCCAAACCTCCAAAAGCTCCAAAAATTGAATGAGAGCCACCTGAATACGCTTCGAATAGGGGGGGCAACAGAAGAGCTCAAAACAAAGCCCCCAAAGTAAAATTTCCAAAAGCTTCAATGTTAAACCAACATAGCAAAGAAAACTGCAGCCCATGAGGCTAAAACAGCCCTCAAGCCTCAACACAGCAAAGAAAACCGCAGCCCAGGAGGCTAAAACAGCCCTCAAGCCTCAACACAGCAAAGAAAACAGCAGCCCAGGAGGCTAAAACAGCCCTCAAGCTTCAATGTCAAACTAACACAACAAAGAAAACCGCAGCCCAGGAAGCTAAAACAGCCCTCAAGCCTCAATGTCAAAATATAGAATTGATAAGAACACAAGAAGAAAACTTGTACATACGTAAGAGCTGAACCACGTTTTTTGCAAGCCTAACATCCTTAGCTAAATAGCATGAAGCATTTAAAACAGACCCAACAGGATCCCTAAAAGCCTAGCAATTGATAGCAAGCTTAACATGAGATACCAGCTAATATATACAACTACCTGCATCTATATGTGTGTGTATATATATATATATATATATATATATATATATATATATATATATATATATATATATATATATATATATATTCTCTCCTTTTTTTTAAGAAACGAAGAAACTCGCTCCCATGTTTAGCCTATGTCGAGCAGAGAAGATGAGCAGAAGAGAGGAAACATACCTTGCTTGGGCCTTTGTAAACAACAAAGGAAAGCCACAGCACTCCCAAACTTCAAGCTCACAAGCACCTAGTCAAAAAAAAATTTCCGCAGAGTCTCCCCCAAGCTCCGAAAATTCGTAACCTCTCAACTCTCCCCCAACAGGGTTTTTATAGCAGAGGAGGGGAGGAGAGGAAGAGCGAAAGAGGGAGATAGCTAGGTCCGGCGCAGAGGAGTAAAGAGGAGACTTTGGCTGCTAGATCAAGAGAGTCGTGAGTCGGGGCCTCGGCTCAAAGATGAGGAGCGTTTGCCGAAGGATGGGGAGTCTTGGGAAAGAGGATAGAGCGGAGCAGCCAAGGGTCTCGGGAAGGAGATTCTCAGACAGAGGGTGTCGGGTGCAGAGCAAGAGGTCAACGAGGGAGAAGAAGCGGGAAAGAGAGTGAGAAGCGATTAGGGCTCGACGGACGGGCCCCTCTCAGGCCGAATGGAGAAGGCTCGATCGAATGGGCATGTAGTGTGCATGAGTGTGAATTAGGGATTTAGAAAAATAAACTCCTCTCTATCCGGCTATATAATACAAATATAACCCCTCCATAATATATATGATATTTAAATTTGCTCGATTTGCGTACCTCTCGCTCGTGCGCAAAATCATGTCGAAGTAGGAGTCCTTCTTAGCTAAATTTGACGTTCCAGACGAGTCGGCGCGGTCCGTTTCGTCACTGGCTAAACAAACCTATAATTCATATCTTTATCAAACCTACAAACCTTCCCAGCCTTTTATTTTAATTCGTAGTCATGTGTGAGGATCATCAAAACTAAAAAATATTTTAGAGTTGATGGTTTATTTCTTTCATCAACAATCATACTTGTCTAACTCGAGTTTTCCTAAGAAATAAAACTTCAAAGTGAGATACATTTTAAATATTTCATCACAATGACCCTAAACCCTAAAAGTTCTAAAAATCGTAAATTCAAAGAATATTTTGAATTTATCTCCTAGATCAAGGGATTATTTACCAAAACTCAAGTGTATTGAAAAAGAAAAGGCTTACCTCATAGAAGTAGCTAGATCACAATTATTTTTCATAAATGTTCACGTGTATTTCTAAGGAGTTATTCAAGCAGCTACATATGTCATTAATAGAAAAGCCTCATTAATACTTAAATTTTTAATCTTTGCTAAAACAATTTTATATACATTTCTCAATATAAAAAATATTTTATTTATTCCTCCAAACGCTTTCAATATTCAATATTGATTCACATTCATTCTTAGCATAAAACTATCAATGCACAAATAAAAACTTTATGGGATACTCCCCAGTCAAAAAGGGTACAAATTTAATTTTTTAGTCAATAAAAATTTACAATTCTAAGAAAAAACGTTTAAAATTTGGAACTTAATTATTTGATCATGCAGAATCCACTCTCATCAAACCCATCAACAGTGATTGTTTCTCATTTCCTTTCAATCCACTTATTGAAGTTACACTAGAATCTGACTTCCTTATTACCTTGCCAATACATCCAATCTAATGAAGCCCAATCAGTGAAACTAACTCCCTAATCATTTGTGTGTGCGAGGAGACAGAGGATGTTTGTGGTTAGGTTTGTAGAATGGAGAGATACTTTGTTGTTAATGGGTTGATGGTAAGAAAAAATTTGATGGCGGCGGCTTTACGTTTGGAAGGAGAGGCTCTAGCATGGTATCAATAGAGGGAACAGCGTCAACCAATCTGGACGTTTGAAGAGTTCAAGTTCCCATCGTTGGAGCGCTTTTGAACCACAAAGGAAGGGAATTTACAGGAAAAATTCTTTACATTGGTCTAAAAAGGATCCATCGAGGAGTATAGGGAGAAATTTGAAATGTTATATGGTCATTTGAGAGGGATATCAAAAGAAGTGTTAGAAAGAAACTTCATGAAAGGGTTGAGGCCTATGACTCGAGTATTACTTTGCCTGCTGAGATGACAAGAATTGGGAGAAACTATAGAATTAGCACAGATGATTGAAGATAAAAATGCAATGAAACAGGGTGGAGCATCTACAACTATAATGATTAAAAAAAAGTTCAAATAGTGGAAGTTCGGAGCTAGAGAGGCTCCACAGGACAGGAATACAGGGCCACAATCGAGGGAGACACTCAAACGTATTATAGAGATAAAGCTTCAGGAGAGCCAAAAGGATTATGCTTTCGATGTGATGAGAAGTTTTTTGCAAGACATCGTTGCAAGAATTGAACATTACAGGTTCTCACAATGTGTGACAAGGAAGCAAAAGATGAAGAAACAGACGGATGTGGAGGAGAAACATCCTCACTTTTTTCCACCTCGAGAATAAGGTGTCTTATGGGAGGGGAGTATTATTACGTTGGTGCCTAGCCTAAGAGCAATTTTGTATTTTGTCATTCATTATCATTTAATATAAATATGACTAATATGCTTAGGGTTGGGTTTATGCAAGAGATTAGGTCTATATATCCTACCTCCAATTATAAGAATTGGGAAAGATCGCCTACCTCTTGAATTATTGGTGCTTATCTTTGTATTTGTCATGAGTGTTTGATGATCTTGAGATAAAATATTGATTTCCCTAATTTACGTGTGGAAATCTATGTCGGTTCATATCATCATCTTGTCAATACACTCAATCTATGCAAAACAAGCTTTATGTCTATACTAAGCGAAAAAAGAAAAAAAACAATCACATATTATTGATTTTCAGAATTCATCGGAAAATTATTTTATTGATATGAAAATGGGGTATAAACACTCTTACATGAATCCAAGAATAGCAAAAACAAGAAAAAGAAAATAACATGAAAGGAAACATATAACACTTACATCTCATATTAATCAATTACAAGAAATTACTTGGAGATAAAAGAATTAACAAAAAATAAGAAAGCAAAAAATAGAAATGCAAAAAATAGGAATGAACTTCTAAGAGGAATAAATGATTTCTTAATATAACTTCTAACAAATATATCTTTAATAAAGTACAAAGTAGTGAAAATAAATCCATAGATGACAACACTATCCTACTTGGAAAGAGGTGAGATCATGCATCAAACAACTAATTTATGATTTCATCATATATAAAAGGCTTTCATTTGGATTCATGTTTTTATCAATTATCTTTGTAAAATAATAATTTCAAACAATGTTCTCAAAAGCAAGTGGAAGAAATTCATAACGAAAGAAATCCAAAATTTACATAGGCAATTTCTAAACTTTTCCAAAAGAAAAAACAATTTGCACGTAAATGAATCTTTATAATCAAATATTAAGTAGATGGAAGCATAGATAAATTTAACGCCTGAATTTATTACAACATACAACTAATCAATATAGTATTTACTATCAAGAAATTTTCTCTCCCATTACCAAAACAAAATTCGAGTTCTGCTCTCTTGTGATAAATTTGGATTGGAAATACTTCTCTTAATGGGGATCATAAGGAGAAAATATACATGAAGTTTGCCGCTAGACTGAAACCTTAGATATATGCAAACTTCTAAAAGCTATAGCCTCAAACAACCCCCTCGTGCCAAGTTTAGCAAATTCCCAAAATATATGATTACACTCAAGTTAATCACACTCTTTATCAAGCGCTCTTCTAAAACAAAAAAGGTACTCTAATCATAAGAAAAATACTAAAAGAGTTTCTAGCAAAAAAATAGAAGTAAAAAATATTAAAATTTCTTTTTAATGAAAATAACATAACCAAAATAAGATATCATTATTTTCTAAAGAAACTATATTCTTGATCTGCTTCAATAAACAAGAATACAAAGATGTTATCTAACGAAAACTTAAACTATATGTAATAATTTGTAATCACCAATAGTAATTTGCTTCTTAAAAAAAGTAGATATCAACACTTTGTGGGCAAATTCATTTACCTCTCTCTCACTCCTGACATTGAGTTCTCTATCAAGGATGAAAGACTATACATGAGCTATCCAACTAAAGAATATATGAAATCTATTAACTATATTCTATGGCATCCTAGAGTGATACTAGAAAGAAATATTATCAAAAAATCATCCAATAAAAAGAAACAAAATTTTCACTTAAGTTGATTGGGCAGAGATGCATCAAACTGAAGATTCACCTCCGGCTATTATAATTACATATGGGGAAACCTCATTGAATAGAAAAGTAAGTTTTTTTTCTTTTTTTCTTTTTTTTTTTTTGTATGAAGAAGCAGTGTCAAAGTTAAATGTAAGCAATGGAGCTTAATATTTGCAATGAAATACAAATAAAATGATTGTTAAGAAAATCAAACTATTACATTAAATAAATGTAAGCAATGGAGCTTAATATTTGTAATGAAATACAAATAAAATGATTGTTAAGAAAATCAAACTATTACATTAAAGAAAATCTCAAAAAGTGTATTGTGAACAACCAAAATACTATACCAACAAAATTAAACACGTTGAGATGAACCAATCTTTCATCTCAAAAAAATTGAAATGGACTAGTCCAACAAAATTATCTTCCAAAAGACTCTCAAACTATAGATATGCTCACCAATTTTTTATTCATAAAGAGATTTGATAACCTAATTAATAAGTTAGTCGTGATCAATATATATATAACCTAGCTCATGAGTGTTGGCATAATCTTAAATTTATGAGTAAAATCGTTGCGTCTACAATAAGCCCAATAATTCATGGATAGCATATTTCCATCAATAACAATCCACTAATCTATATACAGTATTTTTCCATATAAATTAATCCAGCAATCCATAAATAATAGAATTTCATGCTACATATTTAATTTTTAATTTTATAATTGAAGAATATTTATTAATTTATTTTCTCTCCACCAATTTATGTGCAACTTCTCATCTTTTTTCCACAAAACAAAAGAACAAAATTAAATAATTAAAATTTCCATTTGCTAATATAATCACTTCTCGTTCTAGTTTTCAAGATAATAAGAAGATAGGTGGCACAAAAGGGATGTTCAAAAAGTTATTTTAAGGACAAAAAATGGTTTTTTAAAAGTGACAATAAGGTTTGTAAAAACTATAAGTTCGAAGTTTAGCAAAGAATGAAGTGAGAAGAGCAAAAGTTACATATTTTGATGATTTGACTAATAGGCTTACCATTAAAGATGATAAAGGAGGCATGAAATAGCTAAAGCAAGATATTTCAAAGAGAAATTCATTAAGAAAATGGATATTTATGGGAGATAAAACATCGGTTAAGTTAATAAAGCTTTTCAATAAGATTTTGAAGATTGAGACAATATCAAATGAGTGGAAAAAAAGGAAATTGACACCATTATTTAAGAAAAAAGAGAATGCTCAAGATATGATCAAACTTATGAAACACACAAAGAAGTTATAAGAGAGAATAATGAAATCTAAATTTAAAAAACTATGTTAATATCAAAAATAAATTTAGTTTCATACAAAAAAGATTATTTATTATGAAAGAAAATGTGTTGTTAAGATAAGTAATGAAAAAGTAGAACAAGGAAAAAAAAATTCTATATAACTTTTATTGATCTTAAAGGGGCATATCATCTAAGGCCACGAGGATAAGTTTAATATTCAAAATAACTTACAAAGAAAAAGTTTAAGTCTCAGGTAGCATTTTGCATGAACAAATGTAAAGCTGATGCCAAATAGTTGGGATAAGGCTACTCATGATAACAATGATGCTGATAATTGAATCTATACAACTTCACAAATTTGGATAAGAGGAGAAATGGGCTTTAACAAAATTTAAGGGCCATGCGTTCAACAAATATAATCAAGTTGTACAATGTAGATTGATCTCAATAGATATTCTCATTTTCACATTAAAGAGAGTTGTGATTGGATAATTAAATGGAGGAAGCTAGAGAGGAATGTTCTAGTTATGATGGCTACATGTGAAGACAAATTGAAGAGGCAAGCGTTTGATCACAAATTCTTTGAGATTTAGCCAGCAAAAACAAAAACAAAAAAGAGAGTTCATCAACATCAAGGACAACTATAAGTCATATGTACTAGTTTCAATTGCTATCCAATAGAATAAGGAAGACGATGGGATAGAGGAAGAAGATGAGAATTCTACGTAATGGAGATGAAGAATATGTGGGCAAAGGAGAGGAAGATCAGTGATGATTACTTAATTATGTTTTTATCGTTTAAATGAATGGACTTGAATCGTAAATGGTACTAATTATTGAAGATTCGAGTTTGATTTACGTATAGGGATGAGAGAGAGAGACTGGTAGAGAAAGCGAAACCTGACATATCCCGCAAAGTTCGTTGAAAAAAAAATTGTGAGAATAATCAGGTTATTAAAAAGAAACAGGTCATAAAGATATCAAAAAAAATTAAGTTTTTCTTTTGAATTAAAGGATTTCAGAACTCCCAAAAACACCAACAGATGTCCCTTGACATAGAAGGATATGTTTTCATGTTTTAACCAGTTCAAACTACAGACCAGTTGGCACTTGCAAAAAAGCTTAGACTCTTAATATAATAAAAATGTGAAAAAAAAAGTACCAACCTGATTAACCATCCTATGCTTTAGGATCGTGCTTTTGGCGAGGACTTTCATGGCAACGGCCTCTCCAGTCTCGGTATTTCTTGCAAACTTAACCTTGGCAAAGGTACCCTCTCCAATGGTTCTCCCGACCTCATATTTGCCAACTTTCCTCATAACCATTTCTGCGATGATGTTTCCTCGCTCGGTAGCATCTGGAAAAGTTGAAATGTTTAACGGAGCCGAGGCAACCCAAACCGAGGGAGGAAACGAGCGTTGCGGGGAATTGTTACGAGTTGACCTAAAACGGGGCAATTACATAATATTGTTATTTACAAATCAAGATCCCCTTTTGTCCTTTTTTTTATTAATTCTCACTGAAAATGAATGATAAAATCTTAACTCATATTTTTCATTTTCATCAAATTCACATGACATAAATGCATCAATTCAATAATTTAAAAAGCCACATAAGTGTTGATTTATAAAAATCAATGTTTCAATTACTATGTATGTAATTATCTCAAAAAAATAAAGACAATCGCTTATATAAATAAAAGCTGAGACTTAGGGTCTTTTTAGGGAAGTTGTTGATTATTTATAATATGCTCATAAATAGATTATTCTGATAATCTGATAATCTGTAGATTATCACATAATTTGGTTTGTTGTTTAGGGCAGCTTATCCAAAATAGTTTATTGATAGTTATGGCTATATAAATGACTTTCTTGCTTATGTCTGATAATGAAAGTAAAGCCATTGCAGTTAACCAAGTAAAAAAAACCAAGCAAAGTAAACAACAAACAAAAGAAGCTAATGAAAACCACATTAATGTGAGATTGTAGAGACAAGAAGACCAAGCAGAGTAAACAGCAGACAAAAGAAGGCATGTGAAAGCTGAACTTGGCCAGTTGGACAAGAAATGAAACAAAACCAAGCAATGAAAACCATATGTAGCTAGAAATGAGAAGCTAATGAAAGATGTTGTCCCCTGCGATTCTCACAGGACATCTGGTCTGTATACCTGCGATTCTTACGGGAAGGGAAGGGCAGATCTGCGAAGGATCCCACGGGAAGGTGTGGATGATATGCTCGAACGGGATCTCGGGCGGGAAGGGCTATCGTACGAGCGGGATCTCAGGGATGAGAGGCGATGCGGCGAGCAGAGGGGGACCGAGCAGGGTCTCACGGATCTGCGATCCTTGAGGCGATGCGGCGAGGGAGAGGATCTTTGATCCCTGAAGCAATGCGACCAGGGAGAGGGGGACCGAAGAGGGGCACTACAGTATTTTTCCACCTTAACGCACGGACTGAACGTGAGACGCAAAGGGGACGGAGCTTTCACGATAGGCGTTATTCCTCTTATTACCACGTATCAACGATACGAAAACACTAGGGCGAACGCACGATCCAAACG
>NEWO01000086.1:1858365-1870381 GCA_003013225.1 Phalaenopsis aphrodite | reverse complement strand
ATATAAGCCATATTAGATTATATTTAAAATTTATTAATGAAAAAGTAATATTTTATTAAAATAATAAATTAATTAAATATCATGTTTATGTTAGGTTTTTAATTTAAAAGAATCGACTTTAAGGATAAATTAATTGACATTAAAGTGAATACTCAAACTTTAAATCTATAATAATAATTTGTTTCTTCTCAAATATTTTGTCGTTGATGATATTTGTTCATGTTTTATGAGATAGTCTTTTCTTTATTGGTCATATCATTACGAATGTTGTAGTTGCTTATTCTCATGCATTTGGTGCATGTTTTATATAGTGGGTTGAATTAAATGTGATGAATATATGAATGATATTTTTATGTTCATTGCTTGTATGTGCATTATTGAATGATGAAATCATCTCTTGATGGTACTACTGAGAGAATATTAAGATACCCGTGCACATATATGAAAAAAAAGATATTGATATTGTTGTGTTTTAATTAATATAATTTTAGACGTTGTTCTCGTAATGATTGTACAAATATAAAATGATATTGATATGCTATTGATATAGTAAGATTCTTTAAATAACATTAAATATTTTTATTGTTCTATTAAAAGCTTGACTGATATGCATATCACTTTCTTTTCTCTTGCATTATTATGATTATTAAGTATGAGTATTCAGTGACTTGTTTAACTCACTTTCATTTTTAAACCAACTTTTCGGATAAATTTAAGTCATTAAAATATGAGCGATAGAAGGAGAAATATTTATTGAAGACATAGACAGTCTGTAACGTGACAATTTTAATTGTATTGCTTTTATTCAATTTGATTAGCGACTCTTTAATTTGTCATAATTATATGCGAATATAAAAATTTAATTTAAATCGTCAGACTGTCTGTTCCCGTCTTGGTTAATTCCAAGCCTCTGACCAGATCGTGACATTAATTATGTTTGAGATTCAAAAATGCTAGTCTTTGCATAGAATACTAAATCCTAATAAGGGGTTATTTACATACCTAACACCTGAAATATTGCTATTTACAAATCTAGCACCCTCTTTTATCCTTTTTTTTTAATTCACTCAAATATGAAAATTCATGATAAAACTTAACCCATATTTTTCGTTTTATCAAATTGTTAATAATTATATTGTGGTGCACATAAATACTTCGGTTTGATAGTCAAAAATATCACCCGGGTGCTAAATTTTGTAAGTAGCAATGTTTTGGGGATATTGATGGGTTTTGAATTTGTTTTAGATAAGTTTTTTTTTATATTTAATGCTATATTATGATAAATTATTAATTTTTATTTTTAATGTTATTTAGTTATTTGATAAGAAGATTGCTTTTAATATTGGTTTTCTTTAGGAATTATTTTCTTTTATTACAGAATCAATTTAAGATGGAAAGGTTCTATTTTTAAAATTAATGGAATTAATTCAAGATTGATAAGGTCTTCTTTTTTAAATAATTTATGTTATTCTTTTGTTTATCAATATATTTCGAATTGTGCAATAAAATTTATTCTAGAATTCTCCGAATCCTCTTTCTTCGTTATAGCCTTTTCTCATCCTCTTTACTTCTCTAGAGTCCTCAATGGATGAGTAGTATAACAAACAACATTAAGTTCTCTTGTACCATAGCAAATATTGCTTAAAACCGTAGTTGAAAGTTATGGTTTTCATTTTATATCCCTGTTTTCTAACAGGGGATGATATACTTTGATGCCGGAACGAGTAGGGAAAATAGTGGAAAGCACAAAAACAAAATTTTATTAATATTAATATAGGATTGCAGTATGACTCAAACGGAAATAATAAGACAAACATCAACGACATAAACAAACATTCCTAAATGTATTACAATGGGTCGTGGAGATTGGCGAGGTGGGTCGGGATGGCTAGCGGGTGTGATGACTTGTGTAGGGACATAAAGTGGGAATTGTGTGGGTGGTCGACAACGGTAGTGGGGTGGTTGGGAGGAACTTGAACAGAGTTAGGAATGCGGGATAGCAGTAGTAATCTGTAGGAAATGGGAATGGCTTGGTGTCAGGGTGACAGAGAGAGAGTTCGATAGTTGAGGAGCGGAGAGGAGAGGGTTTAGTGAAGGTAGAAGGGAACGATACAATCTCCACCTCGGAGAAGAATACAACCGAGCACCACCATCTCCTCGGATATAACCCATAAAGGGAAAATTGACTCCACATAGGAGGTCTGAAAAAACAATATGAACTGACTCCCTACATACCTAGGATAGCAATTTATAGGCTCCTTTTGGGCAAATAAAGCTTTTACACAAAGGAAGAGAGTGAGAAGCCTTGATAAATCCAAAAAGCACTTCCTAGAACAACAGATTTGTGATGCCACAAGATGAATCACGCTAGATCCATCCAGTCTTCACGTGTGATCTCCTACTCTCCCGAAACATTGCTAGAAATCGTGATCCCGATCCTGCTTTTGTGCCCTCCCGCTTCTGCAATACTAGGCGGGCCGAACCCGCCTTCGAATTGCTCGAATTAGCTCCTATCGGGCGACGTTTAGTGCTCGTAACCGGGCGACGTTTAGTGCTCGTAACCGGGCGACGTTCAACGCACGTAATAGGGCGATGTTCAGCCCCGAACCGAGCATTGTTTTAGCGCCCATAATCGGGTGTGGTTAACAATCGTGTCATACTTAAAACTATATTATTTTTATATTAAAATATAGGGCAGCGTCATAAGTTTTACTTTGCATGTTGATTCTCCACATAATAAGTGTTTGGGTCTTCAAGACTTGTATTTAAGAGTAATTTTAAATTCTTTTCTCATTATCTAATGGAAAACTCGTCATCTTGGATTTGTGAATTTGATATTCAACTATGAAATTCTCTAGAAATACTTATATCATCTTTATATATTTTGGACTTTAAGGACATTTATAAAGAAAGTTTATTTTAAAATGAAGTCTCTTGATACGATCACACTCGTAAAATGCAATAACGAGTTAAATCTATAGAATCAACCTTTTACTTATAAAGATAAAGTTTTTAAGGCTTATAATTAGTTGGATTCTCAAAATAAATTCAAATATGTATGACATAAATCTTTCTTCGCAGTTCAAGGCATTGAGATTGTTTTGATAACATGTTGAATGCGGCCCTCATTCCTCAGCCCTCACCATTCAGCCCTCGTACTTGGCCCTCACCCCTCTGGCTTAGGAGAGACGTTACCAAATGAAAGTGTACAAATGATAGAGTACAAAATGAGGCGTCAACAAAGAATAACGTGCCTGAGATGATATATTTTATGTCCACGCCAAAATAAGATAAGAAAATAACCAGAAATTTCTAGATATCTAAATGTAATCATTATTGATTCATATTTTCTGATAAAATTTTCTTATATAAAGGAGTAAGATTGAATGTAAAATGAAACTTCTTTCTCTATCAAGGGACAAATGTGAGAAAAGTTAATAAAATATTTTCTCCACTCTCTCCCTTTCTCTTTTATCTATTGCTCACTCTCCCCTCTTTCCCTTATGCTCTAATTTTTGGGTGTGATTCAATGACAAACTTGGGTTCAATACTTTGGAAGGTGATGTGAGCGTGGTTCATGCCACAAATAAAAAGAGGAGCTTTACAAGGAGTACAAGATAGAGAAGTGATTAGTAACATGTAATGCAGTAAAGAGATTGTCCGACAGAATATTCATTAGCTAGCCCTCGCCAGTCGTCCCTCACTGTTTGACCCTCGTTAGTCGGCCTTTATCACCCGACCACCCACACTCCAACTTCTGTACTTAGTTTCCCGCATTCAACCAAAAAAATGACTATCCCAAGAAAGTTCTCCCAATAACACTTTAGAGAAATCGTCTTGTCCAAAGAAAGACAAGCCACGATGGAGTGGAGGCAGGCAATAAGAAAAATCTCTTAACAACGGGAAAAATCTCTCATAACTCTCTTATTTTTGTTTCATTTCATTGTATTTATGCTTTTTCAACTTCTTGAGTGTGTTTTACTTGTTATGTAGAAAGTGTTTGCCACTAACACTCCCTCATAACAAGTTTCCAAAGAGTAAAAGGAAATGTCCTAAAGTTTTGGACCCTACTTGACTCAATAGCTATGTAATAACCAATTTTTTGAAATAAAAAAAGCAACTTTAAAATATATCCTAAATTTCACATCCTTCAGATTTTTCAATTACACTCATCTTGATGTGTACTCATTAAGACCATATAAGTGGAAAATAAATCTTACCAAACAGTTATAGTAAAATTTTGTATTTCAATTATTTAAATAATTCTTTATTTCAACATAATTTAGGAAACATGTATAAATAATCTTCAAACAAAATATTAAACTTCTAAAAACACTTAAATATGAATCCCAAAGTTTTATAATCACCATAAGCTGCACAATCAAGTTTATAGAGGACATATCACTTGACTAATAATCCGCATGCTCCTGACCTCTCCCTAAAAATAATATTTTAGTACCTTGTAGGTTGTACACATAGTGAGATAAATATTTTTAAAATAAGGGTCAAATGTACAAGGGAAAAAATGATGTGGATGTTGATTAGTGGCTAATATGAGTAATAACAATAATGCAAATAAGCTTTTTTAATATTTAAAAATACATAAAACATGATTAAAATACTATATGAAATACTGGTCAAAATTAATACAAATTACTAGTAATAATTCTTTCATTCATTACTATACAAAATCATGTGTATTTTCACTTTTATTTTCATTCTTATTTTGAACTTTTTTTTTTCTCTTATGGATGTCAAAATATATTCATATAGAATTTCACTTTCATTTCATTAGGTTGTCATCCTGTCTGTCGACCATAACAACTACTAATAAAGGTTAGTTTTCCCAATGTTACATTAATCAATAATCTCTGATATTGCTCCAACCTTAATGCAAGAGTTTGATATTCAGTCATTTCCTACTTCAAGGATTATCTCATTAGACTTTTTTTGTTTTTTTTGCACAAGTTATCAGCATACTTGTTTATCTAGCATAAAATATTTGCCATTCAATTGATCATTTTTATTTGCTATAATCATTTTCATGTTTTTATTGCTTAATTTGATTATACCTATTATAATCAATATTTACAATAGATATTTCATTTTTTAAAATATACTATGAAACTAGAAGTAATATATAATTATTGGCATGAATTATATTTTGTAAACCAAATTAAATTTGCATAATACGCAAGAAGTTATAAATGCAAATGCATAGTAATAAATTTACTTATAAAAAATAACAAATTTAACCCTATAAAAGTTGCTCCTTATTTTAGCAATTATAAAACTCACCTTAAGCATCAGGTTAGCCTCACGACAAGGCTCTTCTCTAGCCTCGCCTCTATTTCTTCTCTTTACAAAAGTGGTTTAACAACAACTAATTTTGCCTAACTCGATGATTTACTTAAATCAATGAAAACTTAATACCAACAAAATTTTAATTGGAGTTTTACCTTAATTCCAACAACTTAATAATTGGACTTTTACTTCAAAACAACTCTTTTTCATATAAACCTTCCTTTCTTCTCCTATTCTTTCTACCATCCCATTGCCAAATAATAATTGTGCTTAGTGTTTGCTGCAATTCATAGAAATTGGATAGAAATAAAAGAGGTTATTTGGTTTATGGTAAATAAACATAGTTATTTATATATGTAATTACATCTTACTTAATTGCCTCACTACCACAAGTACAAATTCTTCACAAAAGCATAAAATATTTTTCCCCTAAATGCCTCTTTAATTGCAATTTTAATTTCCTCGCTACTGTTCACTGTAGAATAGGGGAAGCTTTTATTAGTTTAAATGATATTAAAATTAAGTGTTACACTTACATACATATATATACAATTATTTTAATTTAAACGAAGGGGATAAAATGAGGTCTATATATATCTTTGTGTGTGTGTGCGTTTGTTACTTCCACTTTAATGACCCCTTGAACCCAAAATCAGCTGTTACATGATTTGTCCAGTGGAAGGATTGATTTGCTACACCGCCTTAAGTGAAAAGTAATTTAAATTACGAAATAGAGTTAAATTTATATATTAAATTTAATTTAATAATTTATTTTATAAAGTTAATAATGCTAATAATTAATAATACACTCTTATATGTTAAAATAATTAAAATGAAGCATAGAATTTTATAAATTACGTATGTGTGGCATATTGTAATACTTATTCATGGCATAGTAGTTGAGTAATCTTCTACCGTGAGGTCGTGGGTTCGAATTACTCATATTGCCCTTCAGGCTCACATGTCCAAGAAAACAAAGCATAAAAAAGTAGCATACTAACACCAGCTGACAGTAAAATAAGCCAAATATGAGTAAAATGAATAGGTTCAAGATGCAAATTAATAGAGGACAACTTAGACAAGAAAGAGCGAGATGCTCAAGAAATAAATGGTATTTTAGAAGTAATATATTAAATGTTAATCATACTTATCATAATTTTAACAGATTCTTTGACTTTCTAAGATCTCAGAGCAAACACCCGTGCTGGTACTGCTATTGCATTTGCTATAGATAATTCTTCCTTCTCCTTCATTGTTGGTTTATTCATTACAATTTTTTCACTTTTAGGCTGTTCTATCCTCTGGAATCTTCTTTGTCCTTGGTCACTATGGATATTCCTTTGGCATTTTCTATTTATATTACGTTGCTCCCCAAATAGCATCGTTTAAAATTTATCAAGCATTTTCTTAAATGAGCCTTCTCACGCGTAGCTTCAATTGGTAATATGCTGACATTCCTGCATATTTTGTAAATGTTTTGCACAAATACCCCACGTAGTGGGATTAAGGCTTTGTTGTTGTTTTGCACAAATACATTTCTATTTTTTATTGAACTGACAATTTTCCTTGTTGTTAGTCGGCATTTTTATCTCTAATTTCTATCTCACCATAGTTATTGATAGCAGAGTTAACTCAAACAATTATAGGAAAATAATGGAAGTGTAGAGGTAGTTGTCTTGGGTAGGAAGAGGGTTGGGCTGCAGGGAGAAAACAAGGTTGCTCTCTTTGGGGACAGAAATGGTTGCAACGGTGACGGTGACGACGACGGCAGCGGAGGTAAGGTTGCAGAGGTTGGGGAGACTCGATAGATGCACTACGTCAGTTAGAAATGCAAGGAGGGACGGTGACGTAGTAAAAAACTGACGTAGTACCCCAGGGAGACAACACGGTGACGGTGACGATGCTGCCCAAATGGGAAAACCTGGACACTAACAGTTGTCTTGATAGAAATGCAGTAAAAAACTTTCATCTAAACTCTAATACAATACATATATAGGAAATGACTACGAAAGAATGAAATGAAAGGAGGAAGCTTACTAAAATTTGAAAGGAATTAAAATTAGAGTCACTGGATTTGGCTTTATACTGTTTGCGTGAGCCGACCTCTCATGCGGTTATGGGGTCGTGGGAAACTCTGCGTGGGTGCTGGACATTCACGTCAGTGCAGGAGATGCACTACGTCAGTTATAGCTTTGATAATTTTGAATTCTAGATTAACTAAAAAAAAGTTACTTAGTATGTTGGGAAATTAAAAGCTGGTGTAATTTATCTCTCAACCCTCTTTAAAAAATATGATATTTTTTTTACTTGGGGTAGTGATCAACAATAGAGTGTAACTCAAAAATCATATAAATTTAGTTTTATATTATATTATTGACTTTAGATCCATAAAGATGGATTCACAAAACTCCCTTTTGCAAAAAGAGGAACTCGAGTTCATTTCAAGTAATTTTCTACTCAGATTTGTATTCAAATTTCTCTAGGTGCTAGCTCCTTCATCAATGCTTTGCTTCTCCTTCAAGAATAAAGATAGCTAGAGATACTTATTTTCTTTATGACACTCCATGCTATTATGGATCTTCCTATTCTAAATTTCCATTCATTTACAATTTCAGCGTCCATTCTTCTCCTAAACATAAGTGAATTTAAGCTCTGAAATAACTATAGTAAGTAGCAATTTTTACACTGGCATTGGTACTAGTACTTGATTTTGGTACTACATATGCGGCTGGTAAGCCTGGTTCTAAGGTCTGCAGTATTATTTATAGTATTATTTTCATCTATATTTATATTATATTTCTTATCATAGCCATAGGATTTGGTGCAACTAATATTTTTTTTTTCCTTGTTTATTACCTTTCATTGGTTTACAACTCCAGTAAATCAGATGCCATAATGGTTAAGCTGACTGGCCATTTGTTCTCTCTGGCTCTTTTAGTTATATCGCTTGCAACTTTTTAAATTCATCATTATTATTTCACGTATAGTCTTACACTAACAATTTTTTTTAATGCATTTGTATCATATAATTATGCAATGCAAAGTTATGTGTTTGTCTTGCTACTCATTTAGAAAGACTTTACCCACTTTTATTATATAGTATCCATATTACATTCAATTATTTTCTATTGATGATACCAAATTTATTCAAGTGTATATTTAAAGTGTTAGAATTAGTATAAATCACTGGACTAAATGTATCATCAAAACCTATTTTGGAAATATATTCATCAAACCAGAATTAGTAATAAAGTCAATCACTTGGGCGGCCCAGCAGTTCCCAAAATAATATTTAAATTTACAAACGTAAAATTATTAACATAAATCACTTATAATGCAGCATTCCATTTTTTTCATTTATTCCCAAACTACAGAGCTTCTACAAAGCATTATTGTTTAGTTACATGATATCAAAAAGATGACGAGAAGAGGAGGAAGAGGGCGGACGAATCCAAGCTAAAAGATAAAATTTTATTATGGATCATGTAATAGAACGATATGATGGATCAGGCTACCTTTTTCGAAAAAAAAAAAGAAAAAAAAAAGAATCTACAAATCCACACGTCCAATAGAAAGATAACTAAATAGCATTTTGATAACCTGACCATTTCGTAGGCTTGTCAATCATGACCAAAAATTTCAGTGAAGGCATTTGGTATGACCAGTTCACTTATTTCTATCAGCAGAAGGTTGCCTGCAAAAAAGTTCATCACGAGGAATATATTTTTTTATAGCGATGATAAAAAATTGGCTTTCTAGATATAGTCCTTTAACTCCCATAGTGCAATAGTCAGCTCTCTTAGGTTTTTATTCAACCGGTATTAGTGATAGGATCCTAGAATTGAGCCACTTCTCTAATCCATCAAGGAAGGATGCTCTCGAACATGAACATGATGCCATATATGGCTTCATAAACTAATGCCTCCTGCAAAGTATTTTTGTGTTCCTGCAAATATATTGAGTCCATGAAATAAATTCACTTGCAAGATTAAAACATTTCTCCATTGGAGAGTCTGAGGGCCATCCAGGTGAACTGGATTGTAATGGGTAATGAATCAATAGTTTTGATTGTCCAATTGTTTTGGCCGCACCTAATGCTAATTACAAGATGTCACACACTCCATGACTTGCCTGTTCGATAATACTCTCCGAATTGTTTTACTCCCCACATTTCAATTTAATAGTAGTTTCTCATTCTATTGGATCTCTGTAAATGGAAGGGCTAAGATCATAGGATGGAAACATAAAAGACCATGTGAAGAAGTTGTCATTGGATACTGTGACCCTCCAAAATTTTCTCATTTTTCTCAAGCCTGTTATCAATCTTAGTAATATCTTGAGGTTTGTATTTGCTTATAATGGCCCAAATGGCTTAAGCTCATTATGTGGCATTCCTCATGATTGGTCTAACTAAATTTTCCTATAAATTGAATATAATAAAAGCGTAATTAAGAGAAATATAAAATCAATGGCTGATTTATAAAAACATATATCAGCTTGCTGAAAATCAACTCATGCTTCGCATTGACATCCACGAATATCCTAATGGATCTGCGAAATCAATCTCATAGCTTAGTATCTGGAAGATTTTTTAGAGTTTTATATTGTTTAATAATTTGTAATAAATATGGTGTGTTCCAGTTATATAACATATTTATTGGAGGGCATTTTTTGTCCCACCAAAAAAAAAAAAAAAAAAAAAAGAAGTCACTCATCTTCCGATATTGTCAGTGCTCTGCTCTCCCATGCCTCACCCATGTCCTTCTCTAGAGGTAGTGTGCCTATGCCCCTACACAACCCATCCCATTTATCTCTTGCTGCACCTACCCAAATTCTCAATACCTCTTATGACAAAGAAGCGAGGGAATTGGGAAGAAGGAATTGATAAGTTTAGCTGCTTGCAAAGAAGCGATAAGCCAATTGGGAGCTTGCAGGGAAGGACATCAATGAGACTAGCAACATGTGAAGGTGAGGAGGTCTTGCCAAGAGTTTATTACGGAAGATATGGATGGGATTAGTGGCATGTGAAGGAGATAAAGAGTTCATAAGATGTAAGGATTTATGTTAGATACTGTTTGCATCTTACTGCCAGACAAACCCCTTCTAGCTGACCCTACCCTCCTTAACTTTCTTTGTCTTTACTACTCTCTCTTTTTTTTTTGCCACTCTCTATCCTCACTCCCATTCTCTCCTTTTTTTCCCCTCAATTTCTCTCCTTCTCTCTAAATAGAACCAAAAAAAAAAAAGAAGAAGAAGAAAACGAAAAAAAGAAGAGAAAAGAAAGAAAAATATAGTGTGAGTGCGTCATCGGTCCTCAACAAGTTCATCATTGTCATAGCTGTGCCATAAGGCATAATGAAAAAGTGAACTGCTTGCCCTTACATTTAGTACTGATGCATATTATGTTCCAATGTGATAGGAAATTTTATTTTGCTTTGATATTTTCTTAGCGAGGGTTAAAACTTATGCATGAAATTTTGGGTGTAATGGGAAGAAAACTCATACATGCCTTCGTTAGCGTAACGAGACATGATCTTGACTACAAAAAAAATGTACTTGTACTTGTCTTTTTTAATGTGACACAAAAAATTTGCTATATATATATATATATATATATATATATATATATATTTGTACAAGTTTGAAACTTCATATATGCCCACTGACTAGCTTTAATTGAAAGCTAGTACACAATGTCTGTGCATTTGTATATTAGTTAGAAAGATTTACATACCACTCAATTCTCGATGAATTTACATATCTAATATCTAAACTTCAACTTTTACATACATGCTAACTTGACTATGCATGAAAAATTGTATTTTACTTTTTAAAAATTAAAATGTTGGTATTTTTTGATGTGATATGAAATATTTTTGTGGTGTAAATGTAAAAAGTAAGGTTTAAGGTTCATAATTAAATATATAGGAATTGGGTGGTATGTACATAAATGCCCCTAATAATTAGGACCTTAACTACATCACAAACATTGAATATAATATGGGCTTTGACGCCAATTCAAGTGGAAACCAAGTGTTACTTTTTATTAAAATTAATACTAGTAAAATAATTTCTAAATACTAATACGCTCATATGTTTGTATGTATGTCTGTATGTGTGTGAGTGCATGCATGCGTGGAAAAATAATGACAATAAAAATAAGTAAATAGATAATGTGAATAATTTCAATTATTCACATACTCATAATGATACATCTTAAGAACAAAGAATTATTATCCACTCTTTTGAATATCCTAAAACCCTAGAAGCTTTTGTATGATCCTGCTTGTACTTTTTGTTATGTTATAAACTAACAATTAATTGGCATACATCTTCGCTTCTAATCTATATAATCTATTACATGGCACACCATTACAATCGTCAGAAAGATTTATTCAATTTGATTTTTTGTGGTCAAAAGTTGTGGACACCAACTTAAGCTGATTGATCAAGATCATATTTAAAGATTTAGTTACAAAATCTTAATTGCTAACTGGCTGTCAATGATTGGAATATATATATATTAATTTTTTTTAATTTTAATTAATTAATTAATTAATTAATTATTTTTTATTTTTTTATTTTTATTTTTTTTATTAAGGGCCGCGCGAACGCGAACCCCCCTAACACAAATTATGACGTCCACTCTACCATTTAGGTAGATGGTAGAGCCATACCCTTTCGCAGTGCAATGAAAGTCATTGATCTAGGC
>NEWO01000086.1:1835105-1849554 GCA_003013225.1 Phalaenopsis aphrodite | reverse complement strand
GCTTTAGATTTTGCAAAAGGCTTTATGCCAAAAAATTTGGTAGTTTTCTCTGCGTGGTGATTCCCCTTCTTGTTGGTTTGTGCTTGAGAATATTAGGGCTTTTGATTTGGTAATTGCTCATGATTAATTGATTTTGGTTAATGCATGAAGCCACCAACTGTTATATCGGACTTCTACTAAAAGCATCTCCCTTTTCTATCCTACAAATGCATACTAACTCCTTGTAAGAGGAAAGAGCAAGGAAAATTACTCACTACACATGGAGAAACAACAAGAACTTTTCATTGAACAAGACTTTGAAACCATACAAACAAAGTACTAGATTCAAAACAAAATACAGTGAAAATACTTATTCTTTATGGAAATCAAACTCTCCTTGTATAGCAAAAGCAATCTCCTTACAATCCTCTCCAAGAACAAAGTAAAAAAAAAACAAAAAGAAATCTCTCACTCTCTCACTTTCTCTCTCACCTTGTCGCCCCACTTAGGGCTCACGCGCAAGCCTTCTTCTTCTTCTCCAAGTCTTCTTTTTCTTCTTCCAATTAATTCTAGAGTCCAAGAGTCTCTTTAGAAACATTTTCAAGCCTTATTTATAATTTCCCAAAAGATTTTTATGTGTCTCTTAAAAAATGTCCAGATTCAATGAATCTTCCAAATTGTGCCTCAAGTGCCTTTTCAAAACTCCATATAACCGACCCAAATTCTTCTAGAAAGTCTCTTAATATTTCCAACAAATTTCCCAGGAGATGCATGAAGCAACGCTTCAAAAATCATCCAAATCCGATGTGTATTCTACAAGATATGTTGAAAACCGTTTTTGGCGCTTAAGCGCCGATTTTTGGCGCTTAAGCACCCTCCTCTCTGTCTGGTGGCACATTGTTTATTCGGAATTGTCTTTGTCTGGTGGCACATTAGTTTCTTCTCCAAGCCTCTCTGTCTATAAGAATTTAGCCATACCAAAGAAGGAATTTAAGAAAATGGTCGAGCAAATTCGGGATGCGTTAGCCCAATCTAAGGGTGGTGCATTAGTTTTAAAAGGGAGACCTTACCCAAAAGAATTCGATGTTGTACCCTTCCCTGAGGGCTTTTTGTCCCCGAATTTTAAGATATTTGATGGAACTGAAAATCTCAGCCACATAACATGTTTTCGAGCCAGTTGTGGCAACACAAGAGGTAACAAAGCCTTACTCTTCCAATAGTTTGTCAGCAGCCTGTAAGGGATTGCTTTCAATTGGTATGCCGATTTGCCCAATGGATCAGTTAAAACATTCACCGAGTTGGAACAATTATTTGTGGAAAGATTTACTAGAGCACAACATCATGTGTCTCTTTGTGATCTCATGATGGAAAAACAAAAGCCCAACGAGACTTTAGTGGATTACATCTTGAGGTGGAGAAACCTTAGCATGAAATGTGAACCTCAGCTATAGGAATATCACGCAATTGAAATNTCTGGTGGCACATTGTTTATTCGGAATTGTCTTTGTCTGGTGGCACATTAGTTTTTTCTCCAAGCCTCTCTGTCTATAAGAATTTAGCCATACCAGAGAAGGAATTTAAGAAAATGGTCGAGCAAATTCGGGATGCGTTAGCCTAATCTAAGGGTGGTGCATTAGTTTTAAAAGGGAGACCTTACCCAAAAGAATTCGATGACGTACCCTTCCCTGAGGGCTTTTTGTCCCCGAATTTTAAGATATTTGATGGAACTGAAAATCCCAGCCACATAACACGTTTTTGAGCCAATTGTGGCAACACAAGAGGTAACAAAGCCTTACTCTTCCAATAGTTTGTCAGCAGCCTGTCAGGGATTGCTTTCAATTGCTATGCCGATTTGCCCAACGGATCAGTTAAAACATTCACCGAGTTGGAACAATTATTTGTGAAAAGATTTACTGGAGCACAACATCATGTGTCTCTTTGTGATCTCATGATGGAAAAGCAAAAGCCCAACGAGACTTTAGTGGATTACATCTTGAGGTGGAGAAACCTTAGCATGAAATGTGAACCTTAGCTATAGGAATATCGCGCAATTGAAATCTTACTCAAAACCATCCATGGGCCAGTATCTTTCATGCTTAAGGGAATCACCATTAAATCCTTTGAGAAGCTACTCAGTAAAGCTAGCAGTTTCCAAGAAGAAATTAAACATATGGATTCTCATGAGAAATCCAAGACAACCAAAATATTTGAAAAAAAGTACGGAATAGTGGCAACTGTCGATAAAGGAAAACAAACAATGAAGATACATGCAGAAAATCTTCGGCAATCGTCATCACAGCACACTCAACAACAAACACAATAATATGGTCAGTCTAGCCAACAACCATCTCAGGTAGGATCATACCGACCAGAGAATAAGAAAATGACCATTGTAGAACATAGGAAAGTGGTATATTCTTTCAAAGATGAAGCTGTACCCAAAATGTTCAGAATTTTGATGACGAAGCTTGAATTCAGATTACGAGATCCAAAGAAACCCGAAGAGGTCGACAAGAAAGATCAACCAAATTATTGCCCGTATCACAGATTATTAGGGCACACTATAGAAGATTATTTTGTCTTCAAGGATTGGCTCGAGAGAAATCTTGAAGAATGGAATATAACGATACCGAAAGAATATTTAAAAGAACCTGAAAAATTTTCCAAAAATATGATTTCGGATGAGCCAATCTCTCTGATTGACTCGTATATTGGAAAAGACGGATGGAGTACAGTCTGGAGCAAATCATCCAAGAAAATATTGAACCAGATTCCGAGCGCTTCAAAATAAGCCTCCGTTCAGAGTGTTCAGCCTGTCAAGCCTGAGATGAAGATTTCACCATGAGATCCATCATCATCAAAGACAAAGAAGAAGAAGAACATCACCACGAAGACTGATAGCATGGGGGTAGGATAGGGGCTGCCTCTACTAGATTGGTTGTCTCGGATTCGGGGAAGAAAATCCTCAAACCCCTAACTTTGTATGATTATCTTTTTACCCCTCTGGGGTCTTATGAATATAAGAATTATGATTTCGGCTACGTTTTAACTATTTCTGGTGATAACGTAATCGATTATGACCAATCTAACTTTAATCTTGATTCCTGAAATGATCCTCAAATCATACTTGAGTCCGATGAACTCGCTAACAAGATCGATGGAGACATCAACAATATCGCTTACGACAGCGTTGGGAGTGAGGAACCAATCCTCGAGTGTCACGGTGCACCGCCTGCTATCAAATTAGATCTTTCTGACAAAGAAGAAACACCGAAAGATTTGACAATCATATCTCAAGAAGAAGAAATTACATAAGTGAATTTAAGGAGCGAAAGAATATTACCCCCAAGAATAGCTCCAGCATATAAATGAAAACAAATAGTAACTCGAGAAGAGCTACCTCTATCTCCACTAGTGGAAGAACAACCTAAACAAGAGAAAATTGGAGGATCATACAAAGTGGATTACAATGTGCTAGCTCATCTTAGGAAGTTGTCGACCAGATTAATCATCTATGACACTCTGATCCCATCGAAGGAGATAAGAGAGTTTTTTGTTACAGCTTTGCTTGACTTAGAGATTTGTTTAGCCTAGTTGGCCAGCACAAAATCAGATGAAGTTTGCTCGTTGAAAGAACAGTCTGGGGTAACCTTTACAAATGAAGATTTACTGCTCGGTACTACCGACCACAATCATCCACTCTACATCTCCGTTAATATTGGTAGATTTGTGTTGTCTAGAGTTTTAGTAGATCATGGAGCATCACTCAACTTGATGAGTCTACGGACATTAGCCTATTTAGACATTGAAGCCCAAGAGCTTATGACCGATAAAATGATGTTACGAGGATTCAACCAAAAGGGAGAGAGAGCCCTTGGATTGATTACATTACTTACGAATGTTGGAGAACTAGTGACAACCGCTAAGTTTCATATCATCGATGCTGAGACCTCTTTCAACGCTCTACTTAGCCGACCATGGATTCACAAACACAACATGGTTCCATCGTCTCTACATCGGTGCATCAAGTACTACAAAGAAGGACAAGAACATTGCATCAAGGCAGTTTTACAACCGTTTTCAGTTCATGAAGTTGGTATTCATGAGGATGCCACCTACTATGCGTCTACAAAGAAAATTGTCTTCTCTCATGAATTTGTGACAAACAAAAGTCAAGATTTAGAAGAATCACAAAGAAAAATCCATTCAACTCCGCCTCAGCGATCTTCCACCACTCTTTTATGACAAATTGGTGAGGGTTCTTTTAGTTTGCGCACCCGAGGTCGAGGCCAAGGACGTGGATGAGGAAGGGCCAATTTAGTTGTTGAACGTAGTAGGCCGACCATCAACATTGGTAATGAAGACAATTCTAAAGATGAAATATTGATAACAAAATAGAAGAAACCTCAGTACAAGATAACCTTAGAAGATACAGAGCAGAAAGAATATGGGATGATGTATGATCGGATAAACCGCTATGTGAACACCATGACCCTTACTCCGATTCTCCCTCAAAAGCTCGAGATTTTAGAGGTCAAGGAAATCCGTAACGCTGGTTCAAAGCTGATCAAGTTTTATCGTGCTTCTTCCTCTACTAATCTTGAAAATCATGTAAATTTGGATGATGATCCTAATGAATTAATGGAATTGTCTTTTTGTTACTTTTTGCCTTGTGTACAAAAATTAATTCAACAGGGATATTTGCCAAAACAAATGCTCAAAGATAAATTACAACTTTTTGAAAAATTCTGGGATATTAAAAGTCGAACTCCCAACTCAAAAGAGGGTCTCGAATTTGGTACAGTCGGACCAATCGATGATTCAGAGTTTTGCATGGTTGTTACTAGTGAGTCAGGAGGGAAAGCCTCGATATGGAGGATGAATCTACTGATCAGTTGATAGAAAATGCTCCGCCAAAATTTGAGGAGGAAATTAAATCAACTATTGATGAATTGAAGGAAATTAACCTCGGGACTGAAGAACAACCCCGACCTACATTTATAAGTTCTCTACTCAATGATGAAGAATCTTTAGAATTGATCAAACTGTTAACATAGTTTAAAGATTGCTTTGCATGGAGTTATGATGAAATGTCAGGACTGTCAGCAAAGGTTGCAGTTCATAAACTCAGGGTGGATAAAGATATGACCCCAGTAAAACAAGCTCCCAGAAGAATGCGCCTCAAAATAGAAGAGCAGGTCATAGCCAAAGTAAAGAAGTTAATAGACACTAACTTTGTAAAAGAAGAGCAATACCCCAAATGGTTAGCTAACATTGTGCCAGTTAAGAAGAAAAATGGATAAATCCGTGTTTGTGTCAACTTCAGAGATTTAAATAAAGCATGTCCAAAAGACGAATTCTCGTTATCGATACCAGAAATAATGGTGGATATCATTTCGACACATGAGATTTTCTCCTTCACGGACAGATCGTCGAGGTACAACCAAATCAAGATGGCTCCCAAGGATGCAGCACTTACAGCCTTCAAAACACCTATCAGGATTTTCTGCTCATAGTGATGTCATTTGGGTTGAAGAACGCTGGAGCAACATATCAACATGCAATGATGAAGATTTTTGATGATCTCATTCACAATCAAGTGAAATGCTACGTGGATGATTTGGTCATCAAGAGCAAGCGAAAAATAGACCATTTGTACGATTTGAGGATCGTGTTCAAAAGGTTACGAAAATATGACCTTAAAATGAATCCCTTAAAGTGCGCCTTTGGCGTTACCTCTGGGAAGTTTCTAGGATTCGTTGTCTGTCATCGGGGAATCGAGATCAACCCAGATAAGATTAAAGCTATCTTGGAAATGCCTCCACCTAAAACCTTAAAGCAACTACGTTCCTTCCAAGGAAAGTTGGCATATCTGAGACGTTTTATTTCTAATCTCTCAGGTAGGTGTCAGCCCTTCTCAGCATTAATTAAAAAGGATGTCAAATTCTTTTGGGAAGAGAAATGTCAGCAGGCCTTTAAGGACGTTAAGCAATATTTAATGACACCTCCTGTTTTGGCAGCCCCTATCCTAGGGAAACCTTTGATACTTTATACTGCAGCCTTAGACTAGCCCAAGTCAATGACAAGGGGAAAGAAAATGCACTCTACTACTTGAGTCGCCGCCTAGTATGGACGGATATAAGGTATCCACCTATTTAAGCATTGTCTAGCTTTGATTTTTGTTGCCCAAAAGCTTAGACATTACATGTTTTCTCATAAGATTACCCTAATCTCGAAAGTTAATCCGTTGTAATATTTGATGACCCGACCAACACTCTCCACACATCTAGCAAGATGGTCGATGATTTTATTGCAATTTGATATAATTTTTGTTCTCCTTCGTGCTATCAAGGGATAGATTTTAGCAGACTTCCTTGCTGCACACCCACTTCCAGCTTGGTCCCCTCTTAATGATGATTTACCAGACGAACAAGTATTACAAATAAAATTCTTCAGTGTGCAATGCTAGGAGATGTACTTTGACAGAGCTTCGTCAGAAAGAAAAGAAAAAGGATCAGGCACAGTTATACCAGGAAAAACAGGAATTGGTTTGATCTTTATCACGTCAGATAAGGGTATGCTGAGGTTCTCATACAAACTGACAGAGCCATGTACCAACAATGAAGAAGAATATGAAAGAAGAATATGAAACGCTAATTACCAAGTTGGAGTTGTCAATCTCAATGGATATAACATATATTGCCATCTATGGCGACTCTCAGGTTGTCATCCAACAAGTCACCGGATAATGCAAGATTTTAAAGCCAAGACTAGCAGAATACCACCTGTACACCATGAAGCTACTGGAACAGATCCCCAACGTGACTTTCTACCAGATTCCTAGGGGAGATAGTTCCCATTCTGACGCTCTAGCAAAACTTTCTAAGGAGCTGGTATGTGCCCCGGAGGATTCCTTTGATATCACAGTACAAGGAAGACAAGTTTTGTCTCAAGTTGACCTCGATAATCTACACAAGCTTGGAAAAGAAAAATAAATGATGATTGCGGTTGCAGGCATCAACGAAGATTGGCATAAACCATTGATAGAATATTTACAAATTAGAAAGTTATCAGAGGATAAGTCTGAAGCACATCACATTACAAAAAGAGCTATGTCTTACGCTCTAGTGGGTGACGTCCTCTACAGAAGATCATTCAACCAGATGTGGCTACGATGTTTAAGCAAAACAGAAGCACAAAATATTTTTAAAGAAGTACATGCCAGATTGTGTGGCGCTTACCAGTCAGAGCTGAAGATGAAAATGAAGATCAAGAGACTCAGATATTATTGGCTAGCAATAATGTATGACTGCATGGATACAGCCAGAAGATATCACCAGTGTCAAGTGCATGGAGTGGTCTTGCACCAACCTTCGAATGTGCTACACCTAACCGTCGCCTCGTGGTCGTTCGAGTGTTGGGGCACAAACATAATAGGTCCAATAGACCTCCATCTTCCAGAGGATACAGATTCATACTCACCGCTACAGATTATTTCTCCAAATGGGCAGAGGCAGTACNATTGTTAAAGAAGTACATGCCAGATTGTGTGGCGCTTACCAGCCAGAGCTGAAGATGAAAATGAAGATCAAGAGACTCAGATATTATTGGCCAACAATAATGTATGACTGCATGGATACAGCCAGAAGATATCACCAGTGTCAAGTGCATGGAGTGGTCTTGCACCAACCTTCGAATGTGCTACACCTAACCGTCATCTCGTGGTCGTTCGAGTGTTGGGGCACAAACATAATAGGTCCAATAGACCCTCCATCTTCTAGAGGATACAGATTCATACTCACCGCTACAGATTATTTCTCCAAATGGGCAGAGGCAGTACCGTTATGAAAGGTTACGACACAACATCCTTCAATTCTTCAAAAGCCAAATTGTCTACCATTTTGGAGTACCACGAAGAATAATTTTTGATAATGGGCCAGCCTTTAAAAGTACCAAAATCAAAAATTTTGTCAAACGGTGTGGGATAGGTTGGAGATATTCTACAATTTACTATCTTATGGCAAATGGCCTGGCTGAGGCCTTCAACAAGACATTAGTATAGATTTAAAAAAAAAACACTTGATGAAAACAAAATAAATTGGCACAACAAATTATTAGAAGCCTTGTGGGCCTACCGGACGACGTTCAGGACTCCCACTCAGTGCACACCCTACATGCATGTGTACGGGTTCGAGGTCGTACTACCATCAGAAGTTTAGACGCTATCACTCAAAGTCGCTGTCGCCAACCAATTTACAACAAAATAAAGTGCAAAACACAGAATTGTAGAACTAGAGAGTCTTGAGAAAAAATGACTACAAGCACAACAACATTTCTAGCTTTACCAAACGAAGATGGTACAAGCTCATGACAAATTAGTCCGCCTAAGAACATTCAAAGTTGGTGACCTTGTCCTAGTGCTCAAAAGTCCCATTATTGCACGTCGCAAGATAGGTAGAAAATTCAAGCCAACTTGGGGGGGACCATTTATCATAGAAAGGGTCTACGCTGGAGGAGCCTGCTAGCTAGTGGATTTCCGTGGTGAAAGATTGATGCTGCCAATCAATGGACGATACCTGATGACATACTACGCAACCTGACATTGCTTGACATCGCTTGATTTGAAATTTTGAAATTTTGATTGTTCAAGGTTATCTTTTTGGCCAAACTTCTGTGACCGGGTCCAAAAAATTTTGTAATAAAATTAACCTCAATATAATGAAAATTTTTGAAATTACACATTTCGATTTACTCCTTTCTACCTTTAAATTTGATATTCTACTAAATTGAACAAAATACAAACATAAATAAATAATTTTCTCACCAACATAAACTAAAATTTTCTTTAATAAACACTTTATTTTGTTCTTGTTCACGATAAGTTTCAGGTCATTGATATTTTTCCTATCGTCTGCAGAGAAATGTCAGGCCAGAGGCTGATCTTTGCTTTTAAAGATGGCTGGAACCTCGCCCTCAACATGGAAAGGGCGCCGCAGCGTGGCACTATAGAATTTAACATGAACTTCAGTCAAGTCTACATGAACTATGAGGGTCCTCTAATGGACATGGTTAGTCGTTAAGAAAAAGAAGGGCTACCATCACTGCTAAGGTTTGGCACCAGAAATAGTTCCTCACTGAAGGGGAAAAATGTTATAATATAATATGACCCAATGGAGGAGACTAGTCGCCTACCTTCTATGATAGCTACACCAACCAGGGGCCTAGTCGTTGCCAATGATAAAAAACTGTCAGATGCACCGCTACAGAGAACTCATCACAGGAACGCTAACCATTGAAAGCATAAGGCTTTCTTACGTGAAGAGAGAAGACGCCAGAAGGAGGCGGAAAATTTGCTCACCCCTATTCCTGAGGGGAACGTATATCATCTAGGCATGAGAGAGACCTCTTCCAGTTTGCCTGCTACAAATGATGAGTCTGGATTTGTTACAGAGCCGGAGATACCACCAATTTTAGATGTTCTTTGTACGGGTTGCCCGACATGCAACATCGAGATACCTGCACGTACATTAGCTACATGAGCATTTGTGGAGTGCCCGAACTGCAGTGTCCTCCACCTTAAGTACTACAGTACTTCAGAGGAGTACGTATCCTTTGATGATGAATTTCAGACCATAGATTACCTGATGAATGCATAATCATATGTCCTATGGGGTACAGGGCCATATATCCCATTAGACGCAGAGTCATACATTTTGCTGTAGGCAGAGACAACACCATCCTGGATTCTCGTCGACGTGGAAATAAGGGAACATCCTAGATAGCTGCCAATCATCGGTATGACAAAATACTATAAAACGAGTAAAGTAAACAAAATGTAATTTGAATTTTATGAAGAAGTTCAAGGAAGGTTCATTAGTATACTAGAAGGATTGGAGCTATATACCAAGGTCTTCTCCGAAAGTGATGAAAAAAGTATTCTTGACTGAATCTTTGATCTGAGAGATAGAGGTTGAGAAGGACTCCTGATGGAAAGAACCTATTTCAAGCCACAAAAATGGATGCGTGGAAAGGGCAGGATCACCATACAGTGTGGCTGCTGTTACAACTTCACTAACGATAGACAAGGAAATCCTCTTAGGATTTTGAGACATGATCAGATGGATCCGCTACCCCCCATGATAAAGTGGATGATTAAGAGAATAGTCCGAAGGAGCATACTGCTAGCTGACTGTATTACTTACACTTGTATTATCAACATATATGATGAAGGCAACTGCATACCCCGACACATTAACCATCATGATTTTGTGAGACCTTTCTGCACAGTCTCTTTCATGAGCAAGAGCAACATTCTGTTTAAAAAAGAAATTGATATCATTCTCCCAGGTGAGTTCAGAGGAGCCATGGAGATTCTGCTACCAGTGGGTTCAGTGCTTGTTCTTAAAGGAAACAGAGCAAACGTCGCCAAACACTACATTCCAGGGGAGCGACACCGTAGGGTGTCCTTGACCTTCCGGAGGATGGATGATAGCAAAATGCCATATAGATTCCGACCAGACCCTGAACTGGAAGAACTACTACCTTACGAGCTATGAGAGGGTTTCACCTCTAAGCACATGCAAAAGGAACTCTTGTTCTAGAGCATGGCTTAGTAGGTCTGCTCGATCAAGAGCTTGCCCTATCAGAGACAAACACTCAGAGGATTCATTTTTACTGCATCTCGTCACAACAGATATGATATATATTAGACATGCTCAGCCTATGAAATGTACTCAGCATAAGATATTTTTGGATGTACTTTGATGCAGTCATGCATAATTGTACTTTTTGAGGCTTCAGCCTGCACTCAATCTGTAACACTTATTGAAGCATATTAATGAAATCTCTTTCAGGATTTTGTCTATTTATTAAATTGCCCTTTTTTGCAACGGATAAAAGCCACAGAGCCATACTTTGGTTCAGACTACAATGAACAAAGAACAAAACAACCAAAAAAATTATGATGATAATAAAATTCAATAATATAAAAAAAAACTCTCTTTTGAAAAAATCATCAACCAACTAAAATTAAATTTTGAAAACATATTTTGATGATTAAATGTGATAAAAATAACAGAAAAAGAAAATAAATCTGTTGAGTTGATTCTCTCAATTTCGAGGTCTCTTACTCTTTGCTCGAGTAACACGACTATCCTTGTCTGCACTAATTCTCTTCATATCCTTGCGAAATTCCACATTCTGCATAAAACCTTACAAAAGTTTACACATCTTCCTCAACAATGTTAATCTTTTTGTATGTGACCAAAGGAAAATATGTTGAGATTTTCATACCTATTTTATACTGTTTTTGATAATATTGCACTTTAAAGAAATGTATTTTTGATATTTTNTACCTTTAAATTTGATATTCTACTAAATTGAACAAAATACAAACATAAATAAATAATTTTCTCACCAACATAAACTAAAATTTTCTTTAATAAACGCTTTTTTTTGTTCTTATTCACGATAAGTTTCAGGTCATTGATAGTTTTCCTATTGCCTGCAGAGAAATGTCAGGCCAGAGGCTGATCTTTGCTTTTAAAGATGGCTGGAACCTCGCCCTCAACGTGGAAAGGGCGCCGCAACGTGGCACCATAGAATTTAACATGAACTTCAGTCAAGTCTACATGAACTATGAGGGTCCTCTAATGGACATGGTTAGCCTTCAAGAAAAAGAAGGGCTACCGTCACTACTAAGGTTTGGCACCAGAAATAGTTCCTCACTGAAGGGGAAAAATGTTATAATATAATATGACCCAATAAAGGAGACTAGTCGCCTACCTTCTATAAAAGCTACACCAACCAGGGGCCTAGTCGTTGCCAATGATAAAAGACTGTCAGATGCAACGCTACAGAGAACTCATCACAGGAACGCTAACCACTGAAAGCATAGGGCTTTCTTACGTGAAGAGAGAAGACGCCAGAAGGAGGCGGAAAATTTGCTCACCCCTATTCCTGAGGGGAACGTATATCATCTAAGCATGAGAGAGACCTCTTCCAGTTTGCCTGCTACAAATGATGAGTCTGGATTTGTTACAGAGCCGGAGATACCACCAATTTCAAATGTTCTTTGTACGGGTTTCCCGACATGCAACACCGAGATACCTGCACGTACATTAGCTACATGAGCATTTGTGGAGTGCCCGAACTGCAGTGTCCTCCACCATTAGCAAAATCATTTTTGCGTACGGCTGCTTTATCTTCCACAATTACCATCATTTCAACGAACGTAAGAACAAAAAAAACTTAATAAAAAACATCAAAAGATGTCAAGGATATCGAGGATGAGGGCGTTGCAGAGAGGGCAAGAGCCCCTGCAGGTCCAGAGCTCCCGCGAGCACACCCTGCAAAACGTGTGCCCGCAAGGTATGAACGCCGCCCCTTTCCTCCGTACCATGCAGACGCAGCACACCATCCGCTCATCCCCAACAGCCACGGATACAGTCTTCAGGTCCTCCTCCCCTCCATCCTCCTCAGACATGGCCACAACGGCAACTCCGCCATCGCTGCCGGATGCGCTTTCAACTGGATCCTCTCCTCCTTCCACGTCCGTCAGAGCCAGAAGCGTCATAAGAGAAACTCTCACCGCCTGCTCTTCTTCCACATCCGACGGAGTTGCGATGGGCCCGCCAGGCTCAAGGGTAACAGCGCGCACCTCATCCTCCTCCTGGATGATGTCCAGCAACGTCCTGCCCTCGTGCTTCTCTGACTCCAAGATGGACGCTAAGGTTACGATGCCGTCGCTGTGGCTTCCCGCACCGGAAGCTTCGTCATCGTCACGGACCTGGATGAGGTCACGGAGGTTGTTTGGTTCCATCAACGAGAGCTGATCAAGGAGCGTCGTCCGTCTTCGCCTGATTTGGAACTCCGCCATGTTTCACTTCCCGAATCGAGATCCGATCAAAGCTAACATTTCCAACAAGATTCACCTTTGATCGCGAGTGTCGAAGCTAGAGTTCCCCTCAAATTGCTGCAAGATTGACGCTGCGTAGCGTGATCTGTGCCAGTGCAATCGATCTCCGGCATAAGATTCCTTTTCGTACTGATGCCTTAAATTGCCGGCACGTCAAAAGGAAAGACCCCACACGCGACGGGAGACAAAAGCGTAATATGTCCGATGACCTGGAGAAGAAGGGGGGGCCTAGGGTTTCGAGACTTTTCCTCGCGACCTTCTGTTGCGGAACAAAGAAAATGGAAGAGAGAAAGAGAGGACTTCCGTTGGATAATTTTAAAATGATTTTTTTTTTGAATTTATTATTTTAAATTAATATTTGAAAAATAAATTATTTTTCAAAACCGATAAAATTGTCACGTCAGCGTCAGCAGTGATTTTATCACATCAAAATTAAAAAAATTTAATTATTTTAATTAAACAGAAATAGCTATAAATTATATATAATAAGGATTAATATGTGATTTGTCAATTGGCAAAACTGCAATTAAGAAAATGCTTAGGGTACTGGTGGTTTGAAAATAACGGTTAGGATTATAATTAGTTTTCCCTACTCCCGCTCGCTTTTCCGTTTTATTAACCGTTAATTAAAACAGGTTCAGTATTGCTTCCAGGAGGGCTTGTAAAATATAAAGACGTAATTCACGGACTCCTCGTGCCCGGAAAGTGGAAAGTTTCTCAGTTTTCTTTATAAGAAGTGTTTTCTATCAATTTCTTGAGCTAAGAGTTTGAATTATTAGGCTATACAAGTTTTTCACTTCTCACTTAGGCCCCTCTTGGGGCAGTGGCAGGGATACGGCGCGGCTTGGAAACGTCGTCGGGGAGTTTGGATATTTAGACGCGGCGGCTTTTTTACGAAAAGTAGAAGGAAAAACGGGCGTGGGCTCGACTCCGCAGTTTGCATCCTTTCGTATATCGTTGAAGGGGCTGCTCCTCTCATCACGACAAATTCGATCTCTAGCGCATCTTTACGTTCCTCTCCAGCGATCTTCTCTCTCGTAATACTTGCCCTAAACTCTCCTCTCTCATGTGATTCTCAGGGATAGTGTTGTCTCTCTCTTTGAGTTATCTTCTCCCTCTCCTTTATCTACTCTGTGGCTCTTTGTGAGTGCGGTGGTTTGTGAGTATGACGGTTACTTTGTGTTGTAGTTTCTTTATGTGGTGTTTCATCTGTGTGATGGTACTTCTGTCTTATAGTTTATCTGTGTCGTGGTTCCTCTATGTTGTTGTGTCTCTTCTCGTTGGATAATCCTTACGTTAACTATGCTATTGTATTCGTTTTCTAGAAATGTGTAATTGACTGAGATTTCGTGGTTTTTTTTTTGTATTGGTTCCTCTGTGTTGTACTTCTTTTTCGTGCTAGGTAAATTGTACCCTAACTTTTATGTGGCTTTAGATTTTGCAAAAGGCTTTATGCCGAAAAATTTGGTAGTTTTCTCTGTGTGGTGATTCCCCTTCTTGTTGGTTTGTGCTTGAGAATATTAGGGCTTTTGATTTGGTAATTGCTTATGGTTA
>NEWO01000086.1:1818397-1835000 GCA_003013225.1 Phalaenopsis aphrodite | reverse complement strand
CAAATAAATAAGGAAATAAAATTATCGGGCGTAGAATTAGAGATCTTAGAGTGACAGACTAAAATCCTCAATTCCGTCCTATCGTTTGGGTGCTTAAGTGTTGATGTTAGCCCTCAGGCGAGGGGAACATGGGAGCTCCAAAGTGAGAGCCGGTATCCTGTCAGCCTAGCCGCAGATTCAGTAAACAAGCGTAGGATTAGTCAATGTTCATTATGCCTGGACCAAAGGGTAAAGAATATGTATACTTCTATTTGGCACAATACAAATTGAACTGATTCGCTTTATCCATTCACTATAATTTCTTGACAAAGAGAAGGATGCTTTCTTATATATTGAATATCACATTAAAATCTCATTAGTATAATTAGTTATTTAAGAGTTATTAAAAATTACATATTTATTTCAATTGTCTATTAGTCACAGATAAGCAAATTGAATTCCATTGTTGCGATTAAAGTATTGCTTTTTCTAAAATCTTAGTTCATAGTTCTAATATTACTTTCTGTTGGATCGATATCTAGGACTCCATTAGAGCCCTATATTACTTGAGTGATGTATACTTGCATTGATAAGTGTGACTTTACAATTATTGAATATTTTATACATCCATCTTTATCGAATCTATAACTGTTATTAAGTTTTGGTACAGTTGCTGAGGAATTAAATCTTTTAGCAGCAGTATTAAATACTTATATTTTTAAGCATATATAAAGTCACGGTCAGCATGACACACATTTATGAATTCAACACCATAAACTTTTTGCACAACATTCCTGCCCTAGAGGCCAATATTGAAACATTATTTCCATTTTTACCTACCTTTTGAGATTGGTATAAGACCCCCTCCATGATATCCAATTCTCTACCTATATCTTTGAGATAGAAGTAAGAATCCCCTTTATGGAACATCGTATCCTATTCTCAACTTTTTTAGATTGGTATAAGGCCCCTCCATGGCATCCAATTCTCTACCTACATCTTCGAGGTTGGTATAAGACCCACTCCATGGCATCCAATTCTCTACCTACATCTTTGAGCTTAGTATAAGGCCCCCTCCATGACATCAAATTCTCTACCTACATCTTTGAGGTTGGTATAAGGCCCCCTCAATGTCATCCAATTCTCTACTTGCATCTTCAAGATTGGTGTAAGGCCCCCTCCATGGAATCAAATTCTCTACCTACATCCTCGAGATTGGTGAGAGACCCCCTCCACGGTGTCCAATTCTCTATTCTCAACCTTTTGAGATTGGTATAAGGCACCCTCCATGGCATCCAATTCTCTACCTTTATCTTTGAGATAGGTGTAAGACTCCCTCCACGACATCCAATTCTCTACTTATATCTTCGAGATTAGTGTAAAGCCCCCTCAATGACATCCAATTCTCTACCTATATCTTCAAGATTGGTGTAAGGCCCCCTCCATGGCATCCAATTCTCTACCTATATTTTTGATATGGGAGTATGACTCCCCTCTATGGAACATCACATCCTATTCTCAACTTTTTGAGATTAGTGTAAGGCCCCCTCCATGACATCCAATTTTCTACCTACATCTTAGAGATTGGTGTAAGGCCCCCTCTATGGCATCCAATTCTCTACCCACATCCTTGAGATTGGTGTGAGACCCCCTCCACGACGTCTAATTCTCTATTCTCAACCTTTTGAGATTGGTGTAAGGCCCCCTCCATGGCATCCAATTCTCTACTTATATCTTTGATATATGTGTAAGACCCCCACCATGACATCCTACTCTCAATCTTTGAGATCATCACCTGAGTACTGACTACCATCCTCTATAAAAACTTAAAATCTGATAACTCAACACCCACTCTCCAATCCCAGTGAGAGTTCCTAATCTTTGATGTTGATCAGATATTCACTTGCTAACTCCCCAACAGAAACAAATAGTACACACAATTCTACACCTCCTTCTAGGTCTGTTAACTTAGGAGTCTGTATTGGTTTTGTTGATCNTGATCACATCGGTCAACGCCAATACATGCGGTGTGCTTTCCCAACACACCATACCAATTGGGGGTCCATTTTTTTACCTCACTTTTGGTTGAGGATTAGTTTTTCCTCTTTAGCAGCCTAGGGTCTAGCCATAGGACTTTCCTGTTGACTATTCCTAAAATACTAGAAAAGGAACCCTCACAATTAGAAATCTACCCTTTTATATACTCAACTTGAAGCTCTACATATTGGTCCTAACCTCTAGCACTTAGTAGGTGGGGTCATTATAGGGGATCTCAAGGAGAGTTCCCATAGGACTATTTGACCTTAGGGTTAACCCTGGGTGCTAGTCTGGAAGACTCACGTTGATGGTCCCCTAAACCCATTAGCCCTATGCTAGGGTTTAGCTAAGACCGATACATAGAGGAACCAAATGGGGATTCCAATGGTCCATGGCTCATATAGGGTGGTTGGCACCCCAATTCTACCAAAAATATCTAACTTGGCCTTTTGCCCCAAAATCCCCCAAATTACCTAGATACCCTTGGAGCCCTAAATTTGGCCAAAATTTCCAAAATTTCCAAATCCACCTAAAATACCAAAATTTGTCCAAAAATCAATTCAAACCTTTTCAAAATACCCAAGTTACCCAAAAATTCCAAATTTATCAAAATATCCCCAAAATGGCTAAAATTACAAAAATACTCTTGACACCCCAAACTTTCCCCAAAAACTCCAAAATTACTCCAAATGTCTCTAAAACAAATTTGGACTCTTCAATTGAACCCAATTTGGTCAATTTGACCATTTTGACCAAAACCCCCAAATTTGCTTTAAAGGCCCAATTTCCCCAAATTCACCTTAAATGTCCATCAATTTGGCCAAAATTTCCCCCAATTTGAATCCTAAACTCTTCATAACAATCCTACACACCAAACTTGACCTTCAATTGGCCTTGGTGTAACCTCAATTGCATTCAATTTTAACCCAAGTCCAAAAGTTCCCAAATTTGCCATACATCCAAATTCCACCAAATTGCTCTAACCCCAAAATTGACACCCAATTTATGTTAAAAACTTATCATGATGTTCTTATAGACCATTCTTAACAATAAATTTTGACTTAGCGTAACCTTAGCACAACATAGACCCAAGTTTAGCCCAACATGCCCAAATTGACCAAAATTCCAAAATTCTTCAAATTGAATCCCTAATTGGAGTCAAAATCATTTCAATCCTTCACCAAAAATCTTCATTACAATCATCTACACAATGTTGATCAATAAATTGGGCTCAAAGTCATGGCTAGCTTAACCAAAACCAAACTTTTGGCCATTTAGATCCACATTGAACCCATGCACCAAAATTGACCTAGCCATGTCAAATTGACCAAGGCAAGACTTCTACAACCAATTTTTGGAGCCTAGTGACCAAGCTGGACTCACTTAACCCACCCTAGATGAGCCATGGATCAAAGGTCCCCTAAATCAAGGGATTTGTTTCCTAAATTTCTTAAGCCAAAGAGATCTTTGCCAAAACCCATCACTAGCCAAAATTAATGGTTGTGACAGATTCCTCTGACTCACCTGACCTCCTAGCAACCTCCCCTAGCCCTGTCGGCCAGCCTAGTCGCTGGAGCACCTCAAAATCGAGGGCTACCATCCCTAAATCAAACCCAATCTCAACCCTAGGGGCCAGCTCACCTTGATTAATCTTTGAGCCTTTTAACCCACCACCTCAGCAGACTTTTGCACCCAAGGCTAAGCCCTGAGCTCCACTCTCCGGCCATGGCAATAAAATGGTCTCTTCATATCCAAAGGAAGGGTGCTAAAATTTTCTGAAGGAGACCCTTCCAAATTGCTCCCACAGCCTCTTTGAGACCTCCTCAATGTAACCCAACCACCTTCTTGCCCTCATTTCCCTTGTCGGAGCTCAATTCCTTAGCTCAAATCCTTCCTGGAGACAGGAAATGTTCCACCATGACTCCATAGTGCACCAAATCTAAATTAAACTCACTTACACCTTCACCACAGTGAAAGGAAAGAAGCCCCATCAAAGCCCCCTCACAGAGAGCCTCCACACTAGACTTTGATCAATACCCAAATTCAGCCTTGATCGAATTTGGGTCCAAACCTTTCACCATGATCAGAGGCCCAATCCCTAGCCTCCTTGGACCTCCACGAACGTGCCGAGTACCTCTGATTGAAGCTTTCCTTCTCAGAGCAAAGGTATTGAACTTCCCCTCTTCCCGAACCTATTTTGAATCTCCATGTGATTAGGGCTAGTTTAATGGCATGTTTACCTTATGGATATGTTTGTCTCACTTAGACGAGTCTATAGCATCAAACCTGAGACATATGGTTGAGAAATGAGGGAGATCTTAAGGTTTTAGGGTTGACGTTCACGGGTTTTGGCTATCGGGGACAATAACAGGGAGCCATTGGATGGCGCGCGTATCAAACGGATGGGCGAGATGAAGCGAGCCAGTGCTTTGATACATAAAGCGCGGGCCGAGTCAGTGGCTATGTGGATGGCAACGTCTAACCAAAGCGTGCCACTAGAGCTTCGGAAACACCGTAGGTTGACACGACACCACGTGTTTGAATAGAAAAATAGGGATTTTTCTATTTATTTAAATTCCCATAACTTTGAAAAATCATATCTTTGCACAGAAAAATCATAAAAATAAAAGAAAAAATACCCTAATGCTCAGTGAATAGAGGAGAACAATGTAAAAATGATTTGAAGTTTATTTGATGCATGTTTTATTTTTAATTAATTAAATACTGTTCTAAGTAATTTGATTCTCCATGCATTCAAGTATTTCACCATAGCTTGATATTTTGGCATGTTGTTACCTCTGTCATGAGGGATATTCCCTGATTTTTCCAAGATCAGAGGAGACCCCTAGATAGAGATCCATATTTTTCAAGTTTATGTCCATCATTTGCATAAATTAATCTTGGTAATTATCATGTTGCTTAGAAAAAAATTCAAGAAAATTTTGATAAGTTCATTGTGTCCAGAGAACCCTAAGAAAATATTTTCATCAGCCAAGTCATTAAGAACACGCCTAATTTTAATAAAACCCTAAGATATAAAGAAAATTAATTTGAAAAAAAATAAATATCTAATGACTTGATTTTGGTTATCCACTGTAATTTGAAGTTCAGAGGACTCCCCATAAAAAATTCAAAGCATTTGGAGTTCATTTGGCAACCTAATCAGATTTTCTAAGTTAAATAGCATTTTTGACAATAAAAATGATTTTTAATAATTAAAATATAACTTATAAAATTATAAAATTGGTTTTGGGAGTTCTCTGTGATCAGAAGGATTTTCTAAAAATAAAATTGTAATTAAAAAAAAATTTCATTTTTTAAGCATATTTTGAATATTTAAATAATAAAAGTCATAAAATTAATAAAATTTATGGAAAAGTTTTAAATTTTTTCCTAAGCACTTAGGACAAATTGGAATATTTTTCTAATTTTCTAAGTAAAAACATTGAATTTTGAAACCTTAAAAAATAACTTTCAAAGGCTAAAAAAGGATTTTTTTTATTTTTCATCTAAATAATTCTAGTAATTCAAATAAAACTCAAAAAGTCATGAAATTTGATCTAAGTGGTTCTCTGGTCTAGGTCTACCTCCAGTAAAAATTTCAAGTGATTAGGCTTAGTCTTGGTCAAGTTAATGAATTTTCTTTGAAAAAATCTTTTTTTTGCATTTAAATAATCATGTAAATTAAATTAAATTTTGAAAAATCATATATTCACCTCTGATGTCTTAATTGACTCATGAGTAAAGTACAATAAAAATCCCAAAGTCAATTGAATTAAATTCGATGAATTATGAAGTGATAGAGCCTTAGGGGTAAAAGTGCATTTTTGAAAATCTATACCTAATTAACATTTAAGCTTAATTCAAGAGGGTAAGATGGGCAAACTTTGATCTCAATTAACATGTTCAGTTGATTGAAACATAAGGGATTAACTGGTAGAATCCAATTTCACTTTTCTTAATAAAAAAAAAATTTACAATTTCTTAAATCATTAAGATTTGAAGGTCTATTAAATTAAATGATTCTAGACTTAGGGGTATGTGTTTGGATCTTAATAACTCACTAATTTAATACCCCTATTTGGTATTCAAATGACATTCAAATGTTTTGATGATGAATTAGAATCACTTAAAATTCAATTTCTTCCAAAAAATTACTAATATGTCCACCAAGGTCCTAAAGGCTTAATAGTGACCTAAGCTAAATCAAATTTTGTTAAATGAGGACTAGAAAAGTGAATGTAACTAGAAATTAAATAGCTTTAAAACACTACAAGCCCAAGTTAAAGTTTAATTTGGCTAAGTGTCTTAATATCATTAACTTACCCCTTTTAAAGGTCTTCACCCACATAATTCTCAATTTAAATGACAAATGATAATTACCCTACTCATAGAGATAATTGAAACATCGATATTCACTGAACACAAGAGGTATTTATAGGATGAATTATTAAGCAACATAATAAGTTTAAATGAGCTTGAGATTTTTCATCAGGTGATGCAAGGGAAGCATGGACCTGCTTCTTTCTCCCGACCTTTTGGATATCTTGGAGTTGTACTAAACTTAGTGTGTTTTGCTTAATGAAATCATCCTCAGATAAATTAATTGTGGTTCACCAAGATATGATTTAGTATTTGGTAGATCACCATAACCTTATTCCCTCACTTTACATAAAATGCTTTTAACATAAAAATGCTCTCACATATATTTTGAGTTTCAGTTGAAGATGACGGGAAGACCATCCAGGTACACTTTTATTTTACTTGCATTTCTAGTTTCCCATACTTTACTTTTCAATATGTTACTTTACTTACTCACCTGCATGTATGAACAAAAAAACACAAACCTGCATGTTAAACAACGATGTCACCCTGCATGAAAACTAAAACTGCTAGGATAGCCACAAAACCAAAACTAAAACTAAAATCAACCAAGATGCACAGAATGCTTATTTAGTACTACTTGCTTATGTTATTGTGTTTTGTTGGATTGCATTTACTTTCATTTTTGAACTCTATTTGTGTTTGTTGTTGAGTATTTTGATATTTAGATTTCAGTGTTAAGATGTTTAGTTTGCTTTAGACACTGAATTAGATTTTGTTAGATTGAAAACTGTTAGATTGTAATAGCGCGGATTTTATAAATAAAAGTGAGTTTTGTTTTGTTTGTTAAATTTTTGTGTTAGAAAATTGTTTAATTATTAGTATAAGTGTTTATTTGAGTTAATTAGAGGTTGCTGTAAAGCAGTACGCAGCAGATTTCCTCAAAAAATGAAATCTGGAAAAATTAAGCATTGGCGCCCGAGGCGCCAAATTCCTAAAAATGCCCAAATAGCTTAAAAACCATGAAATCGCCCTGCAAAACTCTATTTTTACTGCTTGAATTGTCTCCTACCTCTAAACCGTGACTTAGGGATTCACATTGTGCAGATTTGAGAAGATTTAGAAGGCCAAATATCTTACATTTCATCTTTTCTTGGTAAGAGCTTCACTTTAACCTAAAATTTTTTTATCTCCACCATAGATTTGTCCTACATTATGGAAAATCCAAAATTTAGGGATTTTTGAAAAAGATTAACGAAAACCCATGGTAAAAATTTTCTTGCCAAATAATCTTACTTGCGGAACTAGATTTTTGATTTAGAAATTATTTGGATTTTATTTAGATTTTCATAAAAATACCTATGGCTCTACGAGTAAAAAGGGGAAAGCCTACGAGACATTTTGACGTGAAAAAATTCATCAACTATAAGGCCCAACACAGTTACAATACTCAAATGAACTCGAGAAAAATAATCCAGGAACGGGCATTTGCTAACCCACGTGGCGAGATCGAGAGGTTGATTGTCACTGTAGTAGTTATTGTGCTACTTCACTGTAGTAGTTATTGTGTCTATGATCCAGGAGCTCTATTCCAATTTGCGATTCACTACTGATGGTCAAATCTTTGTGAGAGGTAAACAAGTTAAATTTTCAATTGAAAGGATAAATGCATTTTATGGACTGAGAAATGCATTTCATTATGAATATGTTGCATTCGTGATGACTGATTCATCACTGGATGAAGTAATAGCCTTTTTGACTGATGGAAGGGGAGAATGGAAAATTAAGAATAATAAGAAAGTTAATTTCTCTGCTTCCATGATGACTTTTCAGTCAAAGTGTGGCATTATTTCATCCCTGCTAAGTTGTTTCCAACAAATCATCTGACTAAAGTAACAAAAGATAGAGCCATGCTAACCTTCTGCATTCAGAAAATGAAGGCAGTAGATGTTGGTGCTCTTATATCACATCATGCTCGGAGTATAGCCAGGAGTGCTATAGCTAGTGGTTAGGGATACCCTGCCCTGATTTTCACTTTATGGGAACAGTTAGGAGTAGAGTATCATAGAAATGAAGAAAAGCTGCAGCTACAGAATCCTATTGGGAAACATACAGTTCAAAGATTTGAATCTTTTACTGAGTCCAAGAGTGGAGCTAGTGACAGATCCTCAACATCTGCAGCAGGGTCATCTACTACTTGCTCTGCTTCACTTGAGAATATTATAGAGCAGCTTATGATTCAACAAATGAATATTGTAAATATGCAAAATAAGATTGGAGGAATTGAAGAAAGAAATGCTTATAATGATGAATATAAGTAGAGAAGAGTTCAGCATGATATAGAATATGAGGAGGTGATGGTTAGATTTTAAGGAGTGATTATAATGTGGAATTTCCAACTTGTCTCAGTTTCACTCCTTATGCACTAGATTATGAAGAAGAAGAAGAAGGAGAAGAATAAGATGATGATGAGGAAGAGGATGAAGACTGAAATTTTAGGAGTGTAATTTGTTTGTCTGTTATTTTAATTGTTTGTAGTTTGTTTTGTTTTAAAAATGTCGAGATATGAACTTTCATTTTAATTATGTACTGTGAATTGTAATAGTAACTGCAGATTTTTACTTTTTCTACACTTTTAGTTCTTTTGGTTTTTGTTTCAGTTATTAATTCTTAGCAAATCCTTTATAATATATTATGTTTCATTTATTGCTTTAAAGCCTGTATTTTTAAAGTTAGTACCTGCAGTATACAGAGTCCAATTCATATTCAGAAACCTCTACAAGTTAGTTTTTATTTTTATGCATTTAATGTTTTCTTTCACCTATTAAATTTTGTACTAAATATTTTTAATTACTTAAAAAATTAAGTTTGGGGGAAAGAAAAATTTCTTTTAAAAAGATGTAAACTAAATTTTGATTTGCCCTCAACTAACTATATTTTTAAAATTCATTTAACATGACCTTGGATATTAAGATTTAACTTTAAATGATTTATGTTTGTAAGTATTATAGTAAATTTAGGTAAAAGTTTTCAATAATGAAGGTCAATTATAAGGATAAACATATTTGGTTTGAAAAGATAAGACCATGTTTTTCTATTTCAAGTAAAGGAAATTGTATTCTTGAAGTATTATGCAATTTAGAGTTTCATGTAAGAAGAAAAGAATGAGACTTTATGAAAAATCATCAAAACTAATATGAATTTATAAAGTGAAGAAAGGTAAAGAGTTTTAACCTTAAGAAAAGGATAGTGAAGTTCAAAAATATTAAAGGCTATCTAGATATAGTAATCTTCACTAGAAAAAAAAAGAAAGGATTGAAAAGATCCTGAATAAAAAAACAGAAAAAAAATGTGTGTGAGGAGAAGCTTGAGGAGATGCCTAAACAAAAATTGGCTTCATTTGAATCAACTTAAGTAAAAAGGCTATATTACATTTTCTAAACTTATATTTAAGTATCAACACCTTGATTAGTAAAGTTTTCATGAAATTTTTGTTCATATGGATATTCTAAGTATCCTTAATATGACAAATTACAACTCTTCTTAAAATGAATAGAGATTCAGAAATCTTAGATTTGATTACTAAGTACTCTTAGACTTAGAGTTTGATTCTAAGTTATTAAAAATTTTTATTAAATTTTACTATTTTATTTATGAAGCTAAAGTATAAAATTTTATAAGTTAATCTCTATCCTAAGTCATATATTTTTTATGTAGTAAAAGTGTCACTTCAGGACAAGTTTGGGGGATTTTAAAACACCAAAATAAAGTGTTATTTTAAGTATACATTTAATGTTTTTTTTGGTGATATTGCACTTTAAAGAATGATATTTTCACGTTTCTATTGCACGTATATCAATTTTAGGCATTTGGAGCAAAAGTAGCAAAAAGGACGAAATTTGGAGCCAAAATAACAAATTTTGTGATTCTGGCGCATGAAGCTCCACTTTGCAGAGATTTGGTGCTTGAAGCGCCATTTTACAAAGGGCTGGTGCTTGAAGCACCAGAGACGACTTTTTATGAATTAAGGCAGTTCGAGATGAATTTTGCACAAATTTTGAAGGGACCACTTATTCTAAACGCCCCATGNTGAAAAGTTTCTTGCCAAATAATCTTACTTGTAGAGCTAGATTTTTGATTTAGTAATTTATTTGGATTTTATTTAGATTTTCTTAAAAATAGCTATGGCTCTACGAGTAAAAAGGGGAAAGCCTACGGGACATTTTGACACGAGAAAACTTGTCAACTATAAGGCCCAACACAGTTACAATACTCAATTGGGCTCGAGAAAAATAATCCAGGAACGGGCATTTGCTAAACCAGGTGGCAAGAACGAGAGGTTGATTAACATCAAAAATTGGGAGAGGTTTTGCTACTTCACTGCAGTAGCTATTGTGTCTATGATCCAAGAGTTTTATTCCAATTTGCGATTCACCACTGATGGTCACATCTTTGTGAGAGGCAAACAAGTTAAATTTTCAAGAGAAAGGATAAATGCATTTTATGGACTGAGAAATGCATTTCATTGTGAATATGTTGCATTCATGATGACTGATTCATCACTGGATGAAGTAATAGCCTTTTTGACTGATGGAAGGGGAGAATGGAAAATTAAGAATAATAAGAAAGTTAATTTCTCTACTTCCATGATGACTTTTCAATCACAGTGTTGCATTATTTCATCCCTGCTAAGTTGTTTCCAAACAATCATCTGACTAAAGTAACAAAAGATAGAGCCATGCTAACCTTCTGCATTCAGAAAATGAAGGCAGTAGATGTTGGTGCTCTTATAGTGCATCATGCTTGGAGTATAGCTAGGAGTACTACAGCTAGTGACTTGGGATACCCTGCCCTGATTTTCACTTTATGGGAATAGTCAGGAGTAGTGTCTCATAGAAATGAAGAAAAGTTACAGCCACAGAATCCTATTGGGAAACATACAGTTCAAAGATTTGAATCTCTTACTGAGTCCAAGAGTAGAGATAGTGACAGATCCTCAACATCTGCTGCAGGGTCATCTACTACTTGCTCTGCTTCACTTGAGAATATTATGGAGCAGCTTATGATTTAGCAAATGCATATTGTAAATATGCAAAATAGGATTTGAGGAATTGAAGAAAGAAATGCTTATAATGATGAATATAAGCCGAGGAGAGTTGAGCATGATATAACATATGAGGAGGTGATGGTTAGATTTTAAGGGGTGATTATAATGTGGAATTTCCAACTTGCCTCAGTTTCACTCCTTATGCACTAGATTATGAAGAAGAACAAGGAGAAGAAGAAGATGATGATGAGGAAGAGGATGAAGATTGAAATTTTAGGAGTGTAATTTGTTTGTCTGTTATTTTAATTGTTTGTAGTTTGTTTTGTTTTAAAAATGTCGAGATATGAACTTTCATTTTAATTATATACTGTGAATTATAATAGTAACTATAGATTTTTAATTTTTCTGCACTTTTAGTTCTTTTGGTTTTTGTTTCAGTTATTAATTCTTAGCAAATCCTTTATAATATATCATGTTTTATTTATTGCTTTAAAGCCTATATTTTTAAAGTTAGTACCTGCAGTATACAGAGCCCAGTTCATATTCAGAACCCCCTACAGGTTAGTTTTTTTTTATGCATTTAATGTTTTCTTTCACTTACAAAATTTTGTACTGAATATTTTTAATTACTTAAAAATTTAAGTTTGGGGGAAAAAATTTCTTTTAAAAAGATGTAAACTAAATTTTGATTTGTCCTCAATTAACTATATTTTTAAAATTAATTTAACATGACCTCAGATATTAAGATTTAACTTTAAATGACTATATTTATGTTTGTAAGTATCATAGTAAATTTAGGTAAAAGTTTTCAATAATGAAGGTCAATTCTAAAGATAAACATATTTGGTATGAAAAGATAAGACCATGTTTTTCTTTTTCAACTAAAGGAAATTGTATTCTTGAAGTATTATGAAATTTAGAGTTTTAGGTAAGAAGAAAAGAATAAGATTTTATGAAAAATCATCAAAACTATTATGAATTTATAAAGTGAAGAAAGGTAAAGAGTTTTAACTTTAAGAAGAGGATAGTGAAGTTCAAAAATATTAAAGGTTATCCAGATATAGTAATCTTCACTAGAAAAAGAAAAAAAAAAGAAAGGATTGAAAAGATCTTGAATAAAAAAAAAAGAAGAAAAGAAAAAAAATTAGTGTGAGGAGAAGCTTGAGGAGATGCCTAAACAAAATTTGGCATCATTTGAATCAACTTAAGTAAAAGGCTATATTACATTTTCTAAATTTATATTTAATTAACAACACCTTTATTAGTAAATTTTTCATGAAATTCTTTTTCATATGGATATCTTAAGTATCTTTGATATGACAAATTACAACTCTTCTTGAAATGAATAGAGATTCAGAAATCTTAGATTTGATTACTAAGTACTCTTAGACTTAGAGTTTGAATCTAAGTTATTAAAAATTTTTATTAAATTTTACTGTTTTATGTATGAAACTAAAGTATAGAAGTTTATAAGTTAATCTCTATCCTAAGTCATATATTTTTATGTAGTAAAAGTGTTACTTCAGGACAAGCATGGGGAATTTTGATACACCAAAATAAAGTGTTGCTTTAAGTATACATTTAATGCTTATTTTGGTGATATTGCACTTTAAAGAAAGGTATTTTCGTGTTTTTATTGCAGTTATATTAATTCTAGGCATTTGGAGCAAAAGTAGCAAAAAGGATGAAATTTGGAGCCAAAATAACGAATTTTGTGATTTTGGTGCCTAAAGCTCCACTTTGCAGAGAGTAGGCGCTTGAAGCGCCATTTTACAAAGAGCTGGTGCTTGAAGTGCCAGAGACGACTTTTTATGAATTAAGGCAAATTGAGATGAAGTTTGCGTAAATTTTGAAAGGACCACTTACTTTAAACGCCCCATGTAGTGATTCATTGCATCTAGACACTTTGGAAGGTTCTTTTATGAAGGGATATGTCTCTTAGATCAAAAGAAATCTTTTGAAATTGAAAAGGGTAGACTTTTGGATAGAATTTTGGAGGAAATTTTGAATTTTTTTTGGAGGGAGGCAGCCTCTAATTAAAGAGAGGGAAGTCTAGGGCATCAAGAGAAGCGTGAAGGGGGTTTAAAGGAGGCAATAGAGGCTTGAGAGAGAGAGAAAGTCAAGGGCTTTGAGATTTTCATCTAGGGTTGTAAGAGGAGAGGGAAGTTGAGAGATTTCTTTTTCATTACACTTCTAAGAGAGAATTGAGAGTGCTTATAAAGAGGGAAAGTGCTTAAAGGGAATTTTAGAGATTTTCTTGGGAAGTATTGTAAGAAAATTTGTGTCTTTTCTTTCTTTGTTTTTGTAAACTTGTTTTTATATATGAAACCTGTGTTTTGTTGCTTTCTTCTCATGAATTCTGAGTAATCTTCTTTAGCATTCTCCCTAAAATGAGATTTGGTTTTGTGAAGAACTGATTTTGTTTTATATGGTTTTTAATGTCAATAATTTGTGATGATTTGAATTTTGATCTTCATTTACTTTTTGATCTGACCAATTGAAATGTTAAAATGTGTTGAGAGACATGATCCGAAAGGGCTATGATTTCTACAACATAGTGAAAATCACAATTGATTCCATGGAAGAGGATGTCATCCAAGGGGTTGAATGCAAAAAATAAGGGAAATATACTTTTTTGGATGCAGAATTGGAGATTTTAAAGTGACAGATTAAAATTCCTAATTTGGTCCAATTGATTGGAAACTAATGCAAGATTATTAGCCCTCAGGTGAGGGAGTGGTGGGAGCTCTGGAGTGGCAACTGATTTGATCCCAGCCTAACCACGAAATTAGGGACCACACTCTGGACTAGTCAACGTTCTTTAGCACTTGAAGGAGGGTAAAAAAAAATTTCTTCTATTTGGCACAAAATAATTTTAATATATTTCTAAATGATTTTAATTTCTTCACAATCCATATACTCATTGTAAAAGGGAATGATGCTTTCATAAATTTGAACTCTTCATTACAAAAACTTTGTTTATATTTCATAAGTTTGCTTTTGAAAGTTTAACAATTAGTTTAATTAACTTAGTTCTTTAACTGCATTTTATTTAGCACACACTCAATTACTTTAGGTTTAAATTTCATACTTCAATATTGTATTTTGAATTGTGTTTTATATTATAATCATAAGAATTTACCTATAAGCATTTCCAACTTTCCTGTGGGATCGATATCTAGGACTCCATTAAAGCCCTTTATTACTTGAGTGATACGTCTACTTGCGTTACTATTAGGGGATTTGACAGTTTAAAGATTCTTAGAAGATAAAATTATTTTTATTAAAGTTATTTTTGTTGGGTTTACATTGCATATTTATTATTATAACTGTTGTGTGTATTTTGTAATATTGAAAAATATCTGAAAAAGTAACACAAAAATCCGCCGCATCAAGGCATTACTTGAATAAGAGCTCAAGGACACAAATTAGAGTTGAATATGTTAGATGCTATCACTAATTAAGTATTTTATTAAGGGTAAAAAAGAAAAGAAATTAGATTTAAGATTAAGTTGGATTTAAGGTTTTCATTTTGGCTCTTTGGAAGAATGTAGCTCAAAGTTAAATATATATTGGTTTATTACACCATAGTATGATAAATGTAAACAACTTATTAAAGATCTAGGGTTTACACTAATCGAAAGCATAAATGCTATGTGTTGTACAAAAAATTAATAAATTTGGTTTATGCTATATTTAATATTGTTATTTTTCTACTTCTTAGTTTGTGACTCCATTTAAATGTTGAAGAGGAGGCTCATTATGGTCCAAATTCCTGAATGAAAAATATTACTCCTTCACTCGTCCATCTGCCGTATGGTCTAAGCCTGATCTTCTCAATCGACCTCTTTCATCCTCAATCAATTGGCCATCACCAGCCTAATCGTCTCGATTGACCACTTTCATCTAGTTGATCAATTAGTTGTGTTAGCATAATCATCTTGATTGGCCTCTTCTGTCGACTCGATCAATTGACTGTCACCAGCCCAATCAACTAGATCGACCATTTCCATTTGTTCGATCGATCAGTTGCCACCGGCCTAATCGACTTGATTGACCATTTTTATTGATTTGACCGATCGACTGCTATTGGTCCAATCAACTCGACCAACCATTTCTTTCAGCTTGAGCAATTGGCTATCATTGGCTTGATTGGCTCAATTGACCACCTCTATTGACATGATGGATCGATCGCCTCTGGCCAGATTAGCTTGACTGACCACCTCCATAGAATCAATCGATCGGCACCTTCTGGCTTAATCATATCGATCAATCAATTTCAATACAATGTCACATTATTACATACTTGTTTCACACTACTTGCGTTAGTAAATTCACATCCTCACTCTAATGTGCAGCTGTGAGCATATGCCCTCGTATGCTCAAAGTGGGAATATATGCCCCACTTAGGCACGATTCTTTGTGTATCTTCTTCTTGACATTTCCATATGTCACTATGCACCATGTGACTAGTATTCACACTTAAACTCATGCATTCTTACATGTTCACTTATATAGCTTTCTAATTGTTTTTATATTTCATGCTTCAAGTTTGCATTTAAGCCTGTGTTCTCACACACTCACATCAAACACTCATGTGTCTTTTTTTGGGGATGGCTTGCACATCAAGCCCTGGTGCATAATTCTCTTTAATGAGAATTACACTCCTTTACTTCCTATGGCACTACTTTGGAGAACCATGGGTATGTTATCATGTAATTTGGTTCGAGTCATGCTTTTTAGCCTTCGAACATGCTTAATGCACAATATATTTCCACTTGAGTACATGAATCTCACCTCCCCGGGTCATGCTCCTCAGCCTATAAACCCATGTGGTGCATGAGTCACACCACCCGTCACCCACAACAACACCTAGCATTAGCATTATTGTGAGCACATTCTCTTACATAGAGCATGTGTTTGCTCGTTTGCATGGTGCATTACACTTGATATGTTTCTATCATTGATCTATGTTCTTGATCACTACTGGGGTGTTGGCACTATTTGGGTTGGAGGAGTTGCCCATTGGAAGCTATCGGTTTCCAGAATTGAAATCCCGTCATTTGCTTCAGAAGGACATTTAATTTACATATGTATGTATGTATGTATGTATATATATATATATATATATAGATGTATATATATATATATATATATATATATATATATATATATATATATATATATATATATATATATATATATATATATATATAT
>NEWO01000086.1:1784688-1818164 GCA_003013225.1 Phalaenopsis aphrodite | reverse complement strand
TTTTAAGTTGGGTTCGGACAAGCTTCCTATAAGGGCAAGCCCCTATAGTTAATTACATCTTAGATAACCGAAGTGACCTAAAAAAACTCTTGATAAAAATCAGGGAATATTATCTTCAAGGAGTTCAAAAGGATAGGAATTTTCAATGAAATCAGACAAAGAGGTATGAAATGTGAATAGCTCAAATTTGGAACATTTTATTGTAGAATCCAAAGGAGGAAGAACTAGGGAATGTCATAGATCCGAAGGAGAACCTCGGTGACTTCCCAGTCTATCCTATTGTTTGGCTTAAGTTTTGAGGAGAAATTATTTAGGTGTTTCATCCTACTAATTTTATTGGTTAGGGCTTACATTTGTGTGAATAGACCACACAAATATCCCAGAAGATGTGAGGATTTAGGTCATGACAAACGACAACCTCAGAATCCTGAGACGAGTTATGACTTATATTGTACAATAGAGCTATACAAAGGCCTAAAGATAAGGTGAGGGTTTACGTTGCATAATCAAACTACCCCGAAGTTCTATGGATTGGTTGTTTAATTCTAACGAAGGAAATTGGTTTAGCTGATGTAGACGTGTTTTGTTGTTGAAGATGGTCGTATTGCCCAACATGCTAGCTCTAAGCTGCTTGTCGTGACGAGTTTAAATTTTCTAGTGTGTCAAGTTATGATGTCAAATCAGATGTCCCTATGGTTGTAGTTCTTTAAATGTTATGGGGCATATTAAATTTGATTAGAGCGACACAAGTTAGGATCCTACAATTCCTTCATTCTGGTACCACTATTTTCTATTGGATTCACTTAGTCCAAAATAATTTACTAAACTCACTTAATGAGTTCCATACTTTCATTTAGACCGTGGGAAGCCTCGTTAGCAACCATAGGTTACCTCCTCCGAGAGATTCCCAATCATCTGATATAGACGTCTTAATTTAGTTGTAATTGTTGTTTTGTGATGTTTGTGATTAAATTTTGAGTTTTTTTATATTTTAAATGTTGTGGCGGTGAAAAGTAAGTTCAAACATCCTCTTCGCTCTCATCCTCCTGGATATCTCCCATGGATTGGTAGTGCACGTACAAGTTATAGAAAGGTCGATAAGGAAATTTATATGTTGAATCTTCCTCTATCCAAGCATGTTTCTTGAATATATGTACCAAACCATCTTCAATATGTCCAGTATGTTCAAAATGTTCCTTCAGCCTCCAAACCAGGTGATCCAACATTTTAGAAACATTCCCAATTGAATGCATAAGGTTTGGTACCTCTTTCTCTATCTTCTTAATCCTCTTTAGAAGTGCATTTGAATAGAAGTAAGGCTGAATAGGTGATGAATTTTGGGAAGATTGATCCATCAGTATATTCATATCATTCACATCCCCTATTCCAATGCAGTTGCAACAAACTTCTAGGTTCATAGGCTTCCAAGGAAGAAAACTTTTTCCCGACTATCATATGACACTTGTGATTGACTGCATAGTAGGAAAATAGTTTATGGATGTCCCATTATAGTAGCAGATCCATTAACGATAAAACCCAAAATCGATTTCACAATTATTACACCAATATCAATAGGTTTTCTAGTTTGAATACAGTAATTCAATTTAGCACTCTCCTTCGTTACTTTACTGATTTTCATTGTGGGGAGTTATTTTGATGCAATAATGAAGTGCCACACCTTAGATGCAGGATTCAACTACGATGAAGAAAAACTTACATTTCCTTCATCTCTGGCCTCCCAATTTGCATCTTCATCAGTAAGAAATCAATAGAGTGGAAAATAGTGGCAAATAGGAACACTTTCAATCATAAACATATTGTTTATTCCTGAAGGAGTGAATTGTACACACCTACCTCACACATAGACAATTTCTTGGTTGATTCCATGAAGATTTTCATAAAACTCTTTCACCACAGGGACAACTACGGTGGTAGTGGTATAACAAAGCACTTCCCAATATCTCTACGCAATTATCTCTTCCACTGGAGTATTCGGTGTGTTGAATCCTTGATTCACAAATCCCCTTTCTTTGATTAGCCTCTTCTTAACAAGAACTCGATCATGTAATTTCTGCGCATCAAAACTAATGAACTTTCTCTAGTTGAAAATTAAAAATCTATCAAAACTTTTAGAGTGAGAAGCCATTAGATTCAAAAAGTAGTGACTCTTCCCTCATTTTCTCCCCTAAAATAGACTTTAGAATCAACTTTTGGGAGTTATAAGGAGAACCCGCCAAAAATTGTCTTTTAAAATGTTTTATGTCATATTTGTCACTGCGACACCTCAGGTGTCAGCTCTCCGGAAAGTGGTGCTTCATGCGCCAAATCTGACACCTGAGGCGTCATTTCCAAAATTTTTTCCATTTCGATTTCAATCCAATAAATCCTTAAATCTTCCATAAATTTAGGTAAATAAATATGTTTTTAAACATTTTATCAATTTCAAGTTCATCAAATACACAGAGTATATAAAATTACAGATATATCTATATAAATATAATATTATAAATAAAAACATATAAGCAAAACAAAAAATGATAAATATGGGTTGCCTCCCATAAAGCGCTTGGTTTAATGTCGGCAGCCCAACATTCGCAGTCTTTACTCTAAGTGACCCAGCATTACAGTCTCTTTAAAAACTAGTCTTTGACCATCAAAATATGATTTCAGTTTGTCCTCATTCACTTTGAATATCTTTCAAAGTTTAGGATCTTCAATACTAACAACTCCATAGGGATAGATTTTTACAATTGTGAACGGCCCTTTCCACCTAGAATTCAGTTTTCTAAGAAATAATTTCAATCTTGTATTGTATAAGAAAACTTCTTGTCCATGCTTAAATTCCTTTTTTATTATCTTTTGATCAAGTCATTCTTTCATTTCTTCCTTATAAATCCTAGCATTATCATAAGATTCATTCCTAACTTCCTCAAGCACATTCAATTGCAATAATATTTTCTCACTAGCATCTTTCAAATTGAAATTAAACTCCTTAATAGCCCAATGGGCTTTATGCTCCAATTCTACTAGTAAGTGATAAGTCTTCCCATAAATTAATCTATGCTGCGAATTTTTGTGTGTTACTTTTGTAGATATTTTTCAATATTACAAAATACACACATCAATTATAATAATTAATATGCAATGTAGACCCAACAAAAATAAAATTAATGAAATAATTTTATCTTTTAAGTATCTTTAAACTACCAAATTCTCTAATAATAACGCAAGTATATGTATCACTCAAGTAATGGAGGGCTCTAATGGAGTCCTAGATATTGATCCCACAGAGAAGTTAGAAATACTTATGGGTAAATTTATATGATTATAATGTAAAACACAATTCAAAATACAAAACTGAAGTACGAAATTTAAACCTAAAGTAATTGAGTGTGTGCTAAATAAAATTCAGTTAAAAGAACTAAGTTAATTAAACTAATTGCTAAACTTTCAAAAGCAAACCTATGAAATCTAAACAAAGTTTTTGTGATGAAGAGTTCAAATTTAAGAAAGCATCCTTCCCCTTTAAATTGAGTATATGGATTGTGAAGAAATTAAAATCATTTTAAAATATATAAAAATTGTTTTGTGCCAAATAGAAACAATCCTATTCTTTAACCTCTTTCAAGTGTATAAAGAATATTCATTAATCTAAAGTTTGGTCACTAATTCCGTGGTTAGGCTGGGAAAATACCAGCTACCACTCCAGAGCTCTCACTACCCCCTCACTTGAGGGCTAACAATATAGCACTAGTTTTCAATTAACTGGACCAAATTGGAGATTTTAATTTATCACCTTAAAATTTCCAATTATGTATCCAACCTAGTATATTTCCCTATTTAATTGAATTCGACACCCCATGGATGACATTCTCTCCAATGGAATAAAATGTGATTCTCACTATGTTGTAGAAATCATAGCCCTTTCAGATCATATTTCTCTCAACACATTTTAACATTTCAATTGGTCAGATCGAAAAGTAAATGAAGATCAGAATTCAAATCATCACAAATTATCAGCATTTAAAACTGTATAACAAAATCAGTTCTTCACAAAAACAAATCTCATTGTAGGGAGAAGGATGAGGAATACTACTCAGAATTCATGAGAACGAAACAACAAAAAATGGATTTCATATATAAAAAAAGTTTACCAAAATAAAGAAATAAAAGACACAACTTATTTCACAATTCTTCCCAAGTAAATCCTTAGAAGTTCTCTTCAAGCACTTTTTCTCTTTACAATCACTCTCAATTCTCTCTTAGAAGTGTAATGTAGAAGAAATCTCTCACCTTCCCTCTCCTCTTAGAACCCTAGAAGAAAATCTCCAAGCCTTTGACTTTCTCTCTCTCTCTCTCCAGCCTCTATTGCTTCCTTCGAACCCCCCCTTCATGCCTCTCTTGATGCTCTAGACTTCCCTCTCTTTTATTAGAGGCTGCCTCACTCCAAAAAGAATTCAAATTTCCCTCTAAAATTCTATTCAAAAGTCAACCCTTTTGGATTTCAAAAGATGTATTTTGATCCAAGAGACATATCCCTTCATAAAAGAACCTTCCAAAGTGTTTAGATGCATTGAATCACTCCATGGGGTGTTTAAAATAAGTGGTCCCTTTGAAATTTGTACAAAATTTGTCCCGAACTGCCTTAATTCATAAAATGTTATCCCTGGTGCCTCAAGCACTAGTTCTAGTGCTTCAGTCGCCAACTTGACTAAGACCGCATTGTTCTTGGTTTTGGCACTTCAGGTGCTAGCTCTCTATAAATGGCACTTCAGGAGCTAATTCTGGCGCTTCACGTGTTAGAATCACAAAATTCACTGTTTGGCTCCAAAATTCGTCATTTTTGCTACTTTTGCTATAAATACCTAAAATTGATATACCCACAACAAAAAAATGAAAATACCCTTCTTTAAAGTGCAATATTACAAAAAGTAAGTATTAAATTTATACTTAAAACAACAATTTATTTTTGTGTATCATGCCTCTTGACTCTTTTTTTAACGAGGGTTTTTTGAATTTTAGGATGGAGATTTTGTTGTGAAAGACATGTTTATTGCTTTTAAAAAAACTAAAATTACTAATACTATTTGGAGATCGAGGGAAGCTAAAGAGTAAGAATGTAGAAGGAAGGGGGAAAGCAAGGGTGTTTAGGATTACCACTTACCTTCATAATTGGTTTATGGTGGGGAGAATGGAAGAAGTAGAAGTATCAAAATAGAAGATTTTTGGTACCTGTAATGATATTATAACCCTATCATTTGCCCTTGTTTCAAATTTTTGCAATTATGTTGTTTGCCTTTTATTGCCTCTCGACAGAGATGGGAGATGGGAGGCGTTTATTCTCTCAAAGAAATCTACTCTCTCCTATTCGGCGTAACTATAAGTGTGAATTCCAAATTATGAACTTCAAGTAGTTTCATGGTTATATAGTTCAACCGTGTTTCAACCCAGTTCAATATTGATTTTTACCTTCACCTCAAAGTAATCTGCCCTCTCCTATTCGCAATAACTATAAGTGCAAATTCTAAACTGTGAACTATGAATAATTTCATAGTTATACTGTTCAATTGTGATTCAATCTTGTTTGATCTCGGTTCTTACTTTGTCTTGTTCAATTAGATAACCAAACTGATAAAGGAGTCATTTCATTATTCAACTTTTTAAATTGGTTGGTCTGATTTTCATTTCAAAGGATGACCTCTTTGTTAAAGTCTGCTTGCTCATAAAACCCAAACTACAGACCCATATCATCAACCTATATACTTAAAGGGCCAAATTTTATTTCTCTTCTTTATTTTAATTTTAATTTACTTTAGTGTTCTTTATGTTTTTTGGGGCCTTTGGCCCTTGGAATCTTTTTTCCATCCTCTAATCTCTTCTCCCTCTTGATTCATTCTTAGATCACCACCAAATCCTTAAGTTGGAGGAATTTAATCACATCTAATTTTGCTAGAACTATTGGATTTTATTTTTCTTTCTATTCTTGAAGTTAATAATAAAATTTTCTTTTCGGAAAAAAGAAGTTAATGTGGGATCAAAATTTTAAGATCTTTCCCTTGTCAGGTATACATTAGAGAAGTGTCCGTTATGTGGATATCTTCTTTAGGCTATTGGTAAACTTTGAAAACTTAAAGGCTCAGTTGAGCTTCTTTGACTTACTAAGTGTTTTTTCTTATTTAAGTTTAACTATTTTTCAACATTTACAAATGGTTCTTTCTGGTGGTCCTTAGTTTAATGAAGGTAAACCTTTTCTTTTTAAATGATGGTTACTTGATTTTATGGCCTATGAAAGACGATATTAAGGAATTTCCTATCTGGGTATAATTTCTTGATATCTCACTCTCTTGCTTGTCTAAAAATGGTATATCTAAAATTGTCAGTTCCATTGGTATTACTTTTTCTGTTGATCCTTTAAACTATAAAAGTACTAGACTTGCTTTTGCATGAGTTAGTATACCAGTTAATGTGGACTAGATTTTTCCTAATTCTATTTTTATAGTAGCTAATGTGAAAAAATTTTAATCCCTATTATCTATGAATGGAAACCCGTGTCTCGGAAGATATGCTCTACTTATGCCCATAATCCTATAAATTATCCTAAATCAACATCAGGTTTACCTTTGAATAGAGGTGGGAATAATTATAGGAACTCTTCTTTTGTTACTCAAAGATATTATAGTAGAACTTTTACTACTGGTAGACCGTTACCTATTCATGGTATTAATGTTTGTACCATTATATGAAAGATGCCTTCTGATTTAAATGTTCTTATTAATGATATTTCTTCAACTCATGAATCATATAATAATAATAATGTTATTTTACCTCTTGATTCTATTCATGAGGTTAGTTCTAAGGTTAATTGCAATAATGAGATGGTTATGCTTGAGGAAAATAGAAATGATCCTCAATCACAAATATTTATAATAATTCTACCTCAAGAATTCATTCTATTGAAGTTAATCCTATTCATGACATAGCTTGTGATGTTTTCACTGTTAGTAATATTCACAGTGAGGTTGTAATAAAAGCTGATGGTTCTATTTCTAATGTTGATAACGTTTCTTATTCACTTATGTGATGCTATTACTGCAAATCCTCATAATGCTAATGTTTCTATTAGTACTTATGGTGGGAACATCTCTACTAGTATGTTTCAAATTCTTGTAATGTTTTTGGTACTAATAGTAATTCTCCTAGAAGTATATCTCCTTCATTTACACTTGCCTCTTCAAAGGTAAGAAATGGTAGATAAAAATAATTTTCCTTTTCGTTTGTTTTTTCTTTTTTTCCTTATTTTTAAATGTTTTATCCTAAATTAGCTCTCTAGAATGTTATGGGGCTCAATAATGAAGCTCATATTATGGACTTTAAGATTCTTTTAAAAGACTATAAAATTGATTTTATTTGTCATTTATAAACCAAATTAATCATTTATTCTTTATCAGACACTTATGTTTTAAATCAACTTCAACTTTTTTCCTAATGAAGGTTCTGTTGATAATTTTAATTATTTTGATATGGGGAAAATTTCGACTAAATGGATTATGACTATTTTAAATTTCTCTGCTATTAAGATTCATCCTAAATCTATTCACAGTTTTATTAATTTCTCTTATTCTATCAAAATTTATGTTACAACTGTTAATACTGATAATAATGCTTTTAATAGAAAATTTCCTTGGAAATCTATTAATTGTTCAGCTGGAGATACCTTTGATCCTTGGACTTTGTTGGGTGATTTCAATTGTATTAGATTTATTAAAGATAAGGTTGGTGGTTCTCCTCCCATCTCTAGTAAATTGTTTGATTTTAATAATTGGGTCAGCTTCACAATTCTGGTTACTCTTTTAGTTGGTTTAACAATGAATTTCATAATCTTATTCGTTGTTTGTCGGATAGAGGAGGCTGGATTAATAATTTTGATGAATCCTTTTATAAAGGTTTAGACAAGTATTCTTTTGATCATCATCCTATGATGTTTTATTTAGGGAAAACTTCTACTTTACATTGTCATTTTATGTATAAACAGTATTGTACTCTCTATCCAACTTTTATACTAGTTGTTTACAATGCTTGGAATATGTCTATTAAAGGTGACCCTATTTTTTTCTCTTTGTAATAAATTCCATAAAGTTAAGCTAGTTCTTAAAAATTGGCATTATGATTCTCATAATTTCGCATCCGAACATATTGGTGATATCAAGAATAAACATAATTTCTTCAACAACTTGATTTTTATCTTGTTTCTAAGTATTTTTTTGTTCAAACTTTTTTATTACAAGATAGTATCTCTAAAGCTACTAGTTTTAATTATAAATGGGCTGAGAAAAGAGCTAAATGTACTTGGTTATCTAAAGGAGACAAAGATGTCAAATTTCTTTTTCAAAAAGCTAAGGCTAGACATATATCTGACTTTATAAAAGAAGTATTGGTTAATAAAAATTATGTTCATCAACAAGATCATATTGTTAGAAAAGATATCTCCTATTACTCTAGTTTATTGATAGATAAAAGAGAAAATTTCTATTTAAATATGTTTTCTTTTCCTATTAATAATAAAATTTCTGAAATGATTTTGAAGTTTTAGATCAAAATTTAACTGATGATGATATAAGAAATGCTTCTTTTTCATTGATTCTAACTAAGCTCCTAGTCAGGTTGGATTTACTTCAAAATTATATAAATAAAATTGGTATTATTGGAAAACTTTTTACTTATTCTGTAAAATATTTCTTTCAAACTTCCAAGCTTCCTCAAAGAGTTAAGCATATCTCTTTAATTTGATACCAAGTATTTTTCTGACTATAGACCTATCTCTTTGTGTAACACTTTTTATAATGTCGTTGCATTACTTTTAGCAGAAAAGCTTAAAGCTATTCTTTCTAATATTGTTCATCCAGCCCAGATAGCTTACAGTAAAGGTAGGGATATTCTTGATAATATCATCCTTGCAAATGAGTTACTCTATAATTTTAATTTGATTATCTATCCTATGTTCTAAATTAGGTACTGTTAAAGCTTTTGATAAAGTTAAAATGATTTTTCTTTATCATAGAATGGAAAAATTTAGTTTTCTTTCCAAATTTATTAAATGGATTTATGTTTGTACTGGTGAAGTTCATTTTTCTATTAATATTAATTGTGACTTAAGAGGTTACTTTTCTTTATTGTCTGGTTTAATGCAAGGATGTCCCCTCTCAGTCTATCTCTTTGTTATTATTATTGATATGGTGGTGATTTGTTAGTTTTTATTATTTTTTTTTTCCCCTCAGTTTTTAAAGGTTTTCCTTTTATTTGCCCAATTTTGCCTTTTAAGGATTATTTTCCATTTTGGATTCTTTTTGGTTTTCCTTGGTTTATTTTTGCCTTCCTTTTTTTTTGGGTTTTGTTTTTTCTTTTTTTTTGTCTTGTGTTTTGTTCTTGGGCTTTTCTTTTTGCTTTTTCTTGGGGGCTTGGAAAGGAACCCTTCCCTTTAGAAACTCTAAACCTTTCTTTGCTCAACTTGAAGTTCCATATATTGGTCCTAACCTCTAGCACTTAGTTGGTGGGGTCAATATGAGGAAGCTCAAGGGGAATCTCCATAGGATTGTCTGGCCTTAAGGTTGACTCTGGGTGTTATTCTGGAGCTAGTTCACTCACTTGCACTCACTTTCACTCATAACCTTAAACCCAAAAATTTGTTGACTTTGATCCCTTGATCTTTAGGAGACTCATGTAGATGGTGCCCTAGACTCACTAGCTCTAGGCTAGGGTTTAGCTAAGACCAGTACATAGAAGGCCCAAATGGGGATTTTATTAGTCCATAGCTCATATATGGTGGTTGACACCCCAATTTCACAAAAATATCCGATTTAGCCTTTGCCCCCTCTAATTCTACCCAAATTACCTAAACACCCCTAAACCTGAAATTTGGCCAAAAATCCCAATTTCACCCAAAATACCCAAATTTGTTTGAAGATCATTTCAAACCATTTCAAACCATTTCAAACTATTTCAAACTACCCAAAGTACTCAAAACCACCCAAAATTTTCAAAATTACCAAAATACCCCCAAATTTGCCAAAATCACAAAAATGCCCTTCGGGGCCCAAACTTTCCCAAAGCCTCCAAAATCATCTTAAATGTCCCCAAAACCAATTAGGACCCTTCAATTAAACCTAATTTGATCAATTTAACTAACTTTGTCCAAAGCCTCAAATTGCCCTTAAAGACCCAATTTCCCCAAGATCACCCCAAATGTCCATCAATTTGACCTCAATCTTCCCCAATTTCAAATTAATCATGATCAAACTCAATTCAAATTAAATATAATTCCAATTGACCAACATTTCAGTCCAATTTCAACCCAAATCAAAAAGCCCCAATTTGTCCCATGATCAAAATCCACTAAATTGAACCCCCCAAATCTATCCAATTGCCTCAATTCTTCATTACAAACTCTTTAAAATGTTCCCATACATCAAATTAAACCTTAAATTGGCCTTGGTCAAGCTTCAATTTTACTCAATTTTAACCCAAATCCAAAATTCTTAAATTTTCCCCAAATTAACCATGTGCCAAAATTCCACTAAATTGAATGCCCAAACCCCAAAATTGACACCCAATTGATATTGAGAACTCTTCATGATATTCCCCTAGACCATTTTCAACCAACAATTTGGACTTAGCCCAACTCTAGCCCAACCTAAACTCAAGTCTAGCCCAACACCCCCAAACATGACCCAATGCCAAAATCCTCCAAATTGAACCTCCAAATAAATTCAAAATTACTCCAAATATTTTTTAAACCCTTAATGACAAGCATCTAAACCAAATTTCTCAATCAATTGGGCTCTAGCCCAACACCCCCACACACCAAAATTGACTTAGCCATGTCAAAGTGACAAAATTAATGACACCACAACCTCCAACTACACCCTAGTGACCAGGCTAAACCCACCTAAACTAGCCAAGGTGGGCTATGGACCAATGTTTTATCTAAATTAAGGGATTTCATCCCATTTTTGGGTTTAAGACAAAATATCTCCACCATCTTGCCAAACCAGGCTCACCTGACTGCCTGACAACCTCCTCTGCTCTGGACAGCCACCCTAGTCATTAAAAAAACTCCAAAATCAACAATCCCCATGCCTAAATTCAAACCCAAACTCACCCATCTCAGCTGATCATTTCCAATTGGCTTTAGTACTTTGAAACCCTCCACATAAGAATTATTTTGCACCCACTAATTGGCCCTGTTAGCCACCCTAAACCATTTTATTTAAACCCCCCTCCCATGGCAAAAAAAAAGAGCAATCCAATTTTCTTGGGAAAACTCTGTCAAATTGTGTATAGAGCTCCTCCAAGACTCCTTAAGCTCATTGCAACCATCTCTTGGCCATCTTCCCCACCACCTGAGCCCAATTTTTGAGCTCAAAATCCGGGAAAATTTTGGCCATCCTCAAAAACTTCCTCAAACCTCAAATTGAAGTGTTCTTAAGTTTCCTTAAAGCAAGAGAGGAAGATCCCCATTGAATCCCCCTCTTTTAGCTTTCCAAACAACCCCTAGACCAAGGCCGCACCCCATTTCATTGAACTTCTACTTGGAGCTTACCCTAGAGGGAACTAACACATCCAGGAAGTTTGTTCGACTCCATTGAAACTTTCGCAAGCATCTGATTGAGGCCTCCCCTCTCAGACAAAGGTATTGGCAATTAACCCTAATCTTTATCTTAGTTTTCATCAAATGTGAAGTGAAGTTTGATTTCATAGCATTATATTCGTATGGATGAGTTCTCCTTGAGTACATGAAGGTGTAGGAACAAACCCCACATGATTTGGTTAAGTATCGAATGAGATCTTAGGTCTAGAAGTTTAATGATTCACGGGCTCTAGCTATCGGGGACGATGACAGAGAGCCGTCTAATTGAGTGTGTATTGAACAGATGGACGAGATTGAAGTGAATTTTTATTTCATAGCATTGTATTCGTATGGATGAGTTCTCCTTGAGTACATGAAGGTGTAGGAACAAACCCCACATGATTTGGTTAAGTATCGAATGAGATTATAGGTCTAGAAGTTTAATGATTCACGGGCTCTGGCTATCGGGGACGATGATGGAGAGCCGTCTAATCAAGTGTGTATTAAACAGATGGACGAGATCGAGCCGGACAGAGTCTTCCTGCGTGAACAGCGGGACGTGTGGTTGCCGATTCAAATGGTGGCGCTGAACCAGGATCCGACGCATGGCACTTCGGGGAGGAAGAGGATGACGCGGCACATGACTGGGATAAATAGAAAAATACCCTTTTCTTGATTTAAATAAAGGCCATAACTTTAAAAAATCATAACTCTACATAGAAAAATCATAAAAATAAAAAAAAATTATCCTCTTGCTCAATGAACAAAGGAGAGTAATGTGGACTAAAAATAAAAATTATTTGCTAAGTATATGACTTTTAATTAATTAAATACTCTCTAAGGTATTTTAGTTCATCATGATTAAATACTAATCACCATAGCTTGAATTTTTTAGGGTTGGTTCCTCATGAGAAAGGGTGTCTTCTATGATTTTTTTAAAGTTAGAGAGTACCTCTGTGCTTCTACCCCTAATTTTCAAGCCTAAGTGGTTATTTCGGCTATATTTAATCATTTAAATTAAAATATCCTTCAAAAAATTATGGGATCAAATTTGTTAGGTTTCCTGTGATCAGAGAAGCTTATGAAAAATATTGTGACGATTTGAATAATTTTTTTTATATTTCTGTTATTAATTAAATATTTTTACATTTTATTAATTTATTTAAATTAAATATAAATAAAAAATTGAAAAAACTAATTCCAAATTTTTCATAAAAATCATTTCAACTCAATGTAAAAAAATTACAAATTTATTTAAGTTGATTTGGTCATTAAAGTGGATTTTGTAAGTAAAAATAGTATTTTTGCACAAAATAAATTATGTTAAATTAAATAAGCTTAGAAAAATTGTGAAAAATGTTTTTCTAAGTTCTTTGTGTTCAGGGGCATTTAATCAAAATAGAAGCTATTTTTGTGAAAATATTTTATTTTTAAAATATAATTGGAATTAAAAATAATTAAAATAATCAAAATTTTCAAAAATAAAAAAATAGCTCAAAATGTGTGCAATTGTTTCCTAATCACTTGGAACTCCTTAAAACATTTTTTTCTGATTTTTCTAAATTAAAAATAATTTTTTTTAAAGGACTAAAATGTATTTTCCTTATTTTCTCACTAAAATAGTTATAATAAATTAAATATAAATCATAAAAATATAAAATTTGTTTCTCTGAGTTTCATGGACTTATGAGAGTTTAATAAAAAATTAAAAGTGATTTTTCAATATTAAAACATATTTTTGTATTTAAATAATCATTAAAAATGACCTTTAAATAATTATAGTAATTACAATATTGTTTAAAAAATCATAAAATTTTGTTTAAGTATTCTTCTGACATAGGAAAAGCTTCATTAATTTTCCCATAAATTAAAACTTCATTTTTATTAATTAAATAAATTAACATTGAAAAATCCTATTTTTGAGTTAAAATAATTCTTTAAATTAAATCAAATTTTTGAAAAATCATACTTTCCTCTCTGATATTTTAATTAATCTATGAATAGGATACTAAAAAATTTTTAAGACCATTTGAATTTTGCTTGATGAACTATAAGGTGAGGAGCCCCAAGGGCAGGATAGTAATTTTAGGCTTTGGTGCCTTAACCAGAATTTAGGGTTAACCATTGGGCATGGTTAATCTTGATCCTTAATAAACATATTGGATGATTGAAATGCAATGGGTTAAAGGTAGAAACCAACTTGCCACCTTTGCATAATAAGAATAAAATTGTGTTTTCTTGAATTACCTCTTTCGAAGTTAAACAAAAATTAAATGATCCCAAAGTGATGGGTTTAAACTAGGAAGGTGATAATTCACTTACTTCTAGCCTATGATTGGTGATAAATGATTTCTTGACAAGGATACCTATCATTTAAATTAAAGTTTTTTTTTACAATTACAACTTCCCCTTTTTGAGATTGTTAAGGGCTTGATAGTGAGCTAAGCTTAATATTTAAACCTATTCATTGGAGTTTAGAAATGATTAATGATTAACACCTTTTAAGCACTCCTAGCCCATTTGTGATGGGCACCAAATCTTTAATGACTTGAGCTTACCTTAGGGGCATTCATCCATATAATCTTTAAAGAAAGGTATCAAATTGATTAAGTTTCTTATCCTTGGGATAATTGAATTGTCCAGCTTCACTAGGCAACGGGGTAGTCACACTCTAACCTTGGATGATTAATGGAACAATATGATGAAGTTCTAAACAAACTCAAAATAATTCAAGAGATCCTTGAAGTTGTTAAGGATCATTCTCCGAACTCTTTGAAATTTTTTAGATATTTTGAAGGGCAAATTGAACATGCATATTTTGTTCTAAAATCACCCACTAAGATCTTTAGAGGCACAATAAAGTCGTAACTTGGCATATGGTAGTTATACCTTCATCTACTCTAAAAATTTCAATTCTTTACAAAATTATATAGATACACTGTCAAAGCTAACCTGCAGGTGGAGGAACGAGCAGAATCGACAGGTACGCTTTTAAATTATTACATTTACCTTTTCGTACTTCTTGTCTCGAACTTGCATGTTAAACAACGATGTCACCCTACATGCTAGAACTAAAACTATTAGGATAGCCACACAACCAAAACAAAAATTTTAAAATGAAACAAGATAAAATTCACCGCCACAACATTCAAATTATATGATAACTCAAGACTTAATCACAAACATCACAAAACAAAAATTACAACTAAATTAAAACATCTATCGGATGATTGGGAATCCCTCGGAGGAGGTAATCTACAATTTCTAACGAAACTTCCCACGATCTAAATGAAAGTATTGAACTCATTAAATTGAGTTTAGTAAACTTATTTAGACTAAGTGAATCCAAAAAAAAATAGTGGTGCCAGAATGAGGGAACCATAGGATCCTAACCGGTGTCGCTCTAATCAAATTGAACATCCCCCATAATATTTTAATTACTATAACCTTAGGAAATATTTTATTTGATATCAGAACTTGACACACTAGAAAACGTAACCTCTAAACTTGATACTTAACCTCTAAACTTGATACTTCTCTCAATCTTTACAATTAAACACTTCTAAAACTTAAACTCGCCACAATGAGGAGCTTGGAGCTAGCATTGTGGGCAGCACGACCATCTTAAACAACAAAACATGTCTACACCAGCTAAACCATTCCTTAGAATTAAACAACAAGCCATATGATTTTGAGGTTGTCGGCCTAGTGCGACATAAATCCTCAACTTATCTTTAGACTTTTGTATAACTCTGCTAAACAATATAAGCCCTAACTCGTTTTAGGATTCTGAGGTTGTCGTTCATCACGACCTAAATCCTCATATCTTCCAGGCTATTTGTGTGATTGTTTCACACAAATGTAAGCCCTCATTAATAAAACTGGCAAGATGGAAAATTTAAATACTTCTCCTCCAAATTGAAGCCAAACAATAGAGTAGCTTGGGAAGTCATCGAGACTCTTCTTCAGGTCTATGACATCCCCTAGTCTCTCCTCCTTTGAATTCTACAATATGTGTTCCAAATTTGAGTCATTCCCCTTTCACACCACTTTGTCCAATTTTGCTGAAAAGCCTTATTTGCTTGAACTCCTTGAAGTTAATATCCCCTAATTTTTGTTGAGAGCTTTCTTAGGTGACTTCTTTTATCTAAGATTTAATTAACTATAGGGGCTTGTCTTTATAGGAAGCATTTTTGAACCCAACTTAATATAAACCCTATTTAATTCTTCATATTAAATAGGGTAACTTGTTGGCTTACAAATAATAAAATGATTTTTACAGACCAAACGGATTTCATATATTTCTTAGTTTATTTGATTGAGCCTCACTATCAAGGTACGTGTTTATCTTCTAGGATAGATACATAACTTGAGGTGTAGTACTCTTTCATTTAAACTATGAAAGATATGGAATCAGTTTGATTTCAGATTTTTCTAAACTTATATGTATATTTATATATATGTAAATTAAATGTCCCTCCAAAGCGAGCAACGGGATTTTGATTCCGGCAGTCGATAGCTTCTGGCGACTTCACTGGGGAATTAGCTTCTCTCTCCATTTAAATCAAAGAATATTATCTTCATATATCAGTGATGTTTCTGTGTTCCTTATGGGCTAAATTACCCTTCTTCTATTGGCATGCTTCACCCATTTCTTTCTTGGGGAAGTACAGTCAACTCCTTCGAACTTCAGGACCATCTTTTCAATCTCCTTTGAACAGAGAGGTTCAGGAGTTCATTAGGACTTTTTATCTTTGTGTGGGTTCGGACCCCCGATAAGTGTGTTGGTGGACTAGTTCCACCCGGGGCATTGTGCGTTGTAAAGTTGGTCCCACATTGGGTCCTAAACTTTATTTTCCCTTTTGAGTTTGATTTGTTATTTTGCAAATTAAATCAAATTGTGTCGTGCTACACTTGCTCCTTAACTTTTCTTATATTAATTAAATCTTCCTACTTTCAAACTATTTTTTTACTAAAGTTTAAAATCTTCACAAATTAAATAAAAACTTACCCAGTTTATAGATTGACCTTTGTTAATTTTAGTGCTCGCACTAGAATTACGAGGTATTGACCAAATAACTAACCTCAGAGCTTTCTTTTGAAGTTGAAGCAATGATATTTCCAACGCTCACTGTCTCGTGCAACTTGCCAATGAACTGTAATGCCCACAACGTCGCTCCCACCATCAAGTTTGGAGCTGGGTTCGAAGATCTCGAGGTCATCCTCGAGAAAGCTCCCTTCATCTTATCGAAAGTTGCTACTCCGAAAGTTCAGGAGCCGTCTGCTGAGTTCAATCTGAACTGTCCACAGGATTTCCCTTCTTACAAGAAGGTAAAGACTACTGCCACCACAACACCTGCTAAGTGTGTTGCTTTCATTTCTGCTAAGGGAAAGAGGTTATGATCGTCGAAGACCCGACTGAAGGATTAGTTGTTCCGTTGTCAGTATTTGAAATTTGATCAAGTTTGAGGACTGCGCCATTAACCCGAACTCAAAGGAGGAACCACAGTCAAAGGGCCCGAAAAGTCGCTAAAGCTAAAATTCTAGAAGATACATCTATTAATGAGTTTCCTCACGAGGAGAAGCTTGCATTACCTAAAGCCTCTCCACTCCTACGAGGGAGTAGGCTTCATCTGTTAATGATAACTAATGGATATGAAAGTACTCACAGGATCGTTGCTACCTTACCATTTATTCATGTTCACAGTGAGGAGAAGGAGAAACCCACTCCTATCACTAAAGTCTGCATAGTGTTCCACAGATTCGCTGCCAAAGAAGGATGTTCAGTGGTTGAGTTACTTAAACGGGTGAGATGCGCAGTGTCCCCTTAGATGAAGAAAGAGATTTTGAGAAACATTAGATCTGCCCGATAGTCTCAGAAATCAACCGAAGTTTTGCCAGTACGTATTCCCATCAAATTTTGTTTGGGAAGTTGAGTTGCTACTACCATTACCACCATCGATTCTACTACTGTCGCTGCTCTGAGACCGCAGGCCTTCGACCGGTTAAGTCACAACTAGAATTTTGTCGATTAACCGTCATGAGGATGTTGACACACCTAAAATATATAGTGTTTTTAGACACATTTTTATACCTATTTTTTAGATATTGCACTTTAATGGAAGGTATATATGTGATTTTCTTTCAGGTGCAGATAAAGAGGTGAAAAATGCTTAAAAGAGTGAAAAAGGATCAAATTTGGAGCAAGTAGGAGAAAATAGGGCATAAGTGTTTCGGCGCCTAAGCGCCAGATCCGGTACTTAAGCGCTGGTTAAATAGAGAAGGCCGCACCTAAGCGCTAGAGGCCCCACGCTTAAGCGCCTGTGACAGTTATTGGATGAGTAAATTCGGTTTTTGTGAATTCTGAAAAGGTTTTTGAGGCACCCATTGGTTTAATAGGTGGTTACAACTACCATGTTGCGGCTCTTGGAGAAATACATCGAATCAAGACATATTTTGAAGAGATACCAAGGCACCTTTTAGAGATTTATAAAAGAATGAAGATTGAGTCATTGAAAGTGTGCTTGAAAAGAGAAAGATTTGAAAGTTCTTGAATTAGGGAGTTAGTTCGAAGAGATTTTTAGGCACCACATATTTATTTTATCCTTTTTATTTTAGTTTTATATTGAGAGTGTTGTAAAAGAGAAGATAATCAAAGGAACTTCAAGAGTTTGGTGGAGGACTTGAGATAAGTTTTTATCTTTTGTTTTAGACTACTTTTGGTTTTAATTGAGACTAGTTGTTGGTTTAACAATGATTTCTACTTTTAAACTAAAGTGTGGTTTTATTTTTTTCATGGATTTTGAGTAGTTTTCTTTATCTTTCTTCTTAAAATGATAATTAATTAAGTGTTGGATGGAAGTTATGGAGAGATTGATCTTTAATGTTGGAAGAAGTTGTGATGATTTAAATCCATGCACTTCATTTACTTCTTGATTTGGCCAATCCAGATGTTAAAATTTGTTGTGAGAACATGTAAGAACAGGGCTGGTATTGTCTCAGTCAACAATTGGAAAGAATCACATGAGGTTGTATGAATGAGAATGTTGTTCATATGATTGAGAACAAATAAATAGAGAAATATTCATTGAAGGGTGTAGATTTAGAGGACTTTAAAATGACAGGTTAAAGACCCCAAATTGGTTTATTATTTTAGGTTCTGATACAAGAATGTTAGCCCTCAGGTGGAGAGAATCGAGGGAACTCTAGCGTGAGAGCTAGTATCTTCTCTGCCTAGCCGGTCTTCAGAGCTATTGAAACTTTAAATTAGCCAATGTTCTTTAAGCATCTCTAGTAAGAGTAAAGAATATTATTGCTCCTACTTGGCACAACACAATTTGCATACTTCCACAATAGTATTCTTATTACTTATTACTGATTCATGATAAGAAGAGAGATATTTTTCATCTTTAGTGCTTTTCTTTTGCAAATACTCTAGTTAAATTGTTATTGTTCTATCAAAATATTGAAAATACCAAAAAATATTTAAATTTCCATTACTGAAAAAATAGTTTTTAGTTTAAATAATTGTCTTTTTAAAAATAGATAGTTTTCTGTTCAATAGTGCATATTGTGTATTCTCCCTATAGGTTTGATATTCAGATCTTAATTAAAAAGTCCTATATTACTTGATAATGATACGTATACTTGCATAGTATCCCAATATATATAAATTAAAAGTTAAATTCTTATTTTTCTTTAGGATCAAGTTTTTGGTTTTGTTGCAAAATAAAGAAATATAAGTGAAAAATCTAATCAAAATTATTGTTATACTGTTGCATATAAGCAGTAAGCCAGGATCAAGTTTTTGGCACTGTTGCCGGGGAGAAATTGATTTTAAAAGTAAAATTCTATTTTTAGAAAGTATTATTTAAACTTTAAAAGTTATTGTATCTTATTTTGAGTGTGTTTATTTTTATTTTATTGTATGTTATTGTATGTGTAGTTCAGGTTTTGAAAGACTAGTGCCCTACGATTCTGAATTAGAGAGAACTATTAGAAGAATCAGAAAAATCTAAAAAATTAAAAATCTTGAAAAATCTAAAAAATTACATAAATGGTAGACCAGAACTATCATAATGCTAAAATTTATCAAGAGTTTAGACCTTTAAGAGATTATGCCAACCCTACTGTAGATGAACTTCATTGTAGTATTAAAAAACCTACTGTAGTGGCTAATTTATTTGAGCTTAAACCTGTTATTATCTAAATGATATCAAATAATCAGTTTGGGGGATCACCAACTGAAGATCCAAATTTACATCTTGCCAATTTTCTAGAATTGTGCGCCATATTTAAATACGATGGTGTATCTGATGATGCCATAAGACTTAGGTTATTTCCTTTCTCACTGAGGGATAAAGCTAAGATGTGTTTGAATTTGTTAGCACTTAGATCTATCAGAACTTGGGGTGATTTAGCACAAAAATTCTTTGTTAAATACTTTCCACCATAAAAAATTGTGAAGCTTAGAAATGATATTACATCTTTTAATCAGTTTGAAGGGGGATCTATTTATGAAGCATGGGAACGATTTAAGGAACTCTTAAGAAAGTGTCCACACCATGCTATACCAAATTGGTTAATAATTCAAACTTTTTAAAATGGATTAGTTGGATCTCTTAGATCAATTATCTATGCCGCTGCTGGTGGTTCAATGATGTCAAACCCATTTCCTGATGCTTATGCTTTAATTGAAGAAATGGCTAAAAATAATTTTCAATGGCCTTCCGAGAGGGTGAATCCGAAGAAAGTAGCCAATATTCATGAAACTGGTGCATTTACCATGTTAGCAAATCAAGTTGCTACAATTTCAAGGAAGTTAGACCAATTTGGAATGAATTTTTCTCGACCAATTTCTATGTTTGAAGAGAATTCATTTGGCCAAATGGTAGATTCTCAAGCATCATTAGAGACTGTGAATGCCATAAATAACAAATAGAATAACCCATATTCAAATAATTATAACCCTGTTTGGAAGAACCATCCCAGCTTTAACTGGAATAACAATTCGGTTGGTAATAATCAGCAATGAGGGAACAACCAAGTAAACCCATTGGGAAACTGGAACAACTAAAGGAACAATAATTATAGATTTACTTATCCTCCAGATTTCAATAGTAATACATAATTTAAAGAGAAGAAGTTATCTATAAAAAAAGTTGTGTTACAAATGGAAAATCAATTACAAAGGCAAGGAGCTACAATTAGAAATATTGAGAATCAACTTGAGCAAATTGCAAATTCATTAAGTAATAGATCCCAAGGAACTCTTCCAAGTAATACTGAATCAAATCCAAAAGACCAGAATAAAGAGTAAGTAAATACCGTTCAACATAGAAGCGAAAGAGAGTTGGAAGATAAGGTTTAAAAAAGAAATTGAAGTAGAGAGAGAAGAAATTGAAGAATCATAAGAGGACGCACCAAATAATTTTGAAAGACTGATTTCTCCGCTGAAAATTGATTTGAAAAAACCACCACATCAATTTCCTCAGAGAATTCGTCAGCAGAAGTTGGAAAAGCAATTTTCAAAATTTCTAGAAATATTTAAGAAGCTTATAATTAATATTCCATTTGTTGAAGCCTTAGAACAAATTCCAAGCTACGTAAAGTTTATGAAGGATATTCTCAATAGAAAATGGAAGTTTGAAGATAATGAGACTGTTGCACTTAGTAAGGAGTGCAGTGTGATAATTCAGAAGAAGCTTCCTAAAAGCTTAAAGATCCTAGTAGCTTTACAATTCAATGTGCAATAGGAGACAGATTTTATGGGAAAGCTTTATGTGATTTAGGTGCAAACATCAACCTTATGCCATTATCAATATTTAAAAGATTAGGATTAGGAGAAATAACCCTACTACTGTAACTCTACAGTTAGTAGATCGTTCAATAACATACCCTAAAGGAGTTATAAAAGATGTCCTAGTGAGAGTGGATCAATTTATCTTTCTTATTTATTTCATTGTGCTAGATATGGAGGAAGATAAAAAGATACCTATCATTTTGGGGAGACCTTTCTTAGCCATAGAAAGAGCAATGATAGATGTACAGAAAGGGGAATTAATAATGTGCGTCAATGATCAAACTGTTACTTTTAACATTTCAAGATCAATGAAATACCCTACAAAAGTTAAAGATGGTGAATGTTTTAGAATAGATGTTATAAGATATCTAAGTGAATGTCATTTCAAAAAGACTTATGAAGAAAAATATGAAGTATAAGATTTGGAACACGAGTAAGAAGAGGAATTAAATCAATGTGAAGATCTTTTTAAGGAAGATTCAAACTATGTTCAAGAAAGTTTTGGAATTTTGGACACGATAGACAAAACTAAATCATTTTGTCCATCTATTGAAAAACTTCTAAAACTAGAGTTGAAGTTACTTCCTGATCATTTAAAATATGCCTTTTTAGGAGATCCCTTTACTTTACACTTATAATTTCCTCAAAATTAACAATGCAAGAAGAAGAAAGGTTGATGAAAATTCTAAAAATTTTTAAAAAAACCTTTGGATGGATAATTACTGATATTAAAGGAATCAGTCCTTCAATTTGTATGCATAGAATTCATATGGAAGAGAACTGCAAACCCATGACTGATCCCCAAAGGAGACTAAATCCTGTTATGAAAGAAGTTGTAAAGAAATAAATTTTAAAATGGTTAGATGCTGGAATTATTTACCCTATTTCAGATAATGCATGAGTTAGTCCAATTCTCTGTGTTTCTAGGAAAGGAGGAGTAACTGTAACTGTGAATGAACATAATAAGTTAATACCCACAAGAAAAGTTACAGGGTGGCAAATATGCATTGATTATAGAAAATTAAATATTGCCACTAGAAACGATCATTTTCCGTTACCCTTTCTAGATCAAATGCTGGATAGACTAGCTGGGCATAAATACTTTTGTTTTCTGGATGGATATACTGGTTATCACCAAATTCAATATCTCCTGAGGATCAAGAGAAAACAACTTTTACCAGTTCTTATGGTACTTTTGCTTTTAGAAGAATGCCCTTTAGTTTATGTAATGCCCCTACTACATTTCAAAGATGTATAATGGCAATTTTTGTAATTTAATTGAAAAAGGGATTGAAGTATTCATGGATGAATTTTCGGTGTTTGGAATTTCATTTAACTCATGTTTAGAACATTTATCTAAAGTTCTTAAGCACTGTGAAGAAATAAATTTAGTCCTTAATTGGGAAAAATGTCAATTTATGGTAGTAGGATGAATTGTATTAGGTCATCAAATATCAGAAAATGGCATGGAAGTAGATCCTACTAAAATTCAAGTGATCACTAATTTATCTTATCCAACAAATGTAAGGGAAATTAAGAGTTTTTAGGACATGCTTGATTCTACAGGCGATATATTAAATTCTTTTCAAAGATTGCTAAGCCTTTATGTCATTTATTAGAGAAAGATGAATTTTTCAATTTTGATGAAGAATGCCTAAAATCTTTTAAGTTATTAAAAGAAAAATTAATCACTGCACCAATTATAGTTTTACCAGACTAGGAAAAATCATTTGAATTGATGTGTGATGCTAGTGATTATGCTATTAGAGCTTTAGGATAAAGATATGATAAAATTTTTAAAGTTATTTACTATGCCAGTAAAACTCTTAATGAAACTCAAATTAATTATACAACTACTGAAAAAGAGTTTTTAGTAATAGTATTTGCTTTTGATAAATTTAGATCATATTTGATTAGAACTCATTGTGTAGTGCATACAGATCATTCTGTTATTAAGTATTTAAAGAAAAAGAAGGATGCTAAGCCTAGACTTATAAGATGGATTCTTCTTTTGCAAGAATTTGATTTTGAAATAGTAGATCGAAAGGGGATTGAAATCAAATTGCTGATCATTTGTCCAGGCTTGAGTTAGAAAAACCACTCTACTTTGAAAAATAAATTAATGAATATTTTCTAGATGAAAAATTGTTCACTATTAATGAGTGGTGTGTTCCGTGGTATGCCGACATTGTAAACTTTATTGTTAGTGATATTATATCCTATGGAATGACATACCAACAGAAGAGGAAATTTATTTCTAAAGCTAAGACTTATTTTTAGGATGACCCATTTTTATATAAACAAGGAAAGGATCTGATTATTCAAAGATGTGTACCATTAGAAGAAACTTATTAGATTATCCAAAAATTTCATAATTCTTATTTTGGGAGACATTTTGGTGTTGATAAAACAACATACAAAATGTTACAATCTGGATTCTTTTAGCCTACAATTTTTAGAGATGTTAATGCTTATATCAAAACTTGTGATCGATGTCAAAGAGTAGGCAATATTTCTAGAAGAAATGAGATGCCCCTCAATTATATGCTAGAAGTTGAAATATTTGATGTTTGGGGATTAAATTTCATGGAACCATTTATACCATCTTTCGGAAATTTATATATTCTGTTAGCGGTGGACTATGTATTGAAATAGATAGAAGTTGTTGCTTTACCTCGATGTGATGCTCAAATTGTTGCAAAATTTTTTAAAATGAACATATTTTGTAGATTTGGGATGCCGAGAGTTATCATTACTGATGGGGCAAGTCATTTCATAAATGCCACAATGGAAACGTTATTAAAGAAATATCATATAAATCATAGGATTGCTACTGCTTATCATCCTCAGACAAGTGGTTTGCCTGAATTATCCAATCGAGAAATTAAAAAAAAATTTAAAAAATCTGTGAATCCAATAAAAATGGTTTGGTTAGTCAAACTTGACTATGCTTTGTGGGCTTATAGGACTGCATACATAACTCCTATAGGAATGTCCCCATATAGGCTAATATTTAGGAAAGCTTGTCACTTACCAGTTGAACTTGAGAATAAAGCATATTGGGCAATTAAAGAGTTCAATTATAATTTTAAAGATGCTGGTGAAAAAAGATTATTACAATTAAATGAGCTTGAAGAGATAAGGAGTGAATCTTATTGCTAAGATTTACAAAGAAAAGATGAAGATGTGGCATGATCGAAGGATTCTTACTAAAAATTTTCAGCTAGTGTAATAAGTTTTGCTATATAATGCAAGGTTAAGATTATTTCCAAGCAAACTTAAGTCCAGGTGGATGGGCCCATTTATTGTGATAAAAGTTTATCCTTATAGAGTTGTGGATATTAAAGATCCTAAGTCTGAGAAAATATATAAAGTTAATGGACATAGATTGAAACCTTATTTTATGGGGGATCATCATAGGTTTAATTATGGAATGATGTTGGGTCAACCAAAATAAGCACTAGTTACATCAGGCTGACGACGTAAAAATAAGCGCTTTGTGGGAGGCAACCCATAATTATCAGTGTTTTTGTTTTGATTGTTGTTTTATGTGAGATTAAGAAAATTGGGGTAGTATTTTTGAGACTATTATGTGTTAGTACTGATTTTAAGATTTTATTTAGTGACTTAGACATGTTAGAATAAGAATTTGGACGTTAAGTTGACTAGTGCAAAAATGTGCACTGGCGCTTAAGCGCCAAAGCGCGACAGTTTTAACACATGTGCAAAATTCATGTTCTAGAAGGAAAGATCATCAATTAGTTTGTAAAAACGTGCCAAGGCAGTTCCTAGACATGCTTAAGAGTTATTGGAAGGATTTAGGCCTATGAATAGAAGGGTTTTGTGAAGGAATTTCACCACAGATCATTTCTAGCCCTAAGTCTGAGAGAGAGAGAGATTTTGAGATGATGTCTTCATGGGAGATGGATTTGAAGAAGAAGGAAGAGACCAAGAGGAAGAAATTCATTAGTCAAAGTGCACAAGAGATGTATAATAGTTTCTTAGCCGTTAGTACTGAAGGGATATCAGAGAAGATATACAAAATTGAGCATAGCATGTCATTATTGGAGACTAAGGTATTGGAGAATCATGCACATTTTGAGCATATTGGATGGAAATTGAAAATGTAATTTAGCCACACTAGTTATATAGAGGAAGCAGATAAGGAGATGTTTCTTAAGCAAAAGTGGATTGAAGAAGATTGTATCAAAGCACATCACCACCGTCCGTTTTATCGACTTTATATTCCAATTGCCCCAGGAGAGACTAATGAAAAATTTGAGTTTGTCCCATCGAATGAAGAGTGGAATTAAGTTCTATGTTTGAGTTTATTTTTTTGGAGTCATTTTGTTTAAATGTCAGTGTTTGTTTTTAGTGTTTATGACTTTTTATGAGTTTAAATGTAATATGAGTGTTAATTGTTTAAATTTAGGAAATTTTCTCTTCCGAGACTATTTAAAGTGAGAATTAAGTGTTAATTGTATTTGTAGTCATTTTTGAATTAATCTAAGTTTATTTGTGTGAAAATTTGTGTTATTTTTAGCCTCAAATTGAAATAGTTATTATAGAGAATTTTGAGAGAGAGGGGAGTTATAGGAAGTTGAAAATAGTCATTTAAGTGCTATGAGACCATTTAAGGATGGTTCACTTAGGCAAATAGTGCATTATACTTTGATTTAAAAATTTTAAAAATCGTGCACTCTTGCCTAAGTGCCACATCTCGTGCTTAAGCACGAGATAACCGGAGAGGCAGGCGCCTAAGCGCAACTTATCCGCGCTTAAGCACCGGTTCATGAAAACTGGTTTGCGAATGGTTAAAAGTGAAATTTCAACCCGAAAATCACCGTTTTTAACGCCACCATTGACAGCGACTTTATATATGCTTTAAAATACAAGAATTTGATAATGTTGCTAGAATATTTAAATCTCCGTCAACAGCACAAAAAACTTGACAACGGTTATAGATTTGATAAAGATGTGTATAAAATGTTCAATAATTGCAAAGTCACACATATCAACGCAATTATACGTATCGCTCAAGTAATACAGGGCTCTAATGGAGTCCTGGATATCGATCCCACAGGGAGTAATATTAGAGGCTATGAACTAAGATTTAAAAAATCAATACTTAATTACAACAATATAGTTCAAATTGCATATTTGTCACTAATAGGCAATTGAAATAAAAATATAATTTTAATAAACTCTTAATTAACTAATTCTACTAATAAAGTTTCTAATGTGAAGTTAAATATATAAGAAAACATCATTCTCCTTGTCAAGAAATTTAAGTAAATGGATAACTTGAATTAGTTCAAATTGTATTGTGTCAAATAGGAGCATACATATTCTTTACCCTTTGGATCAGACATAAAGAATATGGATTAATCCTATGCTTGATTAATAAATCTACGGCTATGCTAGGAGGATACCGACCCTCACTTCGGAACTCCCACATTCCCCTCGCCTAAGGGCTTACATCTACACTTCAGCACCCAAACGATAGAACTAAATTGAGGATTTTAGTCTGTCACTCTAAAATCTCTAATTCTACGCCTAATAATTTTTTATTTCCCTATTTATTTGCACCCAACTTTCAAGGACTTTGACCTCCCTAAATCTTGGATGTAATCTTCACTTTAATTGTAAAATTCAACATATTTTAACAAATCAACTGGCCATATTGAAAGTAAATTAAGATTGAAGTGAAAAGATCTTCATAACTTCTTTAACATTCTCATAGCATAACCAATTCAAATCACCATTTCACAAAATCTTAAGACAAGAAGAAAGACAGAGAAAACTACTCAGAACTCATGGAGAAGATACGACAAAACTTGGAATTTATATATATAAGCAAAGTCATACAAACTTCAATAAGTAAATACAACTTATCTCTAATTCCTCCCCAAGCAAACTCCTCGAAGTTCCTCTGAATCTCTTCCTTTCTTTACAGCACACAGAATTCTCCTTCGAAGCGGCAAGAAAGAAAAAAAACTCTCAATTTCCTTCCACTCCTATAATCTCTCGAAGAATTCTTCACAATACTAACCACTCTCTACACTCTAATGGGCACCACAAACAACAAAGACTCCAGTGGACACCCCAGCGGACACACCTTTTTGGCCTCCAATTTTTTTCTTTTAAAGTTGTAGAAGAGTTTTTTAAGAGTTACCCAAGCGTCCCTTAAAAAATTGTCCACATTTAATGCATCTATTGAGAGAACCGATGTGCTCGTCGTCGGCGGCCTCGATGGAGCCGTCAATGGCCTTCTAGAGATATTTAATTCTGGACTCTCGGGAAAAACTCGTCGGCGGCGGCGTCGAGCTCCTCGTCGGCGCCCAAGATCAAATCTTCATATTTTGGTCCTTTTTGCTCCAAATTCACTCTTTTTTGCTCCAATGGCCATAATTCAATATATCTGCAACAAAACATCAAAAATACATTTCTTTAAAGTGCAATATCATCAAAATCAGTGTGAAATAGGTATGAAAAATCTCAACATATTTTCCTTTGGTCAACCATCACCTTCATCCTCTCGAGATCACGATTTTTTATGACTAGGGCACATCTAAATTGAAGATTTCTTGGTGGAATCAAGTGAAATTTGCTAGATCCAAGTTTCTTGAGGTAAGAGCTTTACTTATATGCAAAAATTTTGGATTTTCACCATGTATTTTAGCACATTTGGAGAAATTCGAAAAATCACTATTCATGGTGAAAAATGAGGAAAAATTTATGGAAATTGCAAGGAAAGTTTAGTTTGTGCTTTTGAAAGTTTAGTTTACTAGTTTAGACTTGATTTTTGAAGATATTTTTAGAATTTATAAAATTTGTAGAATGACACCAAGAATGAAGAGGAGCAAAGAAAAGCCCTTTTGATTCGAGAAAATTTTTTAGGTTTAAGGCTCAAGATCGGTACAGTGAAGCATTTCAATCACGAAAACTGATTCAGAAGCGTTGTTTTAAGAATTCAGGTGGAGAAGTGGAAGATCTGATTGTTCGTCGATAGTGGAAACAATTTTGTTGTTGTCGTTATTTTTGTTGTTAGGGTGTTCTATGCTGACCTCCCTGAGGCTGAAGACAATAGAGTTATGGTTCAATAAAAGTTGGTACATTTTTCACCAGAGGTAATCAACTTGTTCTATCATCTACCACTTGAAACCTTATATTTTTATGCAAATTATAGTCCGACTGAGGCGGAGCTAGACGAGATTATTTTCTACTTGACTGTTGGAAGAGGACTTTGGAAGATCACTAATGAAAGGAGAGTCAATTTTCCAACTTCAAAGTTATGTGCACCTTCAAAGGCCTGGCACTATTTTATTTCTACTCGTCTGCTACCAACAAATCATCTTAGTGAAGTGACCAGAGATAGAGCGATGTTAAATTATTGTATATAGAAAGGAAAGCTCATCAACATAGGAGCTTTGATTTGTCAGACTATCATCAGTTCTGCCACTGCCGTTACTACTGCAGGTCTAGGATTCGCTTCCTTGATCTTTTCTTCGTGTGAGTAGGCTAGAGTTAAATATGATAGCTGGAAAGAAGTATTGTTACCTCTAACGCCCATCACTAAGGTGAATATGAAGACTTATTATGAGCATTCTATTTTTGGCTGGAGAGGAGGATTTTTTAGGAGTTATGGAATGGAGACGTCTGCTGCTTCTACATCTATAGGTGAGTCTATTGGCACCCGAGACGCATTATTATAGAAGATGATGGACAATATTAACTTTATTGCTAATAAAGTTTAAAATTTAGAGAGTTTTGCATATCATACTGATAAATATAATAGGAGAAAGAGTGATTAAGAAGAGAAATTCCACTCGTCTCTGGAGAGCCTAATTTGAGGTGACCCAGCAGTGCAATTTCATCCATATCCTTGTATCCTGATTATGAGCCTGTAGAAAAATGGTATAGCAGTGATTCAAAAGAAAGGGAGTCGGACTGAGAGATTTTTATGTTCGTATTATGTTGAGGACTATGTGGTCTTGATACTACTACATTTGCATCTATGTGTTGATTTAGATTATGTGTTGTGTTTTGGATTTTTTTATTTATTGTTGTTGTGATGTTTGTATTAGTTAATATTTGTTTTTAAATTCTAGGGTAGTAACTGTTGTGAGTTTTGTGATTTAGTTAGTTTAGAACTTTGCTTAATTCTGTCTTTTGAAAAGATTAAAAATCTTAATAACTTAGATCTTAAATTTAAATTTCAGAAACTGCTACCCTGTATATTTCTTTTACATGTTTGTGTGTTTGTTTTTATGTTGAGATTATGAAGGCAAAGTTAGTGTGTTAGTTTGCTTTTATGTTTATACCCACTGCTTAAAAGTCTATTGAATCTCTACATGTTGAATTGAAATAAAAATATTAGAAAATTTTATCAAAATTAATTTTACTCCTATTTTTTTAAGTTTTTCTACTTGTATCATTAGGGTTTAAAAATTCATGTTAGCATGTTATTTTTCATTTTTGCTTATATATATCTGATGCTAAAATGTTTGATCTGTTAAGAATTTAAGTTTGGGGGGGGGAAGAAAAATATTTTCAAAACTGGAATTTTATTTGTTCTCAAATGTGCTACAAGTGAATTTGATTTGAAAAGGAAAAAATGATTATGTATATGAAGTTATATTAGGAAAGTAAAATTTGATTTTAGAAATGAGTAAGAAAATTTAGTTGAATTTTTTTAGTAATGAAGAAAAACTTTAAGTTAAAAGTTTTTAGTGTAGAAAATGTTTAATATATTGTAATTATCTTTAGTAAGAAAAATTGTATTTTTGAAAAATTTAGATAATTTAGACTTTTATTTTTCATACTTAATATTGTTTTATTAAAATAATTTATTAAAACTATTATTATATTTATAAGTAAAAGACTTATATCAAGACTTTGCTTTTAGAAAGGAGAAGTGGAATTCAAAATAATTAAATGTCTATTCAGATATAGTAGTCCTTGCCTGAAAAAGAAAAGAAAAAGAAGAGAAAAAAAAGAAGAGAGGAAAAAGAAAAAGAAAAATAAAAAGAAAAAGAAAAAGAGAAAAAGTTAGGGAGGAGAAGCTAGGATTAGTTCCTAATAAAAAATTGGTTCCACATTTGATCTTTTTAAAGTATAAGACTTGAGAAACTCTTAAGTTTAGGGATATAATATAGTAAGTAAAATTATTTAAAATAAAAATTTTTAAGTAGAGAAAATAAAAGGACTAAATTTTAAATTTGGAAAATCTACAATATTTCTGAATTAGATAGGAACTCATATTTTCATCTTTCTTAACATTAAGAATTTCTAAACTTTAAGTTGGTCTCAATTGTTGAATATTTTTTCTAAATTGGATTACTATATTTGTAAATCTAAATTTTAGTAACTCCTAAAGAAACTCATATACATATTATACTTATTTAGTTTTTAAAGATTGAAGTGCCACTTGAGGACAAGTAGCATTTTAAGTTTGAGGGATTTTGATACTCCTAAAATATATAGTGTTTTTAGATGCATTTTTATACATATTTTTGAGATATTACGCTTTAAGGAAAGCTATTTATGTGTTTTTCTTTCAGGTACAGATAAAAAGGTGAAAATGCTTAAAGGAGTAAAAAAGGATCAAATTTGTAGCAAATAGGAGAAATTTGGGCAAGAGTGTTTTGGCGCCTATGTGTTGTATGATCTTTAATGTTGGAAGAAGTTGTGATGATTTCCATGCACTTCATTTACTTCTTGATTTGGCCAATCTAGATGTTAAAATTTGTTGTGAGAACATGTAAGAACCGGGCTGGTATTGACTCAGTCAACAATTGGAAAGAACCACATGAGGTTGTATGAATGAGAATGTAGTTCATATGATTGAGTGCAAATAAATAGGGAAATATTCATTGAAGGGTGTAGAGTTAGAGGACTTTAAAGCGACAGGTTAAAGCCCCCAATTTGGTTTATTTTTTTAGGTTCTGATATGAGAATGTTAGCCCCCAAGTGAAGGGAATTGAGGAAAGTCTAGAGTGAGAGCTAGTATCTTCCTTGCCTAGCCAGTCTTCAGAACTATTCAAACTTTAAATTAACCAATGTTCTGTATAGCATCTCTAGTAAGGGTAAAGAATATTATTGCTTCTATTTGACACAACACAATTTGCATACTTTCGCATTAGATTTCCTATTACTTATTACTGATTCATGATAAGAAGAATGATATTTTTCATCTTTAGTGCTTTTCTTCTGCAAATACTCTAGTTATCTTTTTTAAATTGTTTTTGTTTTATAAAAATATTGAAAATACCAAAAAATATTTAAATTTACATTTTTGCAAAAATCATTTTTAGTTTAAATAATTGTCTTTTTAAAAATAGAGAGTTTTTGTTTAATAGTGCATATTGTGTATTCTCCCCGTAGGTTCGATATTCAAGTCATAATCAAAAAGTCCTATATTACTTGATAATGATATGTATACTTGCGTAGTATCTAATTTATATAAATTAAAAGTTAAATTCTTATTTTTCTTCAGGATCAAGTTTTTGGTTTTGTTGCAAAATAAGAAAATATAAGTGAAAAATATAATCAAAATTATTGTTATATTGTTGCATGTAAGCGTAACTCGGGATCAGATGTTCCTAAAGTTTCGAAGGAAAAGATGAAGAGGTTGCCTAGTACATTATACGGTCTGCACCATGGGGAACATATCTCTCTTCGACAGGCCGATGTTAAGACACCCCGTCTCAAGACATCACCATCAAAGGAAAAGGTATGGGTACCTAAGGTTGTCGTACCAATACGGTTCAATGAGCCCTTATGGCAGGATCATGGAAAGAAGCAAGGGTTCGAAATATCTGACATTTTCGCAGCTATTGCCAGCGAGATGGATGAGCAAGCAGAGGATGTTTGGCAGAGTCCTCCAGATCTTAAGATGATACAAAAGTTAATAATTGAAGAAAAGGTTGAGAAGCTCAGGATCAAGATTTCTAAGTTAGCCCGAGAACATGGAGTTTCCATTGATGACAAAGATTTTAACTTTAACGATTACCTCAAGGAAGACATCATGGACATTCATGTCATCGAAACTAAAGCCGTTGTATCTGCACGCGACGCTCAACCTCTCGTCGAAGAGAACACCATGGATTATCTATGTAGGTTGTCTTCCTGAGGGATGAGCAAATCAGCCAAATGAAGAAAAGAATGGAAAAGATGGCCACTGCCATGGCCTCCATGGCTATAGTTCATGAACGGTCTCAACCCCAAAAGTTAGCCTCTCTGGAATTTAATCAGTGAGAGATCATACATATCACTGATGAAAGGAGGGAAGTTGTCTCAGTAAACATAAATGATCAACAGAAGAAGGATTCTCCCTCGAGTGTTATACTTGAAAAGGAATTTAAAAAGATGGTCGAACAAGTTTGGAAATCATTAGCCCAGTCTAAGGGTTTTGCATTGATTTTGAAGGTTAGACCCTACCCGGAGGAGTTCGATGTCGTACCCTACCCTAAGGGTTTTGTGTCGCCAAAGTTTATAAAATTTTTCAGGACTGGAAATTCCACGCAGCACATAGCACATTTTCGAGCTAATTGTGTTAACATCAGAGGTAACAAGGTTTTTCTTTTCTGCTAGTTTATCAACAGCTTATCATGAATCGCATTTGATTGGTATGTTGAATTACCCAATGGATCAGCCAAGAAATTTGTTGAATTAGAACTGTTGTTCATGAAGAGAATTGTCGGAGTGTAATGCTACACCGAAAATATATGCATTTTTAGACCTATATTTTATACTTTATTCTTTTGTGATATTACACTTTAATGGAAGGTATTTTGATGTTTTCTTGCAGGTTGTTGATTTTTAGGGCTTAAATTAAAAAGGAAGCAAAAAGGATAAAATTTGGAGTCAAAATAAAGTTTTTGAGGAAATACTCAGCGCCAGCAGCTCCAAGGTCAGCGTCGGCAACACCAAGGTCAGCACCGACTGCGTAGAACAACCGAAAGCTGAAGAATTTTTACTCAGCACCGACGGCGCCAGACTAGTACTGACGGCGCCAAAGGCGGTTCAGACCCCGTTTCTAGAAGGTTC
>NEWO01000086.1:1764381-1784598 GCA_003013225.1 Phalaenopsis aphrodite | reverse complement strand
TTTTTGGAGGCATCTCTTGGAGAACTGACCTTGGGCTTTATTTGGGGCTGAATTTCATCAGAAAAGGGGCTCCTCTACGTTCATTTTTTGCCCCACAACGTTCCACCATGTCACATTTTCATAATCCATCTTCATTCCACCACCACAATATATTCTAAAGAATTTACTGAGAATTAAAAATAGAAACAAAAACTAAAAATACTAAAAATGCAGAAAAAGTAAAAATTTATTGTTGCTATTGCAATTTTAAATCCACAACACAAAATAAAAGTTTTTTACTACTATAGTTTCAAATGTCAACCAAATAACATCCAAACAACATACAAACAAACAAACAAACTACAAAATAAATAAACTAACTCCAGAAAATATCAATCTCATCAACTTCTTCTTCCTCTTCTTCTTCTTCATCATCATAAATAGGAGCATATGGAGTGAAGCAAGGGCAAGTAGGAAATTCCACATTGGATTCACCCCCTAAGATATTTCACCATAGCATCCTCAAAAGCTATATCATGTTGAACTATCCTCTACTGATACTCATCATTATAAGCATTTCTTGCTCCAATCTCTCCAATCTAATTCCGAATATTTACTATATCCAATTGTTGAACCATGAGTTCGTCCATAATATTTTCTAGTAATGCAAGGCGAGAAGTATATGCCCCTGCAGCAGATGTAGAGGGTCTATCGCTTCTTTCAATAGGATTCAACAAATGATTCAACTCTATGAATCATATGCTTCTTAATAGGATTTTGTGGTTGTAACCTTTCTTCATTTTTATGGGACTCTACTCCTGATTGCTCACAAAGAGTGAAAATCAGGGCAGGGTAACCCAAACCACTAGTTGTAGAGCTCTTAGCTATGCTCCGTGCATGATGAACTATAAGAGCACCAACATCTATTGCTTTCATGTTTTGAATGTAATAGTTCAATACAGCTCTATCCTTTGTTACATCAGCCAAATGATTTATTAGTAGTAATCTATCAGAAATAAAGTGGTGCCATACCTTTGACTAACTAGTCAACATGTAAGCGGAGAAGTTAACTATCTTATTATTTTTAATCTTCCATTCTCCTCTTCCATCAGTCAGGAAGGCATTCACTTTATCCAGTGATGAATTGGTCATCACGAATGTAGCATATTCATAAAAAAATACATTCCTCAACCCATAAAAAGCATTGATCCTTTCTGCAGTAAAATCAACTTGCTTACCTCCCACGAGAATGTGATCGTAATCAATGAATCTCAAGTTGTCATAAAACTCCCGAATCATTGGCATAATAGCTACTACAGTGAAGTATCAAAAATGTTCCCAATTTCTGGCAAGAATCAACCTCTCGATCTCACCACCCGGGTTAGCAAATGCCCGTTCCTGAATCAATCTTCTTGATTCAATTTGAGTGTTATAACTGTGTTAGGCTTTCAAATTAACAAATCTTCATGCATGAAAATCATCTGACGTTCCTCTCTTCACTCGTGGAACCATTTAAAATTCTACCAAATTCCAAATAAATTCCAAATAAAATACAAAATCAAAAATCTAACTCCCCAAGTAAGATTATTTGGTAAGAAACTTTTTACCATGAGTTTTCTTCAAGTTTTTTCATAAAAAATCCCAACTTTTGGATTTTCCATAATGTAGGAAAAATTCATGGTGAAAATAAAAAATTTCTAAGTTAAAGTGAAACGCTTACCAAGAAAAGATGAAATCTACGATTTTTAGCCTCCAAAATCTTCTCTATCGTGCCCAATTTGAAGCCCTAGGTAAAGGTTTAAAGGTAGGAGACGACCCAAGCAATAAAAATGGAGCTTTACTATCGATGTCACAATTTTTAAGGAAATCTGACATTTTCAAGAATTTGGCGCATCATGCGCCAACTCTCTCTAATCTGGCGCATCATGCGCCAATTTGTCGCATCTTGTGCCAACGCCTTAATTTTTCTAGATTTTATTTTCTATGAAAATTTGCTCCATATTGCTTTACGTTTACCTCTAATTAACTCAAATGAACCTTTATAAGCATAATTAAATGTTACTTTAACATCAATATTTCACAAATAACATAAAATTCACTTCTATAAATAAAATCCACGCTTTTACAAACTAACATTTATCATGCTAATAAACATCTATTTAATCCTAACACTGAAATCTAAACATCAAAATAGTAAACACAAACACCAATATAGTTCAAAAATAAAAGTAAATGCAATCCAACACATCAAACAACTAAAACAAGCAGTACTAAACAAAATGTTCCATGCATAGATTAAGTTCAAATATCTTCTTCATTATCGTCCTCCTGGATATCTCCCATAGATTGGTAGTGCACAAACAAGTTGTAGAAGGGTCGATAAGGAAACTAATCAGTCAAATCCTCCCTAATCCAAACATGTTTCTTGAACATACATACCAAACCATCTTCAATAAGACCAGTATGCTCAAAATGTACTTTAAGTCTCCAATCTAAGTGATCCAACATTTTAGAAATATTCTCAATTGCATGCATAAGATTCTGCACCTCTTTTTTAATCTTCTTGATCCTTTCCAAAAGTGTGTTCAAACTGAAGTAAGGCTGAATAGGTGATGAATTCTTGGATGCTTGATCCATCAGTACATTCATATCGTTCTCATCTCCCATTCCAATACAGTTGCAATAGACTTCTGGATCCATCAACTTCCAAGGAAGAAGCACTTTTCCCCAACTCTCATGAGGTACTTGTGATTAACTAAATAGTGGATGGATGTCCAAGCCCAGTTGCAGGTCTATTAATAATCAAACCCAAAACTGATTTCACAATGATTGTTCCAATATCAATAGGTTTTCTAGTTTGAATACAGTAGTTCAAATTAACACTCTCCTTAGTTACCTTACTGATTTTCATAGTAGGAAGTAATTTTGATGCAATAAACAAGTTTCGTGCCTTAGAAGCAGGATTTAATAACGATAATGAAAAACTTACATTTCCATCATCTTTGGCCTCCCAAACCGCATCATCATTCATAAGGTACTGATAGAGTTCATTCATATTATCTCTCGTAGGGGTCAAATTCACATAATGACATATAGACACATTTTCAATCATAAACAACTCATTTATTCTTAAAGAACTAAATTGCACAAACCTGCCTTACACATAGATAATTCCTTGGTTGAGTCCATGTAGATTTTTATAAAAATCCTTCACCATAAGGATGATTATGAGGGCAGTATTGTGACAAAGCACTTCCCAACGTCTCTGTGCAATATTCTCTTCAACTCAAGTACTCAGTGTATTGAATCCTCGATTCACAAACCCCCTTTCTTTGAGTATCCTCTTCTTCATTAGAACATGATCATGTGCCTTCTGCGCATCAAAACTGATGAACTTTCTCTTGTTGAAAATTCCAAATCTAGCAAAATTTTTAGAGTGGGACGCCATTGGAATTGAAATCTAGTGACTCCTCCCTCGTTTTCCCCCTTAAAATGGACTTTAGAATCAATTTTTGGGAGTTATAAGGAGAAGAACCAGCCAAAAATCACTTTTTGAAACGTTTTAAGTCATTTTTGTTGCCACAACGCATCATGTGCCAACTTTCTATAATATGGCGCATCATGAACCAGTTTTAAAAAATTTGCATTTTCGATTTCAATCTAAAAAATTCTCAATTCTTCCATAAAATTAAGTAAATAAAGAAGTTTTTAAATTATTTTATCAAATACACGGACTCTATGAAAACAAAAATATAATAATATGTAAATATTCTGAACAAAAACTTAAAATTAAAATAAAACAATGATAAGTATGGGTTGCCTCCCACAAAGTGTTTTGTTTAATGTCGTTAGCCCGACATTCCCGGTCTTTATTATGGGTGACCCAACATTATATTTTTTTTTAAAACTGGTCTTTGACCATCAAAATATGGTTTCAATCTGTGCCCATTTACTTTAAATATCCTTCCAATCTTAGAATCTTCAATATTAACAGCTTCATAAGGAAAGACTTTTACAACTTTGAATGTCCCTTTCCACCTAGACTTTAGTTTCTCAGGAAATAATTTCAATCTTGTATTGTATAATAAAACTTCCTGTCCAAGTTCAAATTCTTTTTTTATTATCTTCTGATCATGCCATTTTTTCATTCTTTCCTTATAAATCTTAGCATTATCATAAGATTCATTTCTAATTTCTTTAAGCTCATTTAATTGCATTAATCTTTTCTCACCAGTTTCTTTCAAATTGAAATTGAATTCTTTTATTGCCCAATAAGATTTATGCTCCAACTCTACTGGCAAGTGACAAGTTTTCCCAAAATATAATCTATAAGGGGACATACCTATAGGTGTCCTATAAGCTGTCCTGTATGCCTATAATGCAGTATTTAATCTAACAGATTTACTCTTTTTTTTTTAAATTCTCTTAATTTCACGATTAGATACTTTACTAAATCACTAGTCTGGGGATGATAAGCAGTTGTAATTTTATGCATTATTTTATATTTTTCCACCAATCTTGCAATTGTTGCATTTCTAAAATGAGATCCTCCATCGGTAATGATTACTCTCAGCATTTCATATCTTGTAAAAATATTTTTAATTAAAAATTTTGAAACACTCCGAGCATCACATAAAGTTAAAGCGATTGTTTCAATTCATTTAGAAACATAATCCACTGATATATATATATATATATATATGTATCTGATTGAAGGTATAAATGGTCCAATAAAATTTAATCCCCATGCATAAAAAATTTCAATTTCCAAATTAAAATTTAGAGGCATTTCATCTCTTCTTGAAATATTACTTATTCTCTGACACCGATCACATGTTTTTATATATATATATTAACATCTCTAAATAAAATAGGCCAATAAAATCCAGATTGCAAAATTTTATAAACAGTTCTATCTTCCCAAAATGTCCTCCAAATTCAGAATCATAACATTTCTTAATAATGTCCTAAATTTCTTTGTAAGGCGCACATCGTCTCATTAATAAATATTTGCATTGTTCATATAAATAGGGGTCATCCCAAAAATAAAACTTTGTATCATGAATGAATTTCTTTTTCTGTTATTTTGTTAATCCATATGGTAAAATACCACTAATAATATAATTTACAATATCAGCATACCAAGTTTTTTCCCATCCTTTTACAGCATAAAGTTGATCATTAGGAAAAGTTTCTTTAATTTTTTTTCTATGTCAAGTATTTATTCTTGTTCTTGCCTAGATAGATGATCAACAATTTGGTTATCAATCCATTTCCTATCGACTATTACAAAATCAAACTCTTGCATCAGAAGTATCCATCTAATTAATCTTGGTTTAACATCCTTCTTTTACATCAAATATTTAATAGCCAAATGGTCAGTATACACAACACATTTAGCTCCAATCAGATATGAGCTAAACTTATCAAAAGCATACATAATTACTAGTAACTCTCTTTCGGTGGTGGTGTGGTTAATCTGAGCATCATTAAGAGTCTTACTATCATTGTATATAACTTTAAAAATCTTATCATATCTCTGCCCTAATACAGCTCCAATTGCATAATCACTAGCATCACACATTAATTCAAAAGGTTTCTCACAATTAGGTGAAACAATTATAGGAGCAATGATCAATTTTTCTGTTAAAGTTTTAAAGGTTTTAAGGCAAACTTAGTTAAAATCAGATTTTATATCTTTTTTCAGAAGTTGGCATAAAGGTTTAGTAATTTTTGTAAAAACTTTAATATATCGCCTGTAAAATCCAGCATATCCTAAAAAGCTCCTAACTCCTTATACATTAGTAGGCGGAGGTAAGTTTGATATAACCTAAATTTTTGTATGAACTACTTCCATGCCATATTCTGAAATTTTATGGCCAAGTACAATTCCTCCTGCAAACATAAATTGACATTTTTCCCAGTTCAATATGAGATTAGTCTTTTCACATCGTTCAAGAACTTTCTATAAATGATTTAGACATATTTCAAATGAAGTTCCAAACACAGAAAAATGAGTGGGAGCCGGTATCCTCCTAGCCTAGCCACGGATTTAGGGACTAAACCTAAGATTAACCAATGATTTTCTATGCACTGTATCATGGTAGAAAATTAAAATTGCTCCTATTTGGCACAATACATATTATAAACATTTATCTCATATCATTTCACCACAATTTCATTATAGTGGAAAGGATGTTTTTTCACATAAGAAATCTTCATTGCATAAACATAGTAAATGGATTAGTAGTTATTATTCAAAATTTGCATTTCCGTTTTGCTATTAGTTAAGTAATTTAGTTTGGTTAATTCTCAACATTTGAAATTAGTGACAGTGATTTCGTTTGATTTCTGTAAATTTCCTGTTAAAATTTATCATTGCTAACTTACACCTTACTCGTAGAATTGATATTTGAGGCTTAAATAGAAAGTCCATTATTACTTGATAACGATACATATACTTGCGTAGAATCCCATTACTAATTGCCTATAATTATATATATTTTGCATAACTCACTTTTCATATAAGGATCAAGTTTTTGGCACTATAGTGGTGTCAACCTCATAAATCCTTACATATAAAAATCGGGATCAATTTTGGCGTCGTTTGCGTGGAGAAGGTAACGGTTAAATTTAATTAAATTAAATAGTTTTGATAAATTAGGAAATTTAGATAATATATATATACAAATATATAAAACAACAAAAAAAATCAATACTAAAAAAGAGAAATTTATTTAAGAGTTTATTTTTAAAGAATTTTACTTTGCTTACTTTATTTGTTTATGCGAAATATTGGATCTGAAGGTTTAGTACCTTACGATTCAGAATTAGAATGTACTATTAGAAAAATTTGAAAAAAATAAAGAGAAATTAAGAATTTGAAAGAAATGACAAATAATATAGAAAATCCAATAAATGAGAATCGACAAAGACCTTTAAAAGATTATGTGAATCCGACGGCAATGAACTTCATTTAACTATTCAAAATCCTGATATTGCTGCTAATTCATTTGAGCTTAAACCTGATATTATCCAAATGGTACAAAATAATAAGTTTGGAGGATAACCTACTGAAGATCCTAACTTACATCTTGCTAGATTTCTTAAAATTTGTGCTCTATTTAAATATGATGGAGTGTCTAATGATGTTGTTAGGCTTGGGTTTTTTCCTTTTTCATTAAGCGATAAAGCTTAGGCTTGGTTAAATTCATTAGCAACTGGATCTATTAGAACTTGGGGAGAACCATCACAAAAATTCTTGACTAAATATTTTCCACCCTCGAAACCGCTAAGCTTAGAAATGATATTACATCTTTTTGTCAATTTGAAGGGGAATCGATATATGAAGCGGGGAAAGATTTAAGGATCTTCTTAAAAAATGTCTGCACCATGCTTTGCCACATTAGTCAATAATTCAAACCTTTTACAATGGATTAGTAGGATCATTAAGATCTAATATAGGTGCTGCTGCGGGCAGATCATTATTGTCAAAACCTTTTGATGAAGCATATTCTCTAATTGAAGAAATGACTACTAACAATTTTCAATGTCCCTCTGAAAGGGTAAATCCTAAGAGTAGCCAATATTCATGTTTCTGATGTAATGTCTATTTTGGCATCTCAAAATGTTGTTATTTCTAGAAAGATTGATCAAATAGTAGTGAACTATTCTCAAATATCCCTAGTATTAGAGGAAAATTCACTAGGAGAGATTATTGATACTCAACTATCTTATGAAACCTTAAAAGCTATAAAAAATCAAAATAACAATCCCTATTCTAACTATTTTAACCCTGGATGGAAAAATCACCCTAATAGTTAGAATAATTATGATAATTCGGTGAATCCATCTGTAAATCTGAATAATCAAGGAAATCTAAATTTTCAACCTTATCATCCTCCAGGATTTAACTCCTATCCTGACCCATAATTTAAGGAAAATAAGTTGGCAATGGAAGAAGTGATGTTGAGTATGGGAAATCAAATACAAAATCAAGGGGCTGTTATTAGAAATATTGAAAATCAATTAGGACATATTGCTACTGCACATAGTAACATACCTTCTGGAATTCTTCCGAGTACTGTGGAAGTTAATCCAAAGGATCAAAATAAAGAGCAAATTAAAGCTATCCAATTATGAAGTGGAAAAGAAATTGAAACAAGAATCCAAAGAGAAACTGAAGTTGATGAAGAGAAGAAAGAAATGGAAAATGATCAACAGAAAAATAAAAAAACACAGGTTCCTTTAGAAAAAGCATTACCTCCATTTCCTCAAAGACTGAAGCAGAAGAATAAAGATAAACAATTTACAAAATTTTTGGAAATCCTTAAGAAGTTAACAATAAATATTCCTATTGTTGAAGCTTTGGAACAATGCCAAGTTATGCAAAATTTATAAAGGATGTACTAAATAAGAAAAGGAAGTTTACAGATCATGAGACCGTTGCACTCAGTGAAGAGTGTAGTGGTATTATTCAGAAAAGCTTCCTGAAAATTAAAAGATTCTGGTAGTTTTACTATATCTTGTGCAATTGGTGAAACGTTTTATGGAAAAGCTTTATGTGATTCAGGAGCGAGTATCAATCTTATGCCCTTATCAATTTTTAAATGTTTAGATTTGAGAGAAATTTCCCCTACTACTGTAACTCTTCAGTTAGCTGACCGATCAATAACTTATCCAAAAGAAGTTATAAAGGATGTACTAGTAAAAGTGGATAAATTTATTTTTCCTGTAGACTTTATAGTATTAGATGTGGAGGAAGATAAAGAGATTCCTATTATTTTTGGGAGACCATTTATTGCAACAGGAAGAAATGTAACAGATGTACAAAAAGGAGAATTAATAATGAGTTAATGATCAAGAAGTAAAATTTAATATAACAAAAGCTATGAAATATCCTGCAATAGAAAAAGATATTGAATGTTTCAGGATGGAAGTAGCTGATTATCTAGATAATGAACAATTTAAGAAATAATTTGAAGATAAATTCAAGTAAAGAGAAATTTTTTAGAATGAAGATGAAATTAAAGAAGAAGATTTGGATTATANATATTACCTGCCCATTTAAAGTATGTATTTTTAGGAGAGTCATCTACATTGTCTGTTATTATATCTTTTGGGTTAACTAAAATTCAAGAACAAAAAAGCTATGAAATATCCTGCAATAGAAAAAGATAATGAATGTTTCAGGATGGAAGTAGTTGATTATCTAGATAATGAACAATTTAAGAAAGAATTTGAAGATAAATTTAAGTAAGGAGAAATTTTTTAGAATGAAGATGAAATTAAAGAAGAAGATTTGGATTATATTCAGGGCAAATTTGAAAAGTTAGACTTGTTGGAAAACGATAGTAAAAATCTTATCCCTTCAAGTATTAAACCACTTGAACATGAATTAAATATATTACCTGCCCTTTTAAAGTATGTATTTTTTAGGAGAGTCATCTACAATGTTGGTTATTATATTTTTCGAGTTAACTGAGATTTAGGAAAAAAATTTAATATAAATGTTGAAAAAGTACAAAAAGGCTTTTGGATGGACTTTAGCAGATATTAAAGGAATTAGTCCTTCAATTTATATGCACAGAATTTTATTAGATGAACAATATGAACCTAAAGCTGATTCTCAGAGAAGATTAAACCCAATAATGAAAGAAATTGTTAAAAAAGAGATTTTAAAATTGTTAGATGCTGGAATTATATATCTTATTTCAAATAGTGCTTGGGTAAGCCCAATTCACTGTGTCCCGAAGAAAGGAGGAGTGACTATTGAAGAAAATGAGAAAAATGAATTAATACTAATAAGACAAGTAGCTGGTTGGCGAATTTGCATTGACTATAGAAAATTAAATATGGCCACCAGAAAAGATCACTTTCAATTACCCTTTCTAGACTAAATGTTGGATAGATTGGCAGGGAATAAGTATTATTTCTTTTTAGATAGATATACCGATTATCACCAAATTCCAATTGCTCCAGAGGATCAAGAGAAACCAATATTTATAAGCCCATACGGAACATTTGCTTTTCGTAGAATGCATTTTGGACTATGCAATGCACCTGAAACATTTCAAAGATGTATGATGTCAATTTATAGTAATTTTATAGAACATGGAATGGAAGTGTTTATGGACAATTTTTCTGTATTTGGGATTTTGTTTGAATTATGTCTTAATAATTTAGAAAAAGTTCTAAAAGTATGTAAAAAAGTTAATTTAGTATTAAATTGGGAATAATGTCAATTTATGGTTGCAAGAGGTATTGTACTCGGGCATAAAATTTCTGAAAAAGGCATGGAGGTAGATCCTGCAAAAATTTAAGTTATAGAAAAATTACCACCGCCTACTAGTGTAAAGGGGTGAGAGTTTTCTTGGACATGATGGTTTTTACAGACTCTACATAAAAAAAATTTCAAAAATAATTAAGCCTCTATGCACAATTTTAGAAAAAGATATAAAATTTGATTTTAATGAAGAATGCATAAAAGCATTTGAATTATTAAAGAAAAAATTAGTCACTACACCTATAATAGTACCACCTAACTAGGAGAAACCATTTAAAATAATGTGCGATGCTAGTGATTATGCTATTGGGGTTGTAATAGGACAAATGCACGAAAAAGTTTTTAAACTTATATATTATGCTAGTAAGTCTGTAAATGAAGCTCAAATTAATTATACTACTACTGAAAGAGAGTTATTAGCTATTGTTTATGCCTTTGATAAATTTAGACCTTATTTAATTGGAATTAAATGTATAGTGCATACAGATCATTCTGCTGTTAAATATTTAATGCAAAAGAAGGATGCTAAACCAAGATTAATTAGATGGATACTTCTATTGTAAGAATTTGATTTTATCGTGATTGATAGAAATGGAAATGATAATCAAATAGCTGATCATTTGTCTAGAATAGAAATAGAAATTTTAACTAATTTTGCAAAGGAAATTTTAGAGAATTTCCCTGATGAACAATTATATAGTATTGATGAAATGGATGTACTGTGGTATGCTGATACAGTTAATTATATTGTAAGTGACACTCTACTACCTGATATAAAAAATCCATAATTAAGGAAGTTTATATATGATTCAAAAGGCTATTTTTGGGATGACCCATATTTATATAAACAATGTAAAGATCTAATTACTAGAAGATGTGTGCCTTATGAAGAAACTCAACAGATAATTGAAAGATGTCATGATTCTGAACTTGGAGGAAAATTCGGAACAAAAAGAATTGCATATAAAATTTTATAAGCTGGATTTTATTGGTCTACTATTTTTAAAGATGTTAATGAGTATATTAAAAGATGCAATAGATGTCAATGTGTAGAAATATATTTAGAAGAAATGAAATGATTCTAAATTACACATTATAAGTTGAAATTTTTGATGTGTGGGGATTAGATTTTATGCAACCATTTATGCCTTCATTTGGAAACTTATATATATTACTTGCTGTTGATTATATGTCCAAATGGATTGAAGCTATTTTTGTACCTAGATGTGATGCTTGGAGCGTTTCTAAATTTTTAATTAAAAATATTTTTACAAGATATGGAATGTCGAGAGTAATTATTATTGATGGAGGATCTCATTTCAGGAATAAGAAAATTGAAAAATTAATTAAGAAATGAGATATTATGCATAGATTCCTGACTGCTTATCATCTACATACTAGTGGTCTAGCAGAAATATCAAATCGTGAAATTAAACAAATTTTAGAAAAAGCTGTAAATCCTTATAAATTGGATTAGTCTGCTAGACTTGATACTGCATTATGGGCATATACAATTACTTATAAGACTCCTATAGGAATGTCCCCACACAGATTGATATTTGTAAAACCATGTCACTTACCTATAGAATTAGAGCATAAAGCGTTTTGGGCCATTAACGAATTTAATTTTAATCTAAAAGATGCTAGTGATAAAAGATTATTGCAACTCAATGAACTTGAGGAAATAAGAAATGAAGCATATGATAATGCAAAAATCTATAAAAAGAAAAAGAAAATATGGCATGATCGGAAGATTATTCAGAAGAAATTTGAAACTGGATAAGAAGTTCTATTATATAATTTAAGATTGAGATTGTTTCCAGGAAAACTGAAATCCAGATGGTTAGAACCAATTAAAGTGATTAAAGTTTATCATTATGGAACTGTTGTGATTAAAGATCCTAACACTAAAAAGATTTTTAAAGTTAATGTGCATCGTTTGAAACATTATTATGAAGGACACATGCCTCAATTTAAAGAAGTTTTAATGTAAAGTCAACCCAACTAAACAAATAGTATGTCGGGCTGACAATGTTAAACCAAGCGCTTTGTAGGAGAACCCATACTTATATGTCTATGGATTACTATTTAGTTTGTTAAGTGTCTTATATATTAGTAGATAATAATCCTACACAATTGCGTTTATTATAAATTAAGCCCAATATTGGTATTGAAAGAAGTGTTAGAATCTAATTGAACAAAAAATGAAAATCACAGAAATTTGGCCACTAGCACTGATGGCGCTAGAATGTCGGCGCCCAAGAAAATGAATCTCATCACCGGCAGCGCCTATCAGGAGCGCCGGCAGTGTCGAGAGCAGTTGGGCGGTTCCTGCGACTTTTAACAGACATTGACAGGATTTTTCTCCATAATAACCACCAGGAGGTGTTTTTAAAGTCCTAAAAACTACCTAGGATGCTTAGAAACTTTCTATTTTTGGATTACATGGCTTCTAATTCCAGAAATACTTCAAGTTATGGAGTTTTCAATAGAAGAAAGTTTATTAGTTTTGACGCACAGAGATTATACGATAAAATTATTACAAAGAAGATACTGATCAAGGAAAGAGGATTTGTTAATCATGGGTTGATCAATCCAAGTGCTCCATTTGACAAGATTATTCTGCAAAGGTGATGAGAAGTTCTGTGTTACATTACAGTTGTGGTTGTTATACCTGTAGTGAAGGAGTTCTATGCAAATCTATATGGAATTACCCAAGGAGTTGTCTTCGTACTGGGTAAGGTTGTACCATGTACTCCTGCGAGGATTAATGAATTGTATATGATATAAAACGTTCCAATATGTCATTATGCAAATTTCATTCCTACGCGAGATTTGATGTAAGATATTTATAATTTTCTGACATATGAAAGTGATATGTGAGAAGTACAAGATGAAGGATATATTAGTTTTCCTGCTTCATAACTTAATCTAATTTCAAAGCAGTGGCATTTCTTTATTTGTGCAAAATTAGTCCCTACTATGAAGATTAGTGGAGTCACCAAGGAGAGTGTTATTTTAAGCTACTGTATTCAAATGGATAAACCTATTGATATAGGTTCAATTATATTTAAATATGTGATGGGAATCATTATAAATGTGCCAATTTATGGACTTAGGCATCCTTCTACAATTTTTCTGACTTGCATTCAATCCCAAGTGCCATATCAAAGTTGGGAAAATGTTTTACTACCATGGGAGCCTATAATTCCTATTGAATGTTGGTAATGGAAATGAAGCACTAAATGTTATTATAGATCATTCTTTACATGCTTCAACTCCATTAATGCCACCAACAGTTGGAAGTTTGCTTGCATTAGAGAAGAAATTGAAGAAAATTGAAAGAGAGCTTCAGAGTATTATGAATGCAGTAGAAGATCTCAAGTACCTTTTTGATCACTTAGATTGGAGAATGAAAGTGAATTTTGATCACACTAGAATTTTTGAAGCAGGATTAGTTCGGATGTTTAAAGAAAAGGGGTGGATCGAAGAAAATTTGACAGATCAATTCCCGTAACGATCCTTCTACAACCACTATGAGAGATATTAGAGGAGGTGAAAGCATTGAAGATGAGGCTAAATGATTGAATATTGTGAATTCTTTGCTTGCTTAAAAGTGTTTATGTGTTTAGTGTAATTGTGTGGATTTGGTTAGGTTTGATTTGGTTTATTTTTGCTTTAGAATTCTGAACTTTGATTGTGGGTATAGTTTTGTGTCACCGTTTAGTGCTGTGGCTTGATTTCGACACTGATTTATAATTAGTTTGCTTAATAGGTGTGAATTTGTGATTTGTGAAATGTGTTTATAAAAGGTGTATTTTCATATCTAAAAGACAGTTTGTTGTTGTTTGTGAAAAATGATTATTTGTGAAATGTGTATTTATGAATTTAGATAAAAATTTGTGTTTAAAAATACTAAAAAAATTGGAGAAAATTGAAAAGAAATTGAAAATTTGAACATCAAAATAGTGAATTTTTGTCCTTCAGCACCCGACAGTGCTGGCATTGGCGCCGACGGTGCCTTCGACCCGAGTGCAACGAACGTAAGTCACATTTTTATTGGTAAGAGCTACATGACCCGAGTGCACCTACAGTGACCCGAGTGCAACGAACTTAAAAAAATTCAACCTTCGACACCGCAAACCTCCATTTTTACCCCTTAAGTCACCTTCAACCTTCGGTTTTGCACCTAGGGCTTGATTTTGGGCTAATTTGAGGCGATTTAGAGGCAAAGGAACTTTGGATTTCATCTTCTCTAAGTAAGAACTACACTTTAAAGTAAAAATTTTTTATTTTCACCAAAGATTTTTCTCTCATTGAATAGATCTGAAATTTTGAAATTTTTTTGAGAGGTTTTGAGAAAATGCTTTAGTGAAGAACTCTTACTTAGTGGATTTAAGTTTAAAGTTATTTACATATTGATTTTCATAATTTTGGGATTTATTTGGATTTTTAAAAAATTTTCTAAATTTCATATGGCACCTAGATTGAGCAAAAGGAAAGTAGAATATGACGAGCAAAGGTTTATTAAATTTAGAGCCAGTGCTCGATTTCATAGTCTTCAAGAAAATAAAAAAGTGATTCAAGACCAAGGGTTTAAAAATTATGGAGGAGAAGTTGAACTATTGAATATCGCTTAGTAGTGGGAAAGCTTCTGCTATTTTACTGCCAATGCGATAGTTGGGATTGTGATGGAGTTTTATGCCAACCTTCCTGAGGCTTCTGATGATTCTATTTTTGTTCGAGGAAAAATGGTGGAGTTTACTCCAAGAAAAATTAATGAGTTTTATCAACTAGAAGATGTTTATAGATGTCAGTATCATTCGTTTTCTGGTACAGATCAAGCCTTAGATGAAGTTATTTCTTTTCTGACTAGTGAGAAAGGGTCTTGGAAAATAAAGAATGGAGTTAAAGTTAACTTTCCACTTTTTATGTTAAATGTGGTGTCTAAGGCCTGACATTATTTTATTTCTGGGAGGATGATTCCAACAAACCATCATAGTGAAGTGACTAAGGATAGAACCATCATGAACTTCTGTATTCAGTAAGTGATGGACATAAATATAGGCTCTATCATTTTCATGAACGTTCGATCTATTGCTCTAGGAGAGACCATTGGTGGATTGGCACACCCTGCTCTCATTTACACACTTTGTGAGCATGCTGGAGTTGATTTCATACCTAATGAGGAGAGGATTGAGCCTCAAAGACCGATTGGGCCTACCAACATCAAGACTTATGAATCCCATGTTGATTGGAGATTTGGAAGACAGGCTAGGGATATTTCTTTTACTGATAGAACCCCTACTTTTAGCGAGCCTACTTTAAGTGACCCCAGCAACATGGAGTTGTTGGATCAGATGATGATTCAACAGGGAGATATTTAGAGGATGGATCATAGGAGGCAAAATATGGAGGCCAGAAATGCTCACACTGATGATCTGATTCACCAAAAATTTGAGTATGATGTTGCTTATGATGATGCTTTAGTGAGATACCTGAGAGGTGACCATATAGTTCGGTTCCCTATTCACCCTACTTATACTCCATATCAGCAGCAGAAGTTAGATGTCGATGATAAGGAAGATGATGACAGGTGATCTTTTTATTTGTTTGTTTGTATGTGTTTGTACTATGTGATTGTATTGTTTGTGTTATGTTGTTGTTGGGACTCTGTTATTATGTTATGTGAAACTGAAATGTGAAAAACTGTTTTCATTTTTAAAATTTAGTTTAGTTCTGTTGATATTTTCAACACTTTGTTATGTATTGTGATTAGTTCTTTCTCAGCAAATTTTATATGTATTATGTGCAATTTAATATTTTTAACCTTGTAGTTTTCATATTAGCATCTGTAGTATTTCAAAATTTATGTTAAAAAATCAGAATCTCCAACAGGTATGAATTTTTTTTATGTATTTAATGCTTTCTTTCACCTTTCATTTTTAAAGTTCTTCATGTAAAAAAATTCTTTTAAAAATTTATGTTTGGGGTAGAAGAAGAAAATCATTTTTAGAAAGAGAGAAAGAACTTTATTTTATTTGTCCTCACTTAACTAAATTTTCAAAATTTTAAAGCTAACATGACCTTTGGTATTAAGGGTTAACTCTAGATAACTATATTTATGTTTCTAAATATATAGTAAATTTAAGTAAAAAAATTTCAATAATAAAGGTTAATCCTAGAGGCTAAGATATTTTGTAAAAGAGAATAAGACTATTTTTCTATTTTTAGTAAAGAAAATTTGTAAATTTGAAATATTAAAAAATTCTTAAAAGATTCATGTCAAAAGAAAAGAATTAAATTTTATGAAATCTTTTAGTTAATATAAATTTGTTAAGTGAAGGAATGTAAAAAGTTTTTAACTTTATGAAGAGGATAGTGAAGTTCAAAATCATTAAAGGCTATCCAGATATAGTAATCCTCACACATTAAAAAGAAAAGAAAAAAAAAAGAAAAAAAAAAGATGTGGGGAGAAGCTTGAGGAGATGTCTAATTAAAAATTTGCTTCACTTGAATCAACTTAAGGAAAAAGACTTGGATACATTTTCTAAACTTTTGATTTGAATATTAACTTAATTATTAAAAAATTTTTATGAAGTTCTTTTTCATATGAATTTCCTAAGTGACTTTAATATAACAAATTGCAATTTTTCTTGAAAGAAATAAAGGATCAAAAACCTTAGACTTAATTACTGAATATTTTTATACCTTTAGTATTAACTGGAATTGTTTTGAATTTTTCTTAAGTTAAACTATCATGTTTAGAGAACTAAAATATTGAAGTCTAAAAGTTAAATTCTTTACCATAAGTCATATTTTTATGTAGTAGAGAAGTTACTTGAGGACAAGTAACATGTAAGTTTGCGGGATTTTGATGCACAAAAAATATATACATTTTTAGACCCATATTTTATAGTTATTTTTTGTGATATTGCATTTTAATGGAAGGTATTTTGATATTTTTTGGCAGGTTGTTGATTTTTAGGGCTTAAAGTTAAAAGGAAGCAAAAAGGATGCAATTTGGAGTCAAAATGAAGTTTTTGAGAAAATACTCAGCGCCGACGGCGCCAAGGTCAGCGCCGACGGCACCAAGGTCAGCACCGACGGCGCCAAGGTCAGCGATGACGTCACAGAACAACCAAAAGCTGGTAATTTTTACGCAACGCGGACGGTGCCAGACTAGCGCCGATGATGCCAAAGGCGGTTGAGACCCCATTTCTAGAAGGTTTGATGTATTTGGACAATTTTTAAAGAGTTTTTGGAGGCATCTCTTGGAGAACCGACCTTGGGCTTTAGTTAGGGTCGAATTTCATCAGAAAAGGGGCTCCTCTACGTTCATTTTTCACTCCACAACGTTCCACCACGCCACTTTTTCATAATCCATCTTCATTCCACCATCATATTAGAGTCAATTAGTGATTTTGCTTTCATATTTTAGAGTTTTTGTGGTGAGATTTAGTGTGAAACTTTTTGTAAGAGTGTTGGAGAAGGAGAAAAGTGAGAGTTCTTTTTCCTACATTTCTAAGGAAAGGCTACAAATGATTTGCTTTAAGAAAGAGTTCCATAAAAGTTTGTTTATTTATTTAGTGTTGTATGAACTTTCTTTTATATATGAAATTTGTGTTTTGTCATATGTTTCTCATGAAGTCTGAGTAGTTCCCTCTATCTTCCCCCTATTCTGAGATATGATGAAATGAAGAGATAAAATGAATATGTCATAATTAAAATTTAAAATGAATTATGATAATTTTTTTAACTCTAAACTTAATTTACTTTTCAATTTGGCCAATTGATTTGTCAAAATATGTTGTTGAACTTATGATCCGGGAAATGGAGTATGAGTTCTACAACAGAGTGAGGGTCACATTTGATTTCATGAAGGAAAAATTCATTTAAGTAATTAAGTGCAAATAAATAGGGAAATATTCTTTGTTGGGTGTAGAATTGGAGAATCTTTAGGGTGATAGACTAAAATCCTTAATTTGGTCATAGTGTTTAAGAACTAAAGCGAGAGTTAGCCTTCAGGTGAAGGGAAGTGGGAGCTCTGGAGTGGGAGCCAGTATCCTCCTAGCCTAGCCACGAATTTAGAGACTAAACCTAACATTAACCAATGATTTTCTATGCACTGTATAAGGGCAGAAAATTAAAATTGATCCTATTTGGCACAATACATATTATAAACATTTATCTCATCTCAGTTTACCAGAATTTCATTGTAGTGGGAAGGATGTTTTTTCACATAAGAAATCTTCGTTACATAAACATAGTTAGTATATTAGTAGTTATTATTCAAAATTTGCATTTTCATTTTGCTAATAGTTAAGTAATTTAGTTTGGTTAATATCTCAACATTCGAAATTAGTGACAGTGATTTTATTTAATTTTCTGTAAATTTCCTGTTAAAATTTATCATTGTTAACTTACACCTTCCCCGTGAGATCGATATTTGGGGCTTAAATAGAAAGTTCATTATTACTTGATAATGATACGTATACTTGCATAGAATCTCATTATTAATTGCTTATAACTATATATATTTTACATAACTTAATTTTCATATAAGGATCAAGTTTTTGGCACTGTAGTGGTGTCAACTTCATAAATACTTACATATAAAAAATCAGGATTATGCAACATCATGTTTTTATTGGAGATCTCGTCATGGAGAAGGAAAAGTCTAACGAGACCTTAGTGGATTACATCTTGAGGTGGAGAAATCTTAGCATGAAATGTGAACCTCAGTTACAGGAACATCATGCAATTAAGATCTTACTTAAAAGCATTCATGTGCTGGTAGCTTTCATGCTCAAGGGACTCACCATAAAATCCTTCGAGAAGCTACTCAGTAAAGCTAGCAATCTACAAGAGGAAGTTAAACACTTGGATTCCCAGGAGAAATCGAAAAAGACTAGAACAACCTGAATATTCGAGAAGAAGTCCAGGATAGTTGCAACGATCGATAAGGGAAAGCAGCTGATACACCTAAAATATATAGTATTTTAAGACATATTTTTATATCTATTTTTGAGATATTGCAATTTAATGGAAGGTATTTTTGTGGTTTTCGTGATAATACAGGTAAAAAGGGTGAAAATGCTTAAAGGAGTGAAAAAGGATCAAATTTGGAGCAAAAAGGTGAAAAATGTGCAAAAGTGTTTTGGCGCCTAAGCGCCAAATCCGGCGCTTAAGCACTGGTTAAATAGAAAAGGCCGCGCCTAAGCGCCAGAGGCCCCGCGCTTAAGCGCCAGTTGCAGCTATTAGATGAGTAAATTCAATTTCTGTGAATTTTGAAGAGGTTCTTGAGGCACCCATTGGCTTAATAGGTGGTTATAACCACCATGGATGAAAATTATCACAAAAAGATGCATCTCTTGGGGAAATACATCGAATCTAGACATATTTTGAAGAGAAACCAAGGCACCTTTTGGAAAATTATAAAGGGAAGAAGAGAGGACTTAGAAAAGAGTCCTGAAAGTATTGGAAAGTTTTGAAAGTTCTCATTTAAGAAGTTAGTTTGGAGAGATTTTCAGGAACCACTTTTACTTTTATTTTATCCTTTTTGTTATTTTATTTTGAGTGATTGTAAAGAGAAGAGAATTAAATGAACTTCAAGAGTTTGGTGGAGGACTTGAGATAAGTTTTTATCTTTTCGTTTTGAGACTACTTTTGGTTTTAATTGAGACTTGTTGTTGGTTTGACAATGATTTCTTCTTTTAAACTAAAGTGTGGTTTTGTTTTCTCCATGGATTCTGAGTAGTTTTCTTAATCTTTCTTCTTAAAATGATAAGTAATTAAGTTTTGGATGGAAGTTGTGGAAAGTATTGATCTTCAATGATGGAAGAAGTTGTGATGACTTAAATCCATGCACTTCATTTACTTCTTGATTTGGCCAATCTAGATGTCAAAATTTGTTGTGAGAACATGTAAGAATCGGGCTGGTATTGACTCAG
>NEWO01000086.1:1718977-1736323 GCA_003013225.1 Phalaenopsis aphrodite | reverse complement strand
TATATATGTATGTATGTATGTATGTATGTATGTATGTATGTATCTATGTATGTATGTATGTAAATTAAATGTCCCTCCGAAGTGGGCGACGGGATTCCGATTCTAGTGGCCGACAGTTACGTTCTCTTCGTTTATCTTGGTGTGTTTTAAATATTTATTTGAAGTTCAATATTTTAATTCATGTCTTGTTTGGCTCCTAGGTTTATCAGTCATGTCAAGGTTTTCTATTTTTTGAGTTTTATTTTATTTAAATTTTGATTTTTTATGTTTGCAAAGATAACTAAGAAGTTCTCATCATTGTTTTTTGTGTTTTATGTATTTTTGATTTTTTTTTTGTTGAAATGGAATAACACATGAAATAAAACAAAGCATGAAGCGATGTATAAAATAAAATATGAAATGGCATATGAAATATAACAAGTAAAGCAACACTTACCCTTGGATTAGACCTGGGCTTGGGTTGAGCTGGAGTGCGTTAGGTTTTCAGCTTAAGTTAGCTCAGAGTTAAGACAAGTTATGGTATGAGATAGTTGATTGGGGCCTAGGTTGGCTCTAAGCTAGCTCAAGTTAAGTTGGGTTCAGTTTGAGTTAGCTTGGATTGGCTTGAGTTGACCCAGGTTAAGTTTGTATTGATTTGAGTTGACCCAAGTTAAGTTGGGTTTACTCGAGTTAGGATAGGTTTTGTTTAGGTTTGACCCAGGTTAGGTTTGGTTTGGTTTAGGTTTGACCCGGGTTAAGCTGGGTTGACCCAGGTTGGGTTAGCTTTGGTTTAGGTTTAACCCTGGTTAAGATAGGTTGACTTGGGTTAGGTAAGGTTTGATTTAGAACTGACCCGTGTTAAGCTTGGTTGACCCAGGTTGAATTAGGTTTGATTTGGGTTTGAATCAAATTAAGTTGGGTTGATCCGGTTGGCTTAGGTTTGATTTGGTTGTGACCCAGGTTAAGCTGGGTTGATCCGGTTGGCTGAGGTTTGATTTGAGTTTGACATGGGTTAAGCTAAGTTGACCAAGGTTAGAATTTACCCATGTTAAGCTGGGTTGACCCAGGTTGGCTTAGGTTTGATTTGAGTTTAACCTAAGTTAAGCTGGGTTGACGAGAGTTGGCTTAGGTTTGATTTGGGTTTGACTTAGGTTATGTTAGGTTTAGTTTAGTTTTGACATGGGTTAAGCTAAGTTGACCAAATTTTTCTTAGGTTTGATTTGGGTTTGACTCGGGTTAAGGTTTTTTTACCCAGGTTATGCTAGGTTTGGTTTAGGTTTGATCTGAGTTAAGATAAGTTGACTTGAGTTGGCTTAGGTTTGATTTGGGTTTGACTTGTGTTAAGCTGGATTAACCTGAATTGGCTTATATTAGATTTGGGTTTAACCCGGGTTAAGCTTCGACCCAGGTTAGGTTAGGTTTGATTTGGGTTTGGTTTGAGTTGGGTCAAACCTGGTTTAGCTTTAGTGTTTGATTCAATTCTGGGTTTGGTCGGGCCTCGGTTAGGTTTAGGGTTTGGTTTAGGTCTGGGTTCGGTCGGACTTGTGTTAGGTTTAGGGTTTGGGTCAGACTTGGGTTAGGTTTAGGGTTTGGGTCAGGTTTGGATTGGTTGAACATGGGTTAGGTTTAGGGTTTGGCTATGTGAGTTTGGGTTACGTTGGTTCGGGTCAACTTGAGTCGGGTTTAGGGTTGGGTCAGGTCTGGGTTGGGTCTGACCTGGGTTAGGTTTAGGGTTTGAGTCAGGTCTGGGTTGGGTCGGACCTATGTTTTGGTCAGGTTTATGTTCGGTCAGATCTGAGTTAGGCTTAGGGTTTGGCTAAGTGAGTTTGGGTTAAGCTGGGTTCGGGTCGACTTGAGTTGAATCCAAACCCAAGCCTAATCCAATGCTATTGAGTTGATTAACCTAGCCTAAGGTTTACTTGGAACTCAATGAAAGTAAATGGTTAAACTAAAAGAGGACTAAGTAGGATACTTACTGGGAGAAGTGGGCATGACGAGAGGAGGATGAGGCTTGCCGAAAATTTTGTTCCCTTCTTCTTCTTCCTTTGCTCGGAGTAGGTGTCAAAGAGCTTGACTTGATCTCATGTGTGTGTATGTTCAAAGGAGTGCCAGAGGTTTCATATTTCTAGGTTCAAAAGTCAGTGACGGAGCCTTTGAGAGTTGTCCGATTTGGTGGTGCATCGACGACAGAGATCAGTTAGATGTTTAGTGAGCCACATATCGTTGCCGGTGAAACGGTGTGATGATTTGTGGATGAAAGCCACAGATAGTTGACATTTTCTCCTGGCATGACCGTGCTGAGGAACTTCCAAACGTGGTCACGCCTAGGGGCGTGACCACGTTGAGAAAGTTTTAGGTGTGGTCACAACTAGGTCTAGCATGACCATGTCATGCCATGAAACGGGCATGTTGCTTTTTGACCAATTTTGTTGTGTCGGGCCCTGACGTGATGTACGTGTAAGTCCTATGTGACCAAAAATTAAATCAACAAAATACACTTTTTTTAGAATTGAGAATAATTTGAATAAAAAATTGACTGAAGTTTCTCATTTAATTTATACTTATGATATTTTGATATTTGACAAAGCTGATATTTCATCTATTAAGCTTATTTCTCAAATTTTTGAAAATTTCTATAAAGCCACCAATCTTAATATTAATACTTTTTAATCTATGCTATTTTTTCTAAAATGGTGGATGTCACTACTCAGAATAATATATTCTCTTTATTTGGTTTGATATTAAACCTCTTCCTTGGAATTATCTGGGTATTTCTATTAAACCTTCCAAATTTCTCATTCATGACTGTCATTTATTAATAAAATTAATAATTGGATTGATTGTTGGAAGACAAAACTCCTATCTTCCGATGATAAACTTTAGCTTATTAAATTTACTATATGGAGTTATTTGTATTGTTAGTTTCAATCTACTGTTTTGCCTAAAGGCGTAAGGATGAAAATTTATTCTTTGATATCAAATTTCCTTCAAAATAATGAGGAAGGAAGGAAACTTCATATTATTTCTTGGAATATATTTAATTTACCTAAACATTGTGGAGGCCTTAGTCTTCCTTGTTTAAATACTATTAATATTTTGTGAAAACTAAAATTAATTGGAAATTTTATAATTTCAATTCCATATTATTTGATTGGTGTTAATCACTATAATTCTTTTTGGAATATTTCCCGTTACAAAGTTTCTCCTTTTTTGAAAGATTTAGTAAATGTGGCAAATAGAATTAGACCTTTCTTAAATTTCAAAGTTATTTCTAGTAGTCATTTATCTTTTTTTATGATCTTTGATTAAATGGTTTATATTTGAAAGAATAATTTGGCAACATTATTTTCAATTGGTTTAATCTTTTAGATTAGGCCACAATATGCGATGTTCTTAATAATAATTGATGGAATTTGGGTCTTTTTGATTATGCTCCTACTACTTTTATTAATATTTCTTCTAGGAATTCTTGTCTTTGGAGAACTGAAAGCAAGTTTTGTAATAAGTTAGGCTATTTTTTTTTATTTGAATCATTTCCTTGTGTAACTAGTTTAAACTCATTTGGTTTAAGGGTTATGCCATAAAATTTGCTTTTATCTCTTGAAAATTTATTCACAAAGGTCTCAAAACTTCTGATATTTATATTTCAAGAGGTACTAATATTAATAATATTTGTATTCTTTGTTCTAATAGTATTGAGAGTCATAATCATCTATTTTTTAAATGTCAATTCTCTCATTATCTTTATAATAAGTGTGTTCCTAATGGGGACTTTTTATTGCTCCTTCTAATATTATTCAAGTTTTATATCATTTTGATAATATTTCTTGTAAAATTTTAAAAAGATGCCATCTTTTTGCTTTGCTACTTTTTTTTTTTTTTGGAATGAAAGAAATTCTAGAAGTTCTAATAATAAATACTCAACAATTGATTTTGTTATTCGTAATATTCATTGAATGCTTATTTATAAAGGTCAAAATGGAAAATTTAAGAAGGAGATTTCTAATAATATTACAAAATTTTATGGTATTAATTCTAATCTACTTTAATTTCTTATGTTGCTCTTGTTTGTTTTAATATTTATTTGTTTATGTAGTATTTATATCTATTCTGGTTTCTTCTTCTTCTAGATCTTGCTCAACCAATTTTTAGAATATCTTATATTCTAAAGTTTGGATGGAATTTAATTTTAACCAATTTTAGTACATTTTTATATTCTTGAATTGTGGTTGGATTTCTTATATTTTTCTTTTTGTGCTTACCGCATCCTTTGTCTTCGGAATTTTGATTGTTACTCTTTATTTGTTTGGTTGTTTGTCAACTAACATCCACTGTTGTTATTTTGAACTATCATTAGCTGGTGTTTGTTTTTGTTGATCTGCAACTCTTTTATTGCATACTCCCTTTACTTTTAATCGATTCAATTATTTCTGGAGACTATGCAGCCTATATGAGGGGGATTTTCTTCACCAATTACTTTAAATTTAGGGGATTTCTATATTGAAATCTCTCCTCTAGCTTGTTTGCATTTGCTTCTGTCATGGGGTTCTTAGGTTTCTACCGAACTTTGGTTTTTGCCTACCTCTATTAAAGTGCAACTAGTTGAATATATTTGTTTATATTTCACACTTTGAAGAGGATTTTAATATTGTTTCATAGGTAAGCTTATCTTTTACTACTCAATTTTAGTATTCTACTGAGACTTGGTTTCTGAGCTATGATGATTGCCAATAGCTATAAAAAATTTAATCAATTTTGGAATATAATTATTTATATTCTTTACTTTGGATGAAATTTTAATTATCTTTTCCTATAAGCTCACCTTTATTTCCTGGAGAGTTTCCAATCTATAGTTTCTCTATTTTATATGTTTTGATTTTCTTTATGTTATAGATGTTTACTATTGTTGGCTTGAAAGTTGGGCTGCTGCAAATACTCTTTTCCATATCTTTATGTTTATTTTTATTTTCCTTAGTTTCCTATTATTTGTTTTTTTGGCACGTTATTATAGTCTCTCGTGTTTATTCTTTTAAGTTTCCTAGACATCTTTCTTCGTTGTTCTCTTCTTTGTATTTTTTGTAGGTATTTGCTTGAGGAGTTTGTTTTGGTCGCTACATCTCCTTGAAAATTTTATTGCATTTTTCTTTTTCTATTTTCTTGATTTTTCTTCTATATTGTGTTTTATTAATGCTTACAAATAAAATTGTTCATAATTATTATTTTGCGTTTTATTAGTTGTGTGAGTTCAATTTGTGTCTCCAACTCTTAGTTTTGTGACCCTCAAATTTTTCCAACACAAAATAAAAGAAAAATCTTCTGCAGTTGTGGCTCAACAAATTAGAAAAAATTTGCGTACATAAGACGTACGCAGAGCTGCATACGTCTGTAACCCGCAAACATGTTACATAGAAGATTTTAAGAGGTTATAACTGTGTTATATCCACTGTAAACTTTATGTAAACTATCTGTACATTCGAGTAAATTCGAAATTTCTGTTTTCATATATAGATAGGTTACAAGAAAGTTACAGGGGTTATAACGGTTATAACCTCCTAAATCCTCATGTGACCTGTTTGCATAAGCAATTTTTTTCCCAACAAATTGCACGCCTCTAGCCCTTGCCTGTCTTCTCACCGTCGTATACCGAGGAAACCGGCGAAAGCGTTCACAGCAATGACAAATTCCGACGGAGAGCCCCTGAGAAATCACTCTGCCGACGGTTGGAAAGAACGCATCATTATCCCAACTATAATCGCAGGTCCTCCTTCGACCTTTTCCCCTTCATTATTCATTCGCGTCCACAATCTTCAAACATCTTCGTTCCCATGCGATCTCTCTCTTTCGCAGCCGTATAAAAAATTGTTATTAAATTAGGCGTACGAATTATCTGATATTGATTGGTAATACTGTTTTTTTTTTGTTTAGTTTCAGCTGTTCCACTGAAATTACTATCGGGATTTTTTGCGTTCAGGGGCGGGAGGTGCAGCAGCCGGACTGGTATCCAAGAACAGAATGACTCTTGGAGCCGTTAACGTGTCCGCAGCTTATGCCTCCAACATGGCTATTGTTGCTGCATGCTATTGTGGTAATTTTCGCATTACAGTAGCTCGAGATTGTACGCTTCTTTTATAATGATGATGATGTTTTTCCTTTTAATTTGATGACCTTTGTGGATCTATACTGTTGCAAAATTTCATCCTTTTTGTGAATTTGGATCCGTCGTTGAAATTAAAGGTGTGCATGTTACATCCATCATTTAGAGTCCAGCTTGTTTTGAACTCATAACCATCTCTGCCACAGCCTGTGCAACCTGCCTCCCGGAGCAGCCACTGCTCTGCCTAACTCATTTGTACTGCAGGATGATAACAGCTCCCCTCATTAGGACCATTAATAGCTAACAGACTTGTAATTCTATGCTACTCGAAGATTCCATGATTTCTATATAATGTAATCACTGTCACTGCTATTACATTGAGAAATGAAGACAATTTCACCGTCCTTATTCTGCTTATCATTTTCTAACAAACCACTGAATCTTTGGTTATTATTGGTATCGAAGCTACTATGATCCTAATGGCAACCCATCTACTATCTCGCAAATGGAGTGATCCACATCCTCGAGTGTTCTTGACTCGACAGAAGCCGCATACACCATTGTACTTCCTTCCCTCATATTCAACATCAAACACCTTATCTCTACACTTTTTCAAAAGACAACTACTCAATATGTAGATACTAAATTCTTCAAATCTTCATTGCCTATGGCTTCTCCAGCTTTTTCAATGGCAACACTCCTTGTCCACATAATCTCATCTCCAATGGCCTTGGCTCTGCATTCTCAAACCCTCTCTATTTCAAATAGACCTTCATTGATCAAAACATGGGCACATTCTTTGACATCTATACAACCATAGAAAATCATTTGCAAGATACAAATCAATCTTGAGTTCTTCAACTAAAGAATGCACTACATAATATCTCTTGATTTGAAAAAGTGATGATTTTGTGATTTTAAAAATAATTTAAATATGAATATAACATTTTTTTTTATTTTTAAAAGTAACATTTTAATTTTAAAATAAGTGAGACCAAACGGGTCTCACATTTTAAATGGTTTAGATGATTGAATACAATGCTTACAAATAATACACTTATCCCGAAGAAATAAATATATCACTTGTAATAGGGATTCAATCACCTAGACTAAACAATTTGTGACATCTATTTTGATTTGCGAAATATTTTTATAAAAAAGCCAACAAGTTTTTCTATCTAACATAAAAAAGTAGATAGAGTTTATTTTATCTGGGTTCCAGGTTCTCTATAGAGACAAACTCCTATAGTTAATTATATCTTAAATGACTTCGAGTCATTTAAGAAAACTCTTGATTAAGATCAGGTGGTTTTTTTTCAAGATTTCAAAGTTTAGGTTTTCACGGTTGGACATTGAAAAATTAAATAGGAATGACTCAAAATATGAATAATTATTTAGGGAATTCAAAAGGAAGAAAAATAGGGGATATCGCGGATCCGGGGAAACCCCGCTGAATTCCCAACTATCCTTTTGTTTGGATTTATTTCTTTGAAATGATGATTATTTGATATTTCAATCCCGCAAATTATTTAGGATTTAGGACTTATGTTTGCACAATATCGGACTGTGCAAATAGCCTAAAGAGATAGGAGGATTTACACCATACCGCACGGTAACCTCGGAATCCAATAGCGTTAGGACTTATAATTGTACAAAAAGTCTAAAGAGTGATCCTATAGGTTGTTATTTAAACTAAAGAAGGTGATAGGTGATGTGAATGTGTTTTGCTGCTGCAGGTCCACCTTAAAGTTGTTCCTCGTCGTGTTGTCCAGGATATTCGCTCTGAACTCTTCGTAGTAGCACCTCCTGGTTTAGTTTTAGTTTTGAAAATGGTCCTAACCACTAGGTTATTCTATACAAAGACATAGCGTATCAAAGTAACTAAATATGCAGTGTGAAAGAAAAGTAACAATGTACTGTACAGAAAAGTGGAAAGACAGTATAACATGCTGGGAGAATAATATAACAGACTATGAAAACAATATAACATGCTTTGAGATAAAATGCTGTAATATAAATTAAATCTGTACACCTGGTAGGTTCATTGTTCCTTTAAGTTTAGCTATTATGCGCTGTGTAAAAGAGGACAGTATGACCTGAAAAAGACTTAACAGAAATAGGTAAATTGTAGGAAAAAGACAAACAAATAAAATGAAATACAATATCACATATAAAGGATTAAGAATAGGAAATTTATATGTGATATTGGAATGTCCCCAATTGCCATGAGGATTTGAGTGTAAGACAAACTCAAATCCCGAAGTATTGAGTTTCAGTTTTGGTCAAGTTAAGGTAAAAATTTCATTATTTGATCTAATTAAATCAGTCATGAATCACAACCTAGTGCACCCTCATGCCTAGTGTCCTGGTTATCTCATGAACCGGGGTCAGATGTCTGGCTTCTTAGGATCATTTGAAAATTAGGAGGATGTACTCTCTCAAGGTGTGCATCCTTAGATCTAGGATGCCTACACTTTAGTTTGAACCTGAGATGTTCTGAAATGTTTAACTTCAACTAAGTATCTTTCAACTAACCCTCAAACCTCTTTAGATTAAGCTTAGCTCACTATCAAGCTCCTAAATCCTAGGGGGGTAAACCTATAGTTTTTGCAAAAGGGTTGTGAAGTGTGCTTCAAACCTAATTAGAACAATTGGATATAAGTTTATTCAAAACTTAAGGGACCTAAGTGCGGGTCTACTAATCCTTCCAATCCATGCCTCTAATTGTTATCTAAACTCTCAATTTCTTCCAACCCCTAACTATTCTTCTAATTTACAATTTTATCTTTCATATGCAAAAAGTAACGGTAGATGGTTTGTTATTCTATTCCCCTTTAGGTTTTATCACATCGAAGATCCAAATTTTATTTTTAATTTTTTCTCTATTTCTCTTTCCCTCATATTTCTCTTAAGATTATGAATCATTTCTGAATATAATTAAATCGGAAATTCTCATTTTTAATTTGATCGTTAAAAAAAAGAAACTAAAACAAACGAAAAAGGAGACCGATTCATTTTTTAAACAGTCGAACCAGTGAAGCTTAAAATGAAATCATGAATGTATCGGTCTAAAGACATTTAAAACTTGATAAAAAAAATTAATCAATCTTAAAAAGGGATTTAAAAGCCTCAAAATGTAATTTGAACTTACACAAATAAAGCTTCAAAATGTGACAAGTAAAACTTTAAAAATGTTTTCTAGACATATCACTAGAAAGTGCTCCAAGTACGGCTTATCAAATCAATGAACCGACCTTCACAGCGAAGGTGAAAATTCACCACATTAAGATTTGCGGCCAGGGATAATGAGAAAAAAAAAAACAATCACAAACCAAACATTTTTAATCATAAAAAAACTAAAAGGAAAGACCCACATCCAGGGGAAATAAAAAGAAAGCTAAATTCGAGCCAAATATAAGAGTTGAAAACTTATCATAATTTAAGCTAAATCAAGCCCAATACATGGTAAACAGAGCCTGCCAAAGGGAGCAAACAAAGCACATTTTTTCAGCATTTATTGTAAACATAAATATCAACAATATTAACTTTGATAATTTCATTCCAATCATGCATTCGAACAAAGGGTAGCAAGATGATATGAACCCCAAACACATTTTTTTAGCTCATAAACTTAGTTTCCAGCATGTATTATATCAAGGGGCAGCAAGAGATGCAATAATTGAGCTCCAAATACATTTTTTCAGCTCATAAACATAATTTCCAGCATGTTTTCTATCAAGGGGCAGCAAGATTAACTAGATATGAGTCCCAAGTATAATTTCCAGCTCATATAAAAAAAGATTTCCAACATGGGAACAAAACCGGGCCCATCAAAGGGGTAAAACAACAATGATTTCAGCCGAGACATGTTATCAAAAGAAGCCAAACCAAACCCAACATATGAGCAAAACAAATGCAAATATCTCTTGCATGAATCCATCTCAAAAAGAGTTAAAGCCGAACCCAACAAGTGAGCTAAATGAAATGCCATTTTTAGCTATTATGAAGCCAAGACCGAGCCTTCCAAATAGGCTAAAAAAAAATAGAGAAGGTTTCCAATAAGAATCCAACTTCAAAGAGACAAAAACCGTTCCAAAGCAAATGGGTTAAAACAACTAAAAAAAAATATTTTCCCTTAAAACTTCACATTTCTAGATATTGTGCCAACAGGTGCTTCATAAAAAAAAAATCTAGCATGAGCTCAGTCTCAAAAGAGCCAAACCGAACACACCAAATAAGCTATGTAAAATGCAATTTCCAGCTATCATGAGGCCAAGACCGAGCCCTCCAAAAATGTGCTAAAATATAGAAAATTTTTCAGCTAACATTTAATCCAGGATAACCAAAACCAAAACCAAGACAGCGACAAAACAGAGAAAATTTCCAACATATGTTTCAAATAGTGATAGGCAACATGAAATAGATGAGCTTGAGCCAATCATTCATTTTTGAAGATGAGTAATAAAGGAGTTTGATAACTCATTCTAACATGCATTTTGAGAGGGGCAAATCTCATCTCAAAACCACCATTACGATACTTTCAAATATCTCAAGCAAGAAGAAAAAAGACAACCCACCCATGCTTTGTTTTCACCATTTCTAGTGAGTGCCCATGCTTAAATTTCAAAATAAGCCTAAGCTTCACTTCCAAATACTTTTTTATAAGAGAATGGAGATGTCTTTAGATGTCATCCGAAATAGTGTAAAATCGAGGAGAGGAGAAAAATACCTCTTAATGCCTACTTAAAGCAAAAAAAATGTAAGAAAGATCCAATGAAGTGCCTCCCAAAGAGATCTTCTTCCTAAAAAACTTAAAAAAAATAGCAACCGATAAATCCTTTAAACTTCCAGCACATCAGAAGCTAGTCAAACAGAAATTTCGACAGAGCTTTCTTTTTGAAAGCTTTGAGAAACAGCCACCAACGGATGCTTCACACCCCAACACACAAAAATCAAATTTTAGATAAGATGTTAGTAGAGCTTTCTCCCCCAAAACTTCCCACAATAAAGAAGAAAGAAAACAGTTTCTCGGACAGCAAAGAGAAAAGAACCAGCCTCACAACATCACAAAAGTCACTCCTCTCCTTTCAGACTTTTCTCAAGAGAAAACAAGATTCCAGAAAAAAAATTCTAGCATACAGGATAAAAATAAAATGGTAGCACCTCTTATTCAAGAAAATTTCTGCCAACCCTAGACCTTCCTAAAAAGGGGTTTTATAAGCAAGAGAGAAGAAGAGCAGCCACCTACCAGCCTCCCTAGTAAGCAAATCAGGTAAAGGGAGAGGAGGAGAAGGATTTAAGGCAAGAGAAAATGCAGCCTAGGGCAGAGGAAGAGCCGGCCAGGTGGAACCTCACGGTTGGAGGGCCGCTCGGTCGAGCAGAGCTCGAGGAGGCGAGCCGCGATCGCTGGGGAAGAAGATTGCCGCGTGGTGGATCAGTCGTGGAGCTAGGGCACGAGCGAGGAGCAGTCGCGGGATCGAGCCGCTCGAACAAGGATTTTAGACGTGCGGGTGGAGCCGTAAATAAGGTTTAGGGTGTTAATTTTAATAATATAAGTGATAACATATAAAATTAATTTAGTATTTCTTAAAAATAAAATTCAATTCAAACTTTTCAGTCATGCATCAAAACATAACGAAAATAGATGTCTATTTTAGGTAATTTTGACATTTCAGACGCACTGGCGCAGTTCAATTTGTCGTCGGAGGTCATCCAGAGAAGTTCGCATTTTTCACCCGTCCTTTTGGCTTAATTGAAGTCCGATTTCATGTAATTTTGTGAATTTTGTGCATTTGTTGTGTGTATGTGACGAAAAAGTCCTGACGATGTTTTCTTAAGGCTTGGAGTCTTATTAGGAACTTTTCCCTTGAGTCTTCACAAAATAGCCCATAACAGCTCGTTCATAAGACGATGGTCTTGTGCCAGAAATGTTAGACATCAAAGAAAAAAAAAGGAAGTTTTTTAGAATTTCTAAAAGGGTGGGTTTCAATTTTAGTTTTCTAAGATAGTCAATAGGAACTCCTAGAGCTAGATCCTAAAACTTTAAGGGAAAAGAAATGACCTAAAAAATGAGGTCAACAGCCTATGGCTTCTCCAGCTTTTTTAATGGCAACACTCCTTGTCCACATAATCTCATCTCCAATGGCCTTGGCTCTGCATTCTCGAAACCCTCTCTATTTCAAATTGACCTTCATTGATCAAAACGTGGGCACATTCTTTGATATCTATACAATCATAGAAAAACATTTGCAAGATACAAATCAATCTTGAGTTCTTCAACTAAAAAATGCACTACATAATATCTCCATGAAAAATCAATCCCTGACACTATTTATCTGCCTTAGTCTACAACATTGTCGCCATCGGCATCCACATTGCCATGAACATATCAACTGCCATATTTTTTTATGGCCTTCCCATCATTTATCATGCTTTCAAAACAACAGTTCACGCCAAGATTACCCCAATTAACTTTGACGACTTCTTTTCCATTTTGTTCATTGAAGAAATTAATCTCGTCAATGAATATAGTAAGAACACCAACACTTCCTTTCCTCAACTTGCCCTTACTACTTTAGGTGGCCAAGATAGCCACTTTTTCTCTCTTTATTTTGGGGGCCTCGTTAATTTCTTTTCTCATCAGTGAAGCATCACCATCTTCTCTACCATACCATGAAATAATCAGGCACCCACCAGACCAACCATAATTTATCAAATCAACCATAAACCTGGCCATTCAGTGTCCAAAATCCGACACAAATTCCCACTTGATTTGCGAACTCAATAGCCTCCAATTTGCCACTCCTCACTCAGGCCTTGAGCAAGTGGTAGTTGGCAAAAATCAATAACTACCCATACACTACACTTATATTGGACTGCTACTCGCTCCCAGTCATAAGTTTCTTCTTCTTGACCTATTTCATTCAACCTCTCTTTCCCATAAATTTAATTCTGTTAAAAAATTCAATATTTGCAATAACGTGGTTATCTCCTTTGATTCATCTAGCTACTCCATGAAGGACCACTAGACCAACCGAATTCATATTTAGAGCTACAACTTTAGAGGTCTCTACCTTGTCAGCTCTTCACCACAACAGTGAACTCTTACAGTCGTTCTTTGTTAGGACACTAATTTTGTAGTTTGGCATAAAAGGCTTGGCCACCCAAACCTCACTATTACGTCTATCATATCCAAACAATGCAAACTTCATCGCTTTCTTTTAGCTCCATTCTTCTCTGTCACTTGCTGGAGTGGGGAAGGGCCAATTGAACCTACTACTGAAAACAAAGCGTAATTGAGTTTAGAACATAAAATCTTCTTTCTTTTTTACTTCACTTTTCGAAACAGTAGGCCCAGGAGGCTGTTCAGATGAGGCATTCGGGAAGCGACGCTTTTGCTTATTATAAGCTTCACTTTAATTGGCTAGCCACTTTCTGCTTTTTCTCCTTTGGGTTCTGAAAAAAACTGTTCATATTTGATCTTTCCCGTTTGAAATTCCAAAGAAGCAATCATGGAAATAAAATTTTGAAATTCATGAACTCAAGAGAAATAAAATGATTGTTCTTGTCTTTTTTAAAAAGAAAGAATTCCTTTTCGTTGACCGGAGAACCTTCTTCTCATTCTCTATTTTCAAAATTGTGATTGAGAGGAGAAAGAACGAGCAATCGCCAATTATTTACTTTATCTAATAATTATTTATCCAAATCACTGCTCATTCACTAAAATATATGGGACCTTCCTCTGTTACTTCAATACTAGGATAAAAGTACTAAATTTTCCTTATTGACAAATTTTCCCTTTTTTCCTATGACTTTTCAATGTTTGCTAAATTTCTAACTCTCCACTAATTTATGGAAGTTCAACACATGATTGAAACTTAAGCGAACACTAAAATTAAAACGCTATGCTTTAACTGAGGAGAAGAATACACCAACACTCATCTCCAAAACATTCTAAAAAATTGAGGCATACTTCACCGATACTTTTGCCCATACAGATCCATGTAAAATGGGATCATTGAGTGGAATTGTCATCATATCATCAAAATCACTTGTGCTCTCCTACACGTTGCTTTTGTCTTACTCTCTTTGGGTGGATACTCTCATAACAATTGTCTATTTTTTTAATCGGCTACCCATTAAAACAATTAAAATGGTCTTTCTCTATCAACTTTATCACAAACGACATTTATATACTCACTTAAAGACTTTTGGCTGTTTCTGCTACCCTTGACTTCAACTTCACTCCCCTTAGAAGATTGCTCCTCTATCCACTCAATGTATATCCATTGTCCGCTACAAACCGTACATAAGTAATGTTGTCACGTACTGTTATGTTGTCCTCTTGTTTCCCTAATTTGTTAACATTACAAAACAAAATGTTGTCAATCATGTCAGCAGCTCTTAACCCACCCCGTAAATATCTCCCCCAAAATAACCCTTTGTTCTTCCATTACCAAATCAAGCTGACCACTCACGAACCTCCCCTCAATCCACCATATTACAGTCCGCCTTTCCACAACCTCATCCCATTCCTCCAAAAAACATGTCTCAACTTCACACTCACGCCCAAGTTCTCCAGACCAAAAACTCCATCCAATGCTCACTCAGTCTAAAACAAGCTCACTTAAACCCATGTATTAACCAAACCTTCTCCATGATATTCATTATTTGCCAGCTATATCCAAGCAGTTAAAGACATTTATTGGTGACAATCATAGTTGTTGAATTTCATGCTCTCCAACAACTAGACACTCGGCTCCTAATTAGTCAAACCAACCAAATCATTCTAGGCTTGAAATGGACATTTTACACCAAACTCTATTTTAATAGCACTTTTGATCTTCACAGAGTCTATCTTATCACTTAATGCTATCAACAAGAGCATTGCATCGACTGTAATGAAACTTCTAGCCTAGTCGCCAAAATGTCCATAATTCTTATTCTCATCAACATTGCCATAAAAAATCATTGGTCCATTCTAAAATTTAATGACTCCAATGCTTTCCTCCACGACATTCTCTAAAACCGTCTACATCCATCAACCCTTGATCTTCGAAGACCCACAATATTCTAATTACATGTTTTCTCAAGAAAATGCCATACAGCCTTACACAAGCCCCTTCACCAATTCTCAAACTTTCTCATCCAAAAAGTTTAACATTATGCTACTAGAATATTGTATACTTCTATATAATGGTTTCAGTGCACCATTGTCACATTGAGAAATGAAGAAAAGTTCATCACCCTTTCTTTTCTTTTTTTGACGAACTACTGAATCATTGATAGCAAGTTATTTTGATGTTCTAAAAGACTTCATCTTAATGGGGTCTTTAAGGGGAAAACAAATATATCTTTTTACGGTTCATGTTTTTGGAAGGAAAGGAAGAAGAGCAGGATTGTGGAAGTTTTTATCTTGTTCAAGCTTTATTCAATTGCTGGATTGTAAAAGGAGTCGTTGAGCTGAACAATTCCTATCAACCTTAATTACTTTCTTTGGATTGGGCTCAAGCCAAACTAAAATGTTGCTTGATAATTGTTGTTTACGATTGTTTATGTTCACCCATAAGCTTTAGAGAGCTCTGAAGTTTAAATCACATATTTGCAAGGGACTCAAAAAGATAATTTTAATGAAATTTGTTTAGGAAATATGTATATCATTCGGACACCTCAAGCACATGAAGACAGGGATTTAAATTATGAAAATTTATTAAGTCATTTATGTATAAGAGCTTCGCAAAGCGAAATATCGAAGGTATATAAAGCAAAGGGAGAAAAAAAAAACCTCAAATTAGCTTAACTTTGTATCCCACTATCTACAAAACATCAATAAATTAGCTTTATCTACCCGTAACTTTGTATCCCGCTATTTATAAAAAAGTTTACAGGCATCAATAAATTTACGTGTAGATAAAGTATTGCCCTTCTATGTAGAGTCACAATGGTTGAGATATTGGAAAATAATTCTAACGGTCCTTCGCTGCGGTTTGTGGGTATTCACAAAGTTCTTAATAGCTCTTCATAAATTTTAGGCTTTTTTTAATGTTGATCTTGATTATAATAAAGATATATTTTGTTACTATTTGGTGCCTAAATAATTCCATAAATTCAAAGTGTCTGAGAGATGATAGACGACAAATATATGGGAAAACATTATTTAATTATTTTATCTGATTAATTTAGAATCTTAGGCCTTTAGTATATATATTCTATTAAATTTTTTACTTACAACTATTGCTTTCATGAAAATTTGAAGTCTCAATTTAATGATAGCCACCAACCCTTTTTCTATCGTAAAAACTTGTGTGATTTGAGCATTTTATCCATATCCATATTGAAGAGATGGGACAAATTGTTTGGATCATTGTGCAATGTCCTACTCAAGTATTTTGTGGTATGATCAAAGCTGTTGATCTCGAACTATGGTCTCCATTATGAGGTCCAATGAAACTAGCCATGGAATCATGTGTCATGTGAAATGTAGATCATCACCGTTCCTAATTGAGACTCAGGTTAAGCTGTATCTCGGAACCATCTTGGCGTTAGGAGTAAAGCCTTTAAGGATGACGAATCCAGTTGGTCGTGGAGAAGCATTGGGAATCCCAATCTCTTTAAAGTGCAGAGAAATTTAATTACTGTTTTATTTTTAAAAGGTGCTTTAATATATTGGTTTTATTTATGCTTTTATTTTTTCTCTTATTGTTTTTTTTTCTACAAATAACTTGAGTGTTATCGAGGGAAATGTTTAGAAGTGGTCTTCTTGCTTAGAACAAGATGAGAAAAATTTTTAAGTTTTGTGATATGTATAATGACTTCTCCATCTAGTGAAAGAGTTATTTTTTAGTTAGTTCTGGACTTATAGGATATCATAGTTGTGGTGTGCATCTAAGAGTGTTTGTAGGTTTCTCTTGAATCATGAAAAAAATTGTGTTTGATTGAATATTTTTCTTATGCTCATTTCTTCCACTTGTGCTTTATTCATTTATTTTTATTCTTGTGTGTTTGAAAAAGTAGGTTTTTTTTTTAAGCAAAATTTTGAAAGCCTAATTCACCCAAATTTTTATGCTCATTTTGTAACAACCGTTAAAAATAGAAAAGTATAATAATAATAATAATAAAAGGTAGTTGTTGCATCCTTTTGACGTAACCAATGAGGAGGTTACACCAATTAGTAGGTGGAAGGAAGAGGGTTTCAAACAAGAACAACTGTCGAATGAGAACTTGATCGAGTGAGAGCGAGTAAGTTAGACAAGCACGTTTTGCGTTGCATTCGG
>NEWO01000086.1:1707656-1717988 GCA_003013225.1 Phalaenopsis aphrodite | reverse complement strand
CATATATGAAATTAGAAATGGAAAATGCATGAAAAAATAAATGAAAGATATTGTACATTAATTAGCACAAATTTTTTATACGGTGCTCTTGCGATGACTTCCTCAATGAAATACAAATAAAAATATTTAAAAGATTCTAATCAAGAAAAAAGAATGCAAAGTTTAAAAGCTTCAACTAAATGAAATAATATTGTTATTCATTTTTTATTTCAGCATTTTATTAGAATAGTTGCGTAGAAATGTAGTATTCAATAAAAATATAATTATTCACTAATTTGTTCTAAAATTTAATATTTTATTTTAATATTTATTTCAAGAAAAGTTCATTTGAACTAAAATATCATACAATAGAGTATATTTATAGAAGTGGGAAGCAAATAAAAATATGTATTTGATAATATTACTTTGTTTTAATTTTCCTTTTTTTGCTAGTATTGTTACACATTAAACATATTTATATATTTGATTTTAATTTAGTGACTATTTATAGTTTGGATGTGATTGTGGACTATTATATCGGTTAAAATGGTATGACACTACCAGTTGACTGTCCGTTACTTCCTTGAAAACTCCAAGCTCTCTTTCTGGTTCATGACAAAAGTAATGTTTGAGCGAATTATGTTTTAATCCTAATCAAATAGAGCTAATATGATGATTGAATAAAACTTATAATAAATATAAATTAAAAATTTTTGTAAGCTAATTATATTTTTTTATTACAAATCTATGGATTACAAGAAGAAAAGTCTAGTAGGAGATTATAAAGTGTCACAGAATATTAGTGTTGTTGTTAATGCATTTACTCATATGATGTCTTTAATGAACCAAATAATTAGAATTCTCAATCACAAGTTAGTGGTAGTGGGGGGAGCACATGAATAAATATTTAAAGTTAATCTTGTAATAGTGATTGCCTTTCTGTTTTTCAAAGGAGAGAGTCTGTTGAAGCTGAAAATTTGTTGATGCGGGTAGAGAAGATTATAGATGACATGTCTTGTCTTCATGTGAGACGAGTCACACTTACGACTTTAAACTTTGCGAAATAAAGAAATGGCGGCAAAGGCAGTTGCTGGATAAATGTGGTGGTCAATTTAGCTATTTATTGCATTAGAAAGAGTTTATAAAAACATTTAAATAATGATTTGTGTCCCTCTCTGCCAAGAAATAAATGAATGATTAGTTTATTAGTTTAATTCAAGGTGATTGTCCAATCTTGCAGTATGTAATTAAATTTACTGCACTTTCTAGATGTGTACTACAACTCATCCCAAATGTAGATTAAAAATACCACAAATTCTTATTTGAATTGAAAAATATAATCAAATAACGTTTAATTTGTAAAAACTAAAATTTTTAATTAATAAATAAATAATTATGATAATAATAATAAATAAATAAATAAGTATGTGTCAATTAGAGGAGCCGCACACTCTCGTATGAAATTAATTGCACGCTACTTTCACACATCCCCTTATTCGAAGCAGAGAACACGCTCAGAGGTTGTGCCCTAATCGATCGTTCATGTAGAAGGAAGATGAGAGGAAGGAGAAGGAAAATGAGAGGAAGGAGAAAGAAGTAACGATAGTGAAGGAGAGGAGGGAGATTAAGAGCCGTCGTGTGTATCTCTCATACCTGATTCGATGTTGAGCCCTAGCCATAGGGAAACCATGCCATGCTTGTGTGCAGAGGAAGTGGAGCAGAAGGCTCATGCGTGCAGTAAGAGTCTTGAAGTGTTGGGTTGAGCCTCTACTGAAGGCAAAGGAGGATAAATTTTCTCATGTTCTTCAATGTAAGTTAGCTTTTTCTGCACTTTTATATCTTCATGCAAAATCCTCTGATCTGCATTTGAAACTTATTTCCTCAACATCGAAATGTGAAATACATCATGAATATTTGACATATCAATAGGTAAAAGTCAGGGGGCGTAAACGAGTCTAGCTTGAGCGAGCTCAAGTTTTGTTTGTGTTCGGCTCGTTAAATAATATCATTATTTGTGTTCAATTCGTTTATTTATTGAGCTAAAAACATGTGTTCATGTTCGACTTATTTGCTTAGCGAGCTGAACACGAGCTATTCCTGATTAACTAACTTGTAGATGATTTTTCAATAGCAGTCATTTTATCAACCATCTAAGATATCAACTGAACAATGCTCTGCAACTCAGTGGCTCTGCTTTTTTCATTTGTTATGTTCTGAATTTCATTTATGTTTTGAGTCATTTTCGGATTGTCTTTCTTTTTCTGCAATTGGCATAGGAGGCTGTCCCTCAACTCTTTTTGATTCATCCTCAGGCATATGTATTTGTATTGACACAATTTATTATTCAATGTAATTTTTTTACATAATAATTCTGTCATATATGCATTACACTTTAAGTCATAGGCATTACCCACCCCAAATCAATCAACCTATAGTTCTGTATAAATCAATGCATATTTTGATCTCATTCTTACTTTTAAATCAAAATATGCTTTTATTATGTTTTTCATCCAATAAACTTGCTTTGATACCAATTTGTTGCAACCCAACTGACCCCTCTTTTAGGGTTAATTGTGGTGTGATAGAGGTGGGCAACTTAGTAAGACCAAATTCTCACCATCATTCATTCTGAATTGTAAAATCAGGACCTAGTGGGTAAATAATTAGTTTAACTCAATCGTCGCAAACGCACATGATTCATTTGAATTAATACTTCATTTGCGCTCACATAAGCTTGGAATCGTAGAAAAAAATACATAAACAATATTTGTTACTAAATCTGAAATAATAAAAGTACATTCCAAAAAATTTGTACAAACTCAAAGATTATATAATGCAATATTTGTACATTTCATACATGATCACTCGCCTTGGTGCTCCTTATCCCTTTCTATAATTCAATAACATTGAGTGAGTTAGAAACTCAGATAAATAATCAAGGTTAAAAACATATTTTATAGACAGAAAAGTGGCAATGTGCATGATCATATGTAGCTCATATGCATAACAGGAAAACATAAATATAAACTTGCTTAATTCATATCAAACATGTAAGGAAAAATAAGAACATGAAATGTTGTAAACAATAGCAGCTGTAACAATCATATATATACACATTTATATATATATATATATATATATATATATATATATATATATATATATATATATATATATATATATATATATATATATATATATATATATATATATATATATATATATATATATATATCTTATGCATTCATAGTCATATCCATTAGGCTTTCATAATCATTTAAGGTAATCTTAGGAAAGTCAGTTGTAATTGTATAGACTTTAACTAATTTCATGTCATGCCATTGGGATGTCACCTAGCCTGAAGGCTACCTAAATATTGATAAAGTTTAGGTCATTCCCAACATAATAGTTATCACTAGTCCTCTTTTATATTAACAATTTCATACTTTCTTTCCCCGTTTAATACAAAAAATTCATGGACTTCATCCCTGTCTGAATTCCAGGGCTCGAGAATCTCAACGTTTCTTTTTCATTTGATACTTGCAAACATTGATGTAATACCTGACCTATCACAAAAATTACGACCTTCCTGTAATTATAATTTTTGTAACAAACATTCATTATAGGAAAATCATAAATCATATACATAAACCACATGGTACGAATACCTACAAGTGAATATTTCACAAACATGCTAATCAGATCAATAAAATATTCAAATCATACATATCGTCAGTGTCAGTTTAGTGCTGTCATTTAGAAAATCATATGCCAATATTCATTAATATACATAAACTCTAAATGCATTCATATGGCATAAGAAATCATATAGAAAACCTAGAGAAAGATATTATACTTAATTTAAAGCATGATTATTGAGCTCGCCGCTTAGTTTAAAGGACTTGGAATTCATAAACCCTTAGAACATTCTTTAAATTCTTGGCTTATATCATGATTTAACCCTAAACATAATTCAATTGCGAAATTTCGCCTCAAAAGGACTTTCCTGCGTAAATTCTCCATAAAGGTTTCTTTTATTTATTTTTTTCTTTCCTTCTCTTTCCTCCCTTATCTCTTATCCCTTCTCTATTACCTGTGAAATAGACTCAGCGAAGAGCATACTCTGTTCACCAGCCCTGCGACTGTTCCTGCTTAGCTACATTAATAAGAGAATTATAGAAAATGCTTCAACTAATGGTGAATCACAGAAGTTCTTAGGGAATGAAAGGCATGTTCTAAATATCATAGAAATGAAGTTTCTCTTACCAAAATCTTCCCAAAACTCCTAATTGTGACCTTTGGCTCTCTGTCGTTTGCGTCAGTTGCGCTTGCTACAGTGTTTCGATTGTTTAACTCTCCGGACCATTGGAAATGAGGACCCAGGATGGGGAAAATGCAAGGGTTATGCCGCTTTTAATACAATGAATTAAATCCTAGCTTTTCATCCACAATTGATGGCCGCATGGTGCCGGAGAAGGTTGGTGATACAGTGCTGAGGGATTAGGAATTTAATCATATGCTTGATTAATTTTAATTAAACTATCAGTTTTCTATTTTTTATCTTCAATATATATGTAATCCATATATAATGTTATATAACAAATCAATCTATTCAAATTACAAAATTTTATAAAATTAACTCGGTCGGATTTCCAAGAATATGAAAAATGGGTTATATTTTATTATTGCCAAAATTTCAGCTGATTTGTCGAAAACTTGATATTTACATGTCGTTCATCATCCCACTCAGGGTATCGATCCCACAACTTTCCTAATGCCTTTCTATGTTCTATCACATCTAAAAATCCTAGAATGGTGTTAGGAGTACTATTCTATGATAAATAAATAGCTCATTCCCCTATTTATGTCTTATTTACAGCATTCTTAATTTTCTGCAGCTTTGCAGCAGGTTGCTGCTTTCATATGTCGCTTTTTTGCTATCTATAATCTTCTGCAAAACCAGAAAAAGGCCAAATTCTGGATATTTCTTGGTAGATTCTGAGATTATGAGAGTTTTTTCCTGTTTGGAAGTATTGTATTTGGCTATAAAAAATTGAGTCGTGTAAAACAGTTTGTGTTTTTTTTTTCGTCTTTAACTTTAACAAATGTTATAAGCACTGGAAACATTATCAAAGAAACTAAAATCAATTGGCGTATAATCTTTGTTCGATGTCTATTAATTTGTTGTGGATTGGAACACTCACTTTCTGGGGATGGTGTAAGGTGATCAACATTTAGTAGGCATCTTTCACCCTATAACCAATTAGTTTTTTAATTTCTATAAAATCTGACAAATGAAATCATTAAGTGAATGATGCTAAAAACATTAACTTGAAAATACTTGATTGATGATTTTTTAACAAAGGGCTAGTTTGGCTTGTGGAAATAATCTTTTGTGACATGGTATAAATAAAAATCAGGAAAGAAGAGTTTACTAAAGTCTGTAATTATATTAGAATTGCTATATGAAATTTGAGGATTTTGAATAATAAAATAAATTAATTGGCTGGTATAATGTATTAAAAAAACTAAATATTCCTTTTTTATAAAAAAATAAAAAGAAAAATCAAAATTTAGGGATATTGAGGAAGGTTAGTTTTTTATATGCTGGAAAGGTTAACAATATGAATTGGTTTGTTATAGTGTTTATTGCAAGTCGAAAGATTAAGTGGTTTAGTTGAAAATTGTTCGCAACTGTGTGATTGTTATTAAAATAATTATCAATTATGACATTTTAAATGCATTTTGTGCATAAGGTTATCAATTTGGATTAGAAGATGGATTAAAAATTTTGTTTTGAAAAAAATATGATTGAACTACTATAATCTATACCTCCAGTAAGAAAAGGTATTTATTGTTGATAATTTAAATTGGCATGCATGCTATTGTGGAATTTGCTTTGATACCCTTCATGGTAGCTTATGAATTAAGAGATAGAAATACAAAGACCCAAGTTATACTTGAGTTCATAGTAGCATAAAATCTTAGAATATTAAAGTCATACTTAAGAAATAAAAAACACACTTAATTTGTTTGAAAAATTGAAGCTGGTGATTCACAAATAAAATTATATATTAATTGGAAGAAGGGAATTTGTTTGCATAAATAATATGTTTTTTTATGAGACTTCGACCACATAATTTGAGTAATATTTATAGATTTATATTTTAAGAGAATAAATGAAACAATCGAAGTAAATAATTATTCTTTGATGTGGTGGTGGAATTTGAATGATGAGATATTTTTACTCTTTCAAGATGGATTATAAGAGAGACAAATTTTAGTTGGCCAAATTTGATGGGCTAGTTTCATCCAGAAAATTATCTTGAAAAGTTTAAGAAACTTTTAAAATAAATTGTATGCTAGTAAAAACACTTCATGGTAGAGTGAGGAGGTTTGTGAACCTGTTAAGAAATATAATTCATTTTAAAAGTTAATAAAATTAAATACTATTGAACCTGATAATTATTATAATAAAGCTATAAGTCCTATGAAAAGTATAATGATTAAATTAATGAACTAGATGCCTCTTATAAGCAAATTTTTTCTAAGAAAGGTCATAACAACAACAACAACAACAACAACAAGCCTTTATTCCACTAAGTGAGGTTGGCTACATGAATCTTTTTCTCTCTATTGAGCATCATATTTTCATTTAATTGTAACAGATTAAGATATTTTTTTATACAATATGCCCAAGTCTTTCTTGGTCTACCTTTGCCATTCTTAACATAAGTTGAATCTAAAACATCTACTCTCCTAACATGATTATCATATGGTCGACGTTTAATGCGACCAAACCATCGAAGATGACTCTAGTTTTGTCCACCACTGGAGCTACACCAACCCTATTATAGATATATCCATTTCTCATTTTGTCTCGAAGAAATAAATTGAACATTTAAGGCTAGAAATTGGTAAACTTTAATTTTGTTAGGCGCACTAGAAGTGATATGATCTATGTAAAAAATAAAGATTTTAAGAAAGAATGAAATTACTATTTTAAGAAGTTATTAATTGATAGTTTTAACGAAGAAATTAGAATTATGTGGACATTGGAATGTTTTAATTAATGAATCTTTTTAATGAAGAATTGAAAAATAAGACGATAGCAATTAATTGAGATAAATTTTTAGTTGCAATATTTATTTACGAAGATGTTCAGTACTATATTATATATAAAGAATCAAACAGGTGTCACACAATTAATTTATGGGGAGAATAATGGAATATACATTTAGAAAAAGTACATCTGTTTTGAAATTAATTTATGTTAAGATAGTTAATAAAAAGAATTTAGTGAACAGAGAGGAGCTTCATTTGATATTTATTGTTCTTGAGATGACAATCAAATTAAATTCCAATTAATTTAATGTGCATTAAGAAATTTGTGTCGATGTATATTCAAGTTATTAAAATCATTTATGATGAAATACTAATTAGTAATAAAAGTATATATTAATTACCCTTGTGTTTTTTTTGTTTTTAGTTACAGTAGAATTGCATCAATAATTACAGTTGGGCAGTGTAGAAGCTGTTGGTAGCAAAGTTTAGTGGTGTGAAAATGAGAAAGTAAAATAAATGTGGCCAAGACATAGAATAGAAATGGCTGAAGTTTCTATTATCTAAAAATATAATTAGTTGAATTTGACATTTACACGATGAAAGGTATAAAAGTGCACCTGTTGGCTGGCTAGATCAAAGTAGTGTCGGGAGACTAGGAGGGAGACTAGGAAGGAGAAGTGGTTAGATCTAAGGTTACATAGATCTGATTGAAATTATGCAATTAATAAATTTTAAATATCAAGCAACACTGAAAAAAAATTGAATGAAATTTAGGATTCATAAAGGCGAATGATGATGATGATGCATAAAAATACTAGAAAACTTGTCTTTTTTCCCGATAAGAACATCCTTATTTTCTTCATGTACATGGTTAAGAAATGCTGGAAAATCTCATAATGTTGCTACACATTTTTTCCAATTGCGTACTTTCCAACACAGTTATAGTTTGACTCAATTTAGGAGCACGTGAAGTTGCAAGAGATGCTCGCAAATCAGAACCAGATGATCTAATTAATTCAGCAGTTGGGGGATTTACCAGTGGAGCTCTTCTTGGGCGGCTTCAAGGTAGGTAATCAGAACTGCCTTTTGTATTTCAGGTGGGCTGTTGGTCAAAATTTCACTTGAGTCATATCAAATAAGGATGCAACAAGGAAATTATATAGGTTCTTTCATCTTTCAATTCAAATATTCCAGACCTGTGCCTGTAGCTCATGCAACTTGAGTCCATTTTTTTATGCTGTTCTTGTGCTACAAGTAGTACAATGGACTCAAAAAAAATGTGGCATTATTGTCATAGAAGTTGATAACCGGACTGGACCTTATTTGCATTTAAAGCCCGAAATGTTATTATGGATTATGTTTCTTTCTTATATGACAAAGCGTACAGGTGGCCAGTTTGGAGCAATCCGTTATTCTATGATATTTGCAGTCGTTGGGACGGCTTTTGACTTTACTACACTGAAGCTAAGGCCTATCCTGCAGCACTACATAAGGACCGCATCTGAAGTGAAATCCCAGAAAAATGATGGCAGCTCAAGCTGGTGGAGAATACCTGAGTGGTCTCCAATTCAGATATTGGACGAAGAGGCTTTGGCTGCAAAGCGAGCTCGTGAGCAAAAAATTTATGCTCAGAGAGTGCTAAGCAAACTAGAAGAAGAATCTTAAGTTCTGGAAGTGCCTTTGCAAATCTCCTGACTTTCTTTTCAGCCTACTAGTTGCAGGTGGCATAAGATTTTGGATTGGTTACTGTTATTATAACTGACCTTTCATGATTCTTGGCAAAAGGAAAGGTCAAATTCTATCCATAAAAAAAATCATCAAAATCTTGCAAGATTTGGGAGATCACATAAGGAGATAAACTGTTAAAATTTGAATATACATTAGTTTGTAATTTTGTATAATGAGCTTGCCATTGTTGTGGACTTAAACATGTATAGTAATATAGGTGATACCAAGGATTTTCTGGCATGTTAAATTTTTTTTTTTCTTTCTAAATCAAATTTGTCATCCTTTTCGAAGACCCAAATGTCTTTTTGTCTTTGCATTATGTTTATTCTTGGCATTTTTTTTTGAATTTTTTTAAACCTTCAAGCAATCTTGTGTATAAGCTGTAAGCTACTAAAGTTTACCTCGTTTTATCTTTATTTTTTTTTCTTAAATGCATATTTTTTCCTCAAACTGATACCTTCATTAAGGTTTGAAATTCATAAGAAAAAAATGTTATGATTCTTAGAACATCGATACAATTGGTAATAATGTTTTTTTTTTGTTTTGTTTTCATGATGTAATATTATAAAATCATGTCTAGTATATATGTTCATGTATCATATTTCAAGTGTTTGATGTCTTGTGTTTGTATCAGTTAACTCTTGAAATCCTTCAGCACCATATGAAACATTAAAAAGGGTGTTGATGCTAAACAACACATCAACTTCTGAAAATTTTTTGCATTCATTTAAATGATATTGTTTTTTGTGTCAATCTAGTTAAAGGAACTACAATTCAAGAGAGATTTTTATTGATTTTTTTTTTTAAATAACCTGCCAAACTAATAAAATTACGCACTTCTGATATGTTTGTAATTCTCGGTTATCCAATTACTGCTGAACTTTTTGAGAGTCTATTAATATCTCATCTCCACTGACTAGATTAAAAAATGACACTTTTTAACCAAAAATTATATTTTGAAACTTTAGCATATAATTTATTGTTTTCATATCTCCAGTACTAATCTTAGAGGAGTTGCATGATCTTTTTTAGTTATTGAATACTTTAATATGTCATTACTAAGTACAATCATAAATTTATCTAAGTACAATCATACATTAATATGCCATTGCTGAAATAGTTTATATCTTTAATTTTCATTAGGCTTCATGATTGTAGCCTTAGCTCTAGCTCTGCTTGTAGTTGTAGAACCCTCATTGTTTGTTCTAGATGGTATAGTCCGCTATCTCCATGCCTACCTCGACTGTTTTGATCTAGACATTAGCATTTTCTCTGATCTCTTCAGAAGGCAATCCACCATCTTATGTCCAAAATGCCTACATCTAAAACACTAATTAATAACTAGATAGCACTGTCTTGAATCTTTCATCCATAACTAGCACATGTTGATATACTGCTGACTGATTCTTGAGACCAGTATAATGTCCTAATCCAAATCTACATTTTTTTGTTCACTAAATCCACTCATAGATATCTCTTTGACAAATCTTTTTCTATTCATATTCCACCTCTATTTAGATACTAACAGGTCATTTTCTGTCAATCTTTATATTTCCACTA
>NEWO01000086.1:1654511-1696804 GCA_003013225.1 Phalaenopsis aphrodite | reverse complement strand
TAAGATATTTAGTATAAGGAAATACAAATATGATTTTACTATTTATAATAAGAAGAATTGTATTTTTGAAACACTAGGAATCTTAGATTTACACTTTAAGAAAATTTGAGACTCTATGAAAAATCATTATATATATATATATATATATATATATATATATATATATATATATATATATATATATATATATATATATATGCTTTGTTTTTGTTTGTAACATACATAAAGAACAAATACTTTAATTCCAACTTCATCTTATGCCAACCTCATACCATTACCACAAGAGTCCACAATGAAAGGTGATAATGAGAAAGTGTTGGGTTTAGGATTTTTCTTTAAAAGCTCCATTGCTATCAGAATCAAGTTATCCATATATAGTAAAACAACAACTTCATTGTTTATGCTTCTCTTCTGATTTGCTATAAACGGAAACATGAAATTACATCCTGTAGCAGATCTACAAAGTATCCATATCGTATTTGATACTTGATTGCTGAATTCAGCTATCTAAAGTGGTTGTTGTAAAGCATTTATGTGTTTGAACTATGAACTATGGTGGATGTTTTGTGTAATATTCACTTGTCTGGGATTTCGAAGTTTCGTCTTATGATGTTAAAATGGTTAATTGCCCATTACAATTTGTATCATTAGTAATTAACCATAAAAGTAGTTATATATGTTGATACTCGGGATTAACAAATTCTTACGGGTGCTGATTGTTTGGTGTAATTTTCACTCAAGGCCATCCTTCATGTTCTTTATGGATTGCTTTTTTTGGGATTGAGTTTATTTTCTGATATAAGAAGTATAATATGATCCTATAACTATAAATATCAAACCTTGGGAGATGTAAAGGCTAAGAATTGTGTGGTAAGTCTGCAAAATTCTACTTTATAATAATAAAGCAATTTCATTCTCTTTGAATCTTTGTTTAATTAGAAAAAGACTTTGGTTTAGCATGGGTTTAACGTTTCATGCCCAGTATTTCAGATTCTTTTGGAAGAGGCTTTTGGTGGGTATCCCTTATTGATAAATTGATACATGAGTATTTCATGTTCTCGTGAGGTGATCTACATGGTGATGAATTGTTTTTTCCTTTAAGGTGCATTTAGTTACAAACTTACCACATAATTCTTATGTATTTACAAATCGAACACCCAAACATTCATATTCATAATTCTTATGGGAAGGCATTGTAACTACACATGTCAAACCTTGGTTGTTAGATATGTAAATACATAAGAACTTTGTGGTTATGTGCAACTTTCTAGTTTTCGTTCATAGTAAGTGGATATTTTCATTCACTGTGAATCTATTTTGGTTTTGGAGGTATGTAATTTTCTAGTTGTGTGTAAAACCTATCTCACAATGATAATTTTTAAATTTATGAGAAGCTCTTAAGAACCATCATATCTTTTGAAATTTTATTTCTTGAAATGCTCTTAGAAAGGTCTTTTTTTTTATTGAGATAACACCAAAGTTTATTTGCCCGTTACAAATTGTAATGCTGGTGGTCAACCTTGAATAGTAGTTATATGATTATGCCATTATGTTGCTCAAGGAAAACTCAAAAGTACTTTATTATTGATTTTGGTTTGTGTAAATAGTAAGACCTATCTCTACTTGCTAGCAGCCACTTATATCGAGAAACCTAGTGCTTATGCTGCTTAAGGGAAAAGGTCATCTACTTCCTAACAGCCACTTATACCAAGAAATCTACTTGCTAGCAGTCACTTTATAAAATCAGCCAAGATTAATCTTCACAATAACAAGCTATATTACTGTCTTTATCAATCATGTTTGAGCAGTCTACATCATACTAATTATATAGGATGACATTATCTTACTCACTGGAGGCAAACATAGTGACATCTTTGTGGCAAAACATTAGTTGCAAAGGTGCTTTGTTATAAAAAAGCCTAGGATCATTCGTATACTTTCCTGTAATTGAGTTTGCTTACGATAAAAAAGATGTATGGCTTTTAGAAATAAAAGATGCTAATGATCTTTTCTATAAAACAAGCCTTCTGTTTTTAATCTTGTTAGCGCCCTTGTCATCTGAATAGCTACTATTTAATCCTACAATTCACTCCAAATTGTAGTGTTTTGTGCTCTGCAAATTGCATTTTTGTGTACGCGGTATTATCAAATTTATCCCCTTTATATGTTATATGCTCCCCAAAATTGATTGTAAGCATAAAGTTATTGAAGCTTTTTTTGAGTTTGGCAGATTGGCCATCACAAATTATAGATTTTACTCAAAAATGAATGTTTCTTCAAATGTTTTATTATTATATTCTAATCATTAATTTACAAGATTATATTATAAAAAATGAGCTCAAGTAATTTGACGAGCTCTAAGGGAACCAAACAACGTCAAGTATTTTGGGAATGCAACCTATTATTTGTTGTGTTCATGACACATAAAGGTGACAATATTGGTCATAACTTTTTAGATGTCCGAAAAAATTAACTAACAAAGATAGCAAATTTTTTTAATGGGTGGATGAACGAAGCGATGCAATAATGGAGAGATGTGATGAAAAGGCAAAAGCATATGATGATACCATGAAGAGTGATCTCAATTACTTGAAATTTCTTGTGAAGACCTTGCTCTTGTTTGATTTTATAATCATAGCACTTCTATTATTGTTGCTAACATTGTATTTGTTTTGGTGTGATGATGTATTTTAAAAGACAAGTTGTACTACTTTAAGTTTTTAGTTAATTTTAGTATGTTTGGTTGAAATGCAGCTTTTGTTGAATATATCATGTCAAACTCATGTTTGTATGATTATTTTGTGAGCAAAAAATTTGGTTATTGTTCACCTTAAATTATCTTATGATGTTGTAAGTGTAAATAACTTGATAAATTGTCATTGGATTTATTCCACAATTCACAATTGAATAAATGTGTTTTTCAAATAGAACTTTATTTTTCAAACTCAACTGTGTTTATGTATTGAGTGATTTTATAGTCATTATGTTAACAAGTAGCACTTTCAAAAAAAAAAATTCAAACAGACTAATTACTTTTGAAACACCAGCTTTTGAGCAACAGATTTTTAGCAACAGTTTTTCAATTGCATCCTGTCATATTACCTTCTTGTATGCTCCCTAAACTTCTTTATTATATTTTGTCAACTCTCCTTGTTAAAATAGGTTGTTGGCCTAGTTCCTAACTCCAACTCTTGAAGATAGAGAACACAAAATATTATTTTGAAATCTTTATCCCACATGACAAATGAACTAGTTTCTTTTGTCTTTACTATGGCGATACTAGCATGCAAAAGAACCAAGCAACATAAATGTATAGCATATTAAAAAAAGTGTCATTTTAAATATCATAACTCGAAAAGTCAACTAAAAAGAAACATCACAACAAACCACGAACGTCGATATCACCATTAACAGCGCAACCCCCCAACATCAGCACACACCACCAATAGCTCCACCGCTATGGCATTGAAGAACCACCCTCAACATCTACACACACCACCAACAACACCACCGCCATGGCACTAATAGCACCACCCCCTAATATCTACACACCACCAAAAGTACAATTACCATAGCATTGAAAAACCACCCACAACATCTACACACGTCAATAACATCACCACCAACAGTACCATGAACACCAACATCACCACTAACAACATCACACCCAACATTAACACACACCCCCGACATCAACACGCACCACCCCAACATCAACTAATGCCACCTTGGCTCAAGACTACCACCAACAACACACAACATTGTGGTACAATAATAAAAAAAAAGCATCAACCACAACATCACTACGAACTTCACCACCATCATATGTATCCTTCCTCTAACAAGAGGGCAAACCACCAACAAGGTCAACCAAAAAAGTAGAGCTTGAACCAACAAAATAAAGGGACGATTACAAACAGAGCACCCATAACATAGATATTATAAATCAAACACCCTCTTTCATTCAACTTGCAAATTCTCACTCAAATATCAAAGATCACGATAAAACTCCAAAACATCGCTATTAATCAAGCACCATGTTTCATCCAGCTTTCAATTTCTCACTCAAATATCAAAGGTCATGATAAAACACCAAAACATTGCTATTACAAATCAAGTACCCTCTTTTATCCATCTTTCAATTTCTAAGTCAAATATCAAAGTAAAGGCATCAAATTCATAGTTCAAAAAATCACAAATTAGAATTAATTTGTAAACATCAATGTTTCTTTTGCTCTGTATGTAATTGCGTTAAAAATTAAATAGAGGGGAGAGCCCATTAGAGTAAGCCACCATAATTTTACCGAAAATAATTTTCAAATCAATGCATGTATTTGATTTGTAAACAGCAATGTTTTCTGAGCTTTGTATGTAATTGAGCTAAAAAAGAAATAAAGAGGATAGCCCAACCAAGCTTCGACAAAAAAACCAAAAACCGCAAGAATGTCGCATGGCCAAGAAGAAATTACAAGGATGCCACACGGGATATGACAAAAAAATCTAAACAGCAAAAAAAACCCAATCCATATATCGTAGGGAGCAAGCCATAATGGCAAATCTCCAGACCATAAGCTCATTTCAATGCAAATAGTGTAGGGTAGAGATTACCCATGGGAGAATGTCATTGGAACAAAGAATGTAAGAAGGTTGGAGAAGGGAAATGCCACTGGAATCTGCTGAACACAGTTAGACAAAGAGGAGCTAGGGCAGAACCACACTCAGGATCGAAGCACAACCGGAAGGAGAGGAGGAGAAACTGAGGCAGAAGGGTCGAACACATAGTTAAGCACAGCACACAGGGTTACCAAGAGATTATACGCAAAAGAAACGCAGGGCAAAGCTGTCTGTTTTGAGTGTAAGTTTATAAGTTTCAGTGTAAACTGACGGGCTTCCCTTACTGATTAAGAAACTCACTTCAATTAAGAAACAAGGTACCAATTTTGCTTTTTCCATTATTTTTAACTTTGTTACTCTATAGTTACAAGGATCTATGGGGGTAAAGCTGTCTGTTTTGATCTGATCCTTTGTTTGTGTAAAGTTGAACTCTCTTTTGGAATTAAGTTGAAGTCTGCAAAATGATCAAAACTTCGGTCAAAGAACAAGCTGAAAATGAGCTGTCTATTTCGCCTAGGAAAGGAACTGTGCTATTTGCCTTGGACGGAATTGGTTGGGCAGCACCTTGAGTGACAGTCAGTGATATTTTTTATGTATTTATGATTTTCACATAAAATATTTTTTATCACCACTAAATATAGAAAACACGAATCATAGTTTAATGACTACCGGTATGGCATGCAAATTAAAATGACTAGCATGAAAATGTTTTATTTGAATATCTACCAGGTAAACTCTAACCATCTCCGTGAATGACTAAAATTAAAGATGCAGTGATGTGAAAATAATGGCTCGATATAGATTCATTGCTACCTTCTTCCCTTTCTATTATAGAAATCCAAATTTGAACTTTTTTTCAACTGTCCAAAAGCTTCTTTATGCAATATGCCTCAACTAATAACATCTTGAAAAAACAGCCTGAGACAATGAAGTCCCAACATACATATTTTTTTCCTGGTCACTATTAGCAAAAAATAAAAAAAAGAAGAAAGAAAGAAATAAAATAGTTTCCAAATAAAAATAAGTGGCATTACAATATTTCAAATGCAATTAATGCCTTGAGTTTTTTTTACAGCATGCAACACTAATAGAGGCCTCCAACGTGGAGGGTAAAACATGCTGATGAGGCGTTGATTGAGACCAAAAAAAACAGAGCAGAAATTTGCAGGCTGACAAAATAAGATAAATCAGCATCTACAGTAAGAATTTGCATGATCTACACAACCAAAAGTTTACCAACATCGAATTGTCAGATGCTCCTACGAACTCGATTCCAATGCACGAAGTATCTTCTTTCTTGGACCCTGGAACAATCAAATTAGACAATCAATATATGTCAGGAAATCTCAATCAAACATCGAAGCTTGTACCGTTACAACTATAAGGAATCAGAATAAGAAGAACAGAGAATTATAAAAAAACTATGAGATGCCTATGCCTTAAAGCAATGAAAAACAGTTGAAGTTTATTAGGTTGAAGGATACCGCAACACCAGGCAACGCGTGAACAGTTTGGTTACGCTGCAGACAAGCTCCAGCTACTATCACAGTTATTTTGTCGTTTAACATCAAAAAACATATTTTGAAATTGGTTTTAAAATCAATTTTGATTAAATTCTAAAAACACCTTGTAGATCCTAAAAATGTGAGATTTTGTTTTGCACACAAAGCTCTGAAAACGAAATCATCATTTCTTGAATACTTTCTATCTACTAGATACTTTTCTAACATCATTTGGCTGCTTGAAGCGAAAATAAATGTTTTTTTAGTAGTAATTTTCTTGGATTTATCATTTAGTTAGATGTACTTAGAAATCGGGTCATGATTTTTTGGTGTTCTTTCGCCCTGTCTCCACCTTCCTCACGCCAAAAAGGACCGAAACCCTCTCCTCCCGCGACTGGCCGCACCCAAACCCTAGCCGAAATCGATTCCCCTTCCTCTCCTGCGACTGGCTGCACCCGAACCTTAGCCGAGATTGAGGCGATGGATCTTGGAGCGCTGAGGGATTTCTTGGAGCGTCGTTCTCCACGAATCTGACCTAAGTTTTTCTTGGGTGATTTTTTGGTGTTATTCATGTCCTTCAAATGGAATTCACTCTTCGTGAATCCATTCCCTCTTTTAGGGATGTTGTTACAAGTTGTTCTCAAGAGATGGGTGCGGCTATCTTTCCTTCCTCTTTTAAGGAACAGATGGTGGATTGTTCTGCTTCGGGCCTACTCAAGAAGTTTGCGTGGAAAAATGGTTTACCAACCATTTTTCTCCAAGAAGAGGATACAAATATTATGGTAGAACCTTCGAAATTTACTTTGATTGGTAAGTTCTCGTTTGCCCATCCCAAAATGGAAGTGATTAGGAAGTTTTTTATAGAGCTTAAATTAGTTGGAAAGTGGAGTTTAGGGTTTCTTGGTGGTCGAAATCTGATGATAAAACTTGAAAGGGAAGAAGATTATGTTTCTATTTTTTTTCTAAAATGATTTTAATTATTGAAAAATCATATATGAAACTTTTAAAATGGACCCATGAATTCAATCCAAGAGAGGTATCTCCTATTGTTCCTATTTGAGTTAAATTTCCTGGGCTGAAACTTCATTTATATAATATGAAATTTCTTTACTCCCTTGCTTCTATTTTTGGTAATCCACTTAAGGTGGATAATGCCACTTTCAATTGTTCGAGGTCTTCGGTGGCTAGAGTTTTGGTAGAACGGGATGTTACTGCCAAATTTCAAGAGATGGTTTGGATTGGTAGTCAAGTTAATGGGTACTGGTACTGACAGCCGGTAGAATTAGAAATTTTTCTACATTATTGTACACATTGCAGAATGTTTGGTCACCTTATTAGTTCTTGTTATGGCGCCCTTCCGGAATTGCGTAATAATAAAAGCTTCCCTGCTGTTAGCGGTGAAGGGAGGTATCAGATTGGTAAACATAATACTGAAAAGGATAAAAGAATTGCTCTCCCTGAATCAGGGGAAATCCAAGAAATAGGTAAGAAAGATTATGAGGCTTGTAAGACCGCTGGTCTTGAGGCTCGTAAGACCAGCAGTCTTGATACTATCTTGAATACTAATGATATGTTGATTTCCAATGTTATTAATCCTGTTGATATCACTGTTGGACATATTTTTGGGGATATTATTATGGAGAATAATGCTCCAGAAGTAGTTATTGTCGTGGGCCAAACAGGTGATGAGATTATTAGTATGTATCCTCCAACTGCTCCTGTATGTTCTAATGTTGTTTATGTTGAAGGTACTAGTATGCATCCTCCTGGTCCTGTATGTTCTAATGTTGTTTTTGTTGGAGGTATTAGTCGCAATTCACAAGAATTAAATGAAAAATTGATTCAATTTCGTAAAGATTTTAATAAAGATTGGATTCTTATTCAGTCAAAGAAAAAGAAAGGCGAGGTATAAAAGGTATGCGTGAATTAGGATATCTTAACCCTCAAGCGGTTGAGACTCACAGCTGTGGTCTTTGGAAAGGTAAGAAAAGTCATTTTGAAGTTCCCTCTAGGCAGACAAGAGGGAGAAAATTATTGTTTAATGATTAAATTTATGGTTTGGAATGTTAGAGGTATTGCAGATGTTGATACTTCTAACAGACTTCTTAATTTAATTAAAACTTAGAATCTTGCTTTCTTTGGTCTTTTGGAACCTTTAGTGGCTTCTCATAATAATGGGAGGTATTTAAAGTGTTTTAAGAAGTTCAATTCATTTACGAATATTAATAATAAAATTTGGTTCTTGTGGCTTGATACTATTAAAGCGGATGTTCTTATTAATTATAATCAATTTCTGCATCTTAAGATTTTGGTTGGCACTTTTTTGTTTTTTATTACTATTGTTTATGCTAGGAAGGGGGGAATTTTAATGCTATTGCTTTTGTTGCTGAGAAAAAGGGAGGTAAGCCTCCTAATCTTAGACTTATTGGTGATTTCAATGAGGCTTTATTTAATGCTGGTCTGTTTGATCTTGGATTTAAGGGTAATCAATTTACCTGGTACAGGGGTAGGGTGTTTGAATGGTTGGATAAATTTTTCGGTAACGAGTTCTGGATGTTATCTTATCCAGTTTTCTCGGTTACTCATTTGCCTATTTATTGTTCGGATCATGCTCCCCTTTTACTTTCTGTTACTTTGCATAATAGAGTTAGACAATATTAGTTTAGAGTTTTGAATATGTGGACTTTACATGCTACCTTTTTAGATTTTGTTAAAGCTAATTGGTTTTGAAATGAGGCTGCAGTTTCTAGTAACCGATTTTGGTTATTTCAGAAAAACTTGGCTATTAAATTAAGAGGCTAGAATCAGGATTGTTTTGGGAATGTTCATTCTTTGGTTTTAACTGCTGAAGACAATCTCATAAATATTGAGAAAGATTATCAAGAGGAAGGGATTGATCATACCAGTTTCTTGGAGGCTCGACAAAGATTAGTAACGACTATCCATATGGAAGAAGCTTTTTTCAAGCAAAAGGCAACGAGTAACTTTTTTGTTTATGGTGATATTAACATTGTTTTTTATCATGCTTTTATGAAACAACGCAAGCTAACTAATTATATTAGTAAAATTAAGAATGCTAGAGGTATGGTTCTTACTACTAATAATACTATTGAAGTTGATTGTATTTCTTATTTTACTAATCTTTTTAACAGTGATAATGTTGTTCTCCGGTATTAATCATTTAGCTTATGCTGATGATCCTATTATTTTTACTAATGCTAATAAAAGTACCATCAAACGTCTTTGGTAGGGTTTGGAGCACTTTCAAGAGGCTTCTGGGCTTATCTTCAATCCAAGAGTAACTTTTATTGTTCTAAAAAGATTATTGTTGCTAAAAAAAATTGGATTCAGCATTTCACTGGATATGCTAAGGGAGATTTTCCTATGGTATATTTGGGTTTCAATCTTGATAAAGGTTGTCGTAAAATGCATTTGTTTGAGAATATTATTGATAAGATTAGAAAGAATATTTTTTCTTGGGATAATCTTCGGCTATCCTATGGGGGAAGGTGATGTTACTTAAAAGTGTCCTTACTTCTATTCCTTTATTTGCTTTATGTTTTATGAAGATACCTCATTATGTTTGTATGAAACTAGAGGGTATTTTTAAAAAATTTGTGTGGGCTGGTAAAGATATTAAAATTCACTGGATGAGATGGAAACAAATGTGCAAGCCTATTAGTAAGGGTGGACTTGGTTTCCGTTCTCTTATGAACACTATGCATCTTAGTTATATGAAATTATGGCTGAATTTTTGTAATGATAAGTCTCTCTGGGCTAAAATGATGCATCAGAAATATTGTAAGGATGTGCATCCTTTGTCTTTGACTAGTAAAGCACAGAATTCTTTTGTCTGGAAAAATATGCTTCAGATGGCTAATTGTACTGAATCTTATATTTGTTTAGATCTTGGTGAAGATAGGTGAAGTTTTTGGTATGATAACTGGAATGGTTTGGGGTTGCAGGTGCAAGAAATGTGGAATGGCAGCGGTTGGAATACTAATATGATTCTAATCTGGTTAATAGGGAGGATTTGGCTAGTATTACTAAAATTCTGATTTGTCTGGGTCCTGATAAGATCAAGCTTAAAGGTAACTTGAGTTGGTCTGCTACTAAGATTTTCTCCAAGGGTCTGTTTGGGGCAGCTGCAGCTTATTGAATAATCTGCTGATAAGCTAGGTGCAATGACTATTACAAATTTTTATTTTTTCGGAAAAGTCAGACTGCTGTCAGAAAGTTTTCACCGCACCTAGATAGATGTGGTGTGAAAACACTATTTTCGGCGTTTTGAAAACGCATAAGCTGTCAAAGTGTAGTTTACCCAAACATGTCAGGTGCGTTGTCAAAACGCCACTGCACCAAATAAACTGCCCCAAACGAAACCTAAGTCTATGATTTACGGTGGACTTGGAATGACTTAATAAAACCTACTCAATCTTTTTTTATGAGGCGTCTTTTACATAAAATTCTGCCTACTGATGATACTTTAAAGCTTAGAGGTTTAATAATTCCTTCTATCTGTTATTTCTGTAAGAAGCATGTTGAGACCTTAGAACATATTTTTTGTAATTGTTCCTGTATTACTGATTTATGGGAGAGAAATTTTACTCTTTTTGAGTATGATGGAAATCGTACTCGTAGCACTTCCATTGCTGGTATGATTGCGGTTTGGCAGCAAGATAGATCGAAGCTTTGTAGGTCTCTTCGTGTTATCTTTTTTTGGTTTATTTGGTGTGCTCGAAATACTTGTAAACATGGAGGCAAGATTTTCTCTAGCTCTAACTGCTTTTATTACATTAAAGTTTTTATCTATAAGATGTTGAAATATGGGAAGTTTAAGCCTTCCTGTAATTCAAATGTAAAGCATATGTTACTTAAATTTAGTATTGATTTACGTAGAAATTCTAAAGCTGATATTATCTTAGTTCATTGGGTTGTTCCTGTTGGTGGGTATAGTAGTAAGATCAATACGGATGGTAGTTAGACTCCTTCAGCTGCAGGTATTGGTGGTATTTGCAGAGATTCTTCTGGTAAGGCTAGCATGTGGTTTTTTGCCCTGTTTTAGCTTCAAGTGTTATTGAAGCTGAAGTAAAAGTTGTGTTTATGGTATTGGAATTTGCTCTAAAATGTGGTTGGAATTCTTTAGAAATTGAAATGGATTCTTTTGATTTATGGTCTTTTTGTTGCAGGAATAGGGATTATCCTTGGAATCTTATGATTCATTGGAAAAAAAATTTTGCTCTGACAATTGGTATTCAGGTTCATTGGCTTTTCATTCATCGAGAAGGGAATAAGTGTGTGGATTGGGCTGCAAAGCAAGGGATGAAGACTCAAAAAGCTATTTTTACTAATAAGTTCCCTGAAATTCTTAATTGTTTTATTAGGGGTGATATGATGGATTCCCTCTATATTCGTACTTCTTCTTGATTGTTTTTTTTTTATAGGTTTGGATGTAGTGTGAGTTGTATTTTTTATTTATTTTTTTTGGGAATTGGAACCTTTTTTATTTTTTTGTGTGAGTTGTATATGGTTTAGATTGGGTTCCTTTTCCTTTGTAATTTTTTTATTTTATTAATAAATTGGAGCCTTTTAGTGCTCTTTATTAAAAAAAAAATATTAGATAGAAATTAGTGTGAATTTTAAAGTCTTCAAATATCTTGAAATTTTCTAAGGATTTCAATTTCACACTTAAAAAAAGAAAAAATAAATCATAATTTTTAAAATATAGTTTTAATCTACAAGCAACAAAATGAGTCATAAGAATCAAAAGAAAAATATTCAAATGAAGCACAGAGAACTTACCATCGGAACTCCTAGGGCCTTGAGATCAGCTTCAGTCATGTGCATAAGAGCTGCCATATCAACCTATAAAAGAGCTGTAATATCAACCTATAAATTAAAAAATATGAGCTTAATGTTATGGTAAAACAACTGTGCTTACCTCCTCTACCTTGAACGTTATTATGTACTTCTCAAGGCCGAGTGACTGCAAAAACCCTTCTACCGACGCGGACTGCAATATTACATAAGACACGTGAAAAAAAACCTACTGCAATAAATTCATAATTGACGAGTGAAGATAAACATAATGTAGTTGCGCAAAGCAAAACTAATTTGTGATGTATAAATCAGTTGACACGATCAATAATATAAATCAAGTGATAATTTACAAATAAGTATGCCACAGTTCAAACGGAACATAAAAAACTGAAGATTTTCTATATCAATCTTGCCGGTTTTACCCTCACTTCCTATTTTATGAAAATCAAGGTTGTTTTCGGTTGTCACTCACATCTTTGTGGTCCAGCATTCGAAAACACACAACATAATACATTACATTGTTATTTAATAAAGTTTTAACACTCCATAAATCCATTCATTATGTAATTAATAAAAAGTTCCCCTTCACTTTTAACTACCAGGGCTCACCTGCTAGCAATATCATTGAATAAAAACAAAACATTAATTAAACAGATCCGAAATACCTACACAAATCAAATCTAGGCTTAACTTAATCGATGATCACGATTGATTGACCATTATTATTTACTTCAATGAAATAACAAATCAACTCAATCATTTCACTTTATAAATTCCCAATACACCTTACCTATTTTTTTTTCCATAAACACCAGCTTTCAAGTACTGCATAACTAATAGATTTTTTATTTTACAAGATATGCCAGCAGATTTGGTCCCATTATCAAATGCCCAAATGACAAGTCGCTTCCTCATCAATGGTTGTGGCTCTCACAAGCTTTTGGATAACAAAAAAGGGTTGTGGGCCAAGCTTATAACACTTGTTTTTCATCTGTGCAGTGGGTAGTTAGTGTGCCTACTAAAATAAACTTTATTAAGAACCCAACCCCTCCTCTACGGCCTCTATTCTTTTTATTCTCCCTCTAATTCCCCCCTCACACAGACCCTAGCAGGGGTGTTAACTCAAGTTGATAGATCAAGTTCGGCTCTTACCCAAAGTTGGTTTGGCCGAAATATACCCGGACCCAACCCCAACTCTTTCCTAATATGGGTTAAAATAATTAACTCAAACTCGACCATCAAACCCTTTTATTATATGGATCAAGCACTTTCACGATCTCAATGACTCAAACATACCAGTTAACCCAACTAAACTTACTTGAACCAACTTAACCAAAAAAAAAATCAAATAGTAATAAGGTAAATTTTGGGTTGATTTTGAGTCAACCCAAACAGAAAGATAATCAGGCCTACAATTTTGATCTACACGCAGCCTAAATAGTAATGGGGGTAGCTCGAACCCAAATTTTTGAAGTCATCGAATAGAGTCTACCTTTTCACAACCCAAACAGAATGTAACAACTGTAAGTTATAAATAACAATTAACAAATGAATAGGTGGGTGCCTAAAGTTTCATCTTTAGAAGTCGAAGTTATCTTTCATACGAACAAAGTAACAAAGAGAGTATGAGAGTGAGAGAAAAGCAGGGAAACCGAGAGTGGGAACAAAGAAGAACAAAAAGATGAAAAAAAGAAGAAGAAGAAAGAGATGTAATGAAGTCACCACTTGTGTGCCTAGAAGATTTTGACTCTAGTGCAGTTAAAAGGGGGGTTAAGGCAGACTACGAAGAGTTAAAAGGTCAGTATAATAATTTAAATTAAATTATTTAATAAAAAAAACTATACACGCACACATACATATGTATTTTTTTGTGAGTGTCATGACCCGGCCCGGCTCGGGTCATAGAATTAACTAAGATGAGAACTGTAGTCAGAAGGTATTAATATTTTCATTCCATTCCACATGATTTTTAGATTACTCCCAATATATATAAGAGCCACTAATAATCCACAAAGTATAATATACAAAAATATAAAACATTTAGAAACCACATAATCTATAGACATATTTAACCAGCGCTAAACAATATAATCATAACATGAAAAAAAAAAAACAGTACAAAGAAGCTACAATCATAATACCCAGCAATAGTGGTCCTCCTGTAAACTAAATTCCACCTGCTAAACATGACAACTCGTAAATTTTCTTTTCCTGAAAAAAATATTAATTGCAAAGTTTGACTTGGTAAGCAATTATAACTTTTATATGCATTAAATTATTATATCAATGCAATGCATGAATAACTTATAATCCCTTCTCGTTTTCCCATTAAAAATTTACCATTTTAACATTTTTAAGAGTCATAATAAGATTACCATCATACTCGAAGGTATCCCAAAAATATATTTGAATATACCCTCAAAAATGTGTACCCGAACGCACCTTCTAATTGCACCCGAATGTATATATTTACCATTTCTTTTAATGTGAACGGACACATCGCATCCCCTGTCGATACCATCTTGGAGTAATCTTGTAGAACTTAAACTTTTACATTCCATTTCATTTAAAATACATTTTGAGAAAACATTAAAAATTCATTTTTCACTTTTCACATTTCATTTCCTTAAAACTTCCAAGCTCACAAAATACATATAATTATAAAATGAATGTTTAAACATTACAAAAATTCTTTATTACAAAAATATTAGATTAATGCATATAAGAAAATGATTACTCATATTAGCCTTAAAGACCTCTGAAAATTTTGAACCATTTACTCCACTTCCTTTGACGAACACCTAAATTAATTAAAAGTACATATAAATATAAGAATCACGTCCTAAAAGAAAATCTTAATTGTTGTTGACTTATTTAAATATGTAAAAAATTATTAAAAACACTAACTTATTTTAACTTTAAGAATCTTTGCCTTCCTCAAATCCCAAGGATTTTTCAATCTCCTACCTTACTTCTCAACATAAATAAAATTTAATGCATTATATTAACTAATTATATTACTAATTTCAAATAATAACATAAGGCTAAAAATTTATCTTATAGGCTTTCAAATCAATCTCCTTGCTCTCTTCACAAACTTTTCCTTCAAAACCTAGGTCTCTGAATTATAGTTTCAATTAAATTTGACCTTACATTTAAACACTCACACACACATACAAATTTATTAAATAGCACAATCAAAACCATAAGAACCTTAAAATCCTTTGGATGTCCAAAACTCTTTCCCTTCGCTCGCACATGAAATTTGAGTCCCCTCTTTGCCTCATGTTTCTTGATTTATTAGTTTCAATCCTGATATCGCATACAATTAAGTGTAACCTTTAAATAATAAACATATATACATACATACATACACACACATATATATATATATATATATATATATATATATATATATATATATATATATATATATATATATATATATATATATATATATANTATATATATATATATATATATATATATATATATATATATATATATATATATATATATATATATATATATATATATATATATATATATATAACATATATATATAAATAACATAATTAATTAAAACAACTCATAAAACTTACCTTACTGGGTTGTTTGCCCTACCCGAACAATCACATGAGGGTTTCACCTCCTCCCTTTGGTCTCAGATCGGTCCAAAGCCTCACAAATTTCTTCCTCTTTTCCAATGCTTTTGATCACGACTCTACAACGCCAAAGCCACCACATCCCTCCTCTGCATGCGAAGACGACACAACTACCCATATTCCTCCTCTCGTGTAGGCAGTGCATCTTCGGTTTCGGCTCAATCCAGGTAAGCCCTAGGCACCGCCTCTTCCCTCTCCTCCCTTTTCTTCCTTCGCACAGCTCAATATTATACAACAACTACAACTTCCTCCTTTGACTTCTTTATCTTCTTTCTTCCTCTACTTCGAGCAATTCCTAGGCATGAAGTCGTGATTTCCTTCCACGCATACATCAGGGATTCCCCTCTCTCGATCTCTCCGCTGTATGAATTAAGAAACACACACACATAATTCATTAACTAAATTATAATATAAATTCAAACTTAACTGAGTTTGCTTGGATTAATCTCTCTCCTTTAGCTCGCACATTTCACTCACTTCTTCTCTCCTCCAAGCTAAAATTTTATACATTGAGTTGTACTTTAATAACTTTATATTAAGTGCAATTGAAATCAAGAAGTACTTGAGATAAGGGAGATGCAGTTTTGAGATCGAGGAGGTTAATCACTTTAAAAGATGGGGTATGTTTTAAAAAAAGTTAAAGAGTTTAATTTGGTTAATTTAGAATTAATATTTAATAAAATACAAATATTTGAACCTAGAAGATCTTAGTTTTTTATATGTAATAAATTTATGTTTTATTAAATCAAAACATCTTAATGCTTTGTACAACTGTTTTTATAATTATATGAACGTTGTATGCATGTTATAAGCTTAAGAATTATTGAAACGAATGAAATGAAATTAAAAAGAAAAACAACAAAGGATTGTTGAATATCTTTAAAAAAGAGTAATTTAAAGAGCATAAAATAAAAAATTTAAATCATTAAGGATTACTCACAGATAGTACTGACGGGGGATGTAAAGTACTTGTGAGCGAAAAATTAGATGAAAATGGTAAAGGTATCTCATCAATTGCAAATATTTGAGAATACATTTAGTTATGACAGTAATTCTAATATGACTTTCTTAAAGAGGTTAAAAGAAATAAATACTAGAATTGAAACGAGAATAGTTAAATTTAAAATGAAAACTTATAGTTTGAGTAAGTAATGAATTACATTTTTTTTGTCATTCATGCATAACATTTATATATTAATTTAATGCATAATAAGATTGAAATTGCTCGCCAAGTCATATAAACCTACTGTTTAATCCTTTTGGGTAAAACACTTGGTTGATATGACTGACAATAGAGATTTAGTTTACGGGACTATTGTTAATAGGTATTGTGTTGTGTTGCAGTTGTAGTTCCTATACTGTTTACTTTCAAGTAGCGTTATTTTTGTGTTTTGGTTTGAGAAGTTTTACTTGCAGAAGATGATGTTAGTTTTGGATTATTTGACTTCTTAGTGACTCTTTTATGAATTGAAATTAAAGAAATCAATGGAAAGTAAATAAAGTTATAATATCGTCTAGCTGCATTTCCTGACTTCATTAATGCTAAACTATCAGGTGAGTCATGACAAAGTGATATTAGAGAAAATTTAGGTTTGAATCTTGACCAAAAGAGCCCCTAGATTGATCAAATTAATTAATATATAATATTAATAAATGGTTAAATTGTGTCTAATTATAATCTTTTTTATATTATTTTAAAAATATAGAAAAGAAAGGGGAAGAAGTTAGAGATGATATAGTAGAAATTGATACACCTCCACAAATAACTTTGAACGCAGATATTTTTGTTAAGTTAATGACTACAGTAACTCATATGATTAAGAACACTTGCACTCATACCAAATCTAGTGGGGGAGGTCAAATGGACAAGTATTTGATGTTATTTCAGGATATAAGACCACATCTCATTTCTAGAAGAGGAAGTCAGTGGATGTTGAGAACTAGTTGTTGAGAGTGAAAAAAATTTTAGATGGGTTGTCTCACCCTCATAAATACACTGGCCACTTTTGCTTCAGAAAGAGATGCGGAGAGATAGCGGTGAGGACAATTGCAAGAGAAATTTGGGGTTGTTTAGTGCGATGAATTTGTGGCAACTTTTAGAGATTAGTTCAAACCACTGTTAGAGAAGAGGCAAATACAAAACAGATCTATTGACTAGTGCATGGAGAAAGGTAAATTATGCAATACGATGTTGATTCACTATGCTTTCGAGGTATGCACCCTAGTTGATACCAAATGCAGAGAAGTGTCATAAGTTTTTGTTTGGGCTAAAAGATATGATTAGACAGCCACTGATTCTTCTTGGAATCGATGATTACTCTATTTTGGTGGAGAGGGTCAAATGGATTAAGCTAGATTTGCAAACTACCAAGAGAAGCAGGGACTTCCAAAAGAAGAGGAATTCAGAGAAATCCAAGTTTCCTCAAGGCTCTCGGGACATGCAGTCCTTCCAGTTAGAAAAAACAAGTGCTAATAAACTCGGATTCCATAGTGTTGGCAACTAGATTGAAGCCAGGAAGTGTGACAAGTTAGGGAGGTCGAATAAAGGTGAGTGTCTTTATGGATCCAACACTTATTTTTGGAGACACCAACCAGGATAGATGAGGTAAATTACCCTAACTTGGGACAGAGGGCTCTGGGCTCCAAAAGTTTCTAGGGGTTGTGTTACACCACCACTTTAGAGGAGCTTTGGCCAACCGAGGGAAGTCGAGTATTCAAAATTAGTGGTAAATCCTAGTCAGACCTAGTAGAGTGTTCAACTCAAGCTTATGCACTTTTACAACAGAAAGCTAAAGACTTCGTTGAAATAATAAGATGAATGTTTTACATTTAAAAAAAATTTATCAAATGCACTTCTAATTATAAAAAGATTCACGTCATGTCATTCATAACATTTTGTAAGAATTTAAATGCATTAATTAGTCAAAACTAAATATTCAATGCAATAATTTTAATGAAATAAATATCATATATCTTCAAAATAGTTCGATTCAAGAGCATAACATTCTTTTATAGATGAGAAATTGGTTAAAATGATGCAGTTGAATAACACATTGATGCCTCTGATATTATCTATTAGAATGTTAAATGGTACTTCTATGGTAGCAAATCAATTATGTGATGTGAAACTAATGATTGGTGGAAAGGATTTTGATGCACAACTTATTATGTTGCCCTTGATAGAATTTGAGATAATTTTAAGCATGGATAGGTTATCTTAACACTTTATCACAACTGATTGTAACAAAAATATTGTCAAAATAAATGTACCTGAGAAGCAAGAAGTTATCCATAGTGAAAATGGTTAAGGGTTGAAATTTTCACTATGGAAATGGGTAAGGGTTTAGGGTTAAAACTTTATCATAGCTAATTGTACCAATTCCATAGTGAAAATGGAAGGAGAATGTTATGGACTTTGTGATTGGATTGCCTAGGTCACGTCAGGGTTGTAACGCTATTTGGGTAATTGTTGACAGATTTGATTAAGTTTGACAATTTTTTGCTCATTAGACAAACAGACTCAGCTCAGACTAGCCAAATTATATGTGGGTCAACTTGTAAGGTTGAATGAAGTGTGAAAATCTATTATCTTTGACAGAGATGACAGACTTGATGTTTGTGGAAGAGATTCAAAAAGCTTTTGGCATCAGATTAATTTTAGTGCAATCTTTCAGCCTCAGACAGATAGTTAGTCAGAAATAACTATTGAAACTTTGGAGAATCTACTAAGACCGTGTCCTTGATTTTAGTAGAGGATGGGATCACATATATCCTTTAGTAGAATTTGCTTATGATAAAAGTTACCAAGTTGGTATTAAAATGGTTCCAAATGAAGTTTTGTATGGAAAAAAGTGCATGATACATTTATATTAGGCTGAAGTAAGTGAAAGGAAAATCATCGGAGCTGACTTGATTGATGAGGCTACTCATAAGATTAGACTAATTAGAGATAGATTAAAGTCAGCGCGGAATAGACATATGAAATACTATGTTGTCGAGCATAGATTTGTTGAATATGAAGTTGAAGAGTTTATTTGTATTAGTCAGTCGTTTGAAAGGTGTGCAGATATTTGGAAAAACAGGAAAATTGAGTCCCATATATGAAGGCCCCTATGAAATTGTGGAAAGAATTGGAAAGGTGGCTTTAAAATTATCTACTAGCTCATATGCAAAAAGTGCACAATGTTTTTCATATTTCTTCACTTAGAAAGTATATTGTAGATGAATCAAGTAGGGTGATAACAGACTCAGTTGATATATGGTCTGATCTAACTTATATCGAGGAGCCTGAAAAAATACTGAATTATGATGTGAAAAAACAACGTAATAGAGAGATTTCATTGGTGAGTATTTTATAGAAGCAAGGATCAGAGAGGAATGCTACTTGGGAGAAAATTTCAAATATAAAAGAAAGATATATCTCCAACTCTACAATTAAGATATGATTGCTTTTGTACTAAATCTTTTCAAAATTAGATAACGAAATTTTTATGAGAGAGGATTGTAATAACTCTTTAAGTTATAAATAAATAAATAAATAATAATAATAATAATAGATTTAGTGCATCCATAAGATTTCTTCTTTAGGAGTTTAAGAAGTTATCGTTTCATTAAAACAGACCTGCAAAGAGAGAGAGAGAAAGAGCAGGGGGATTGAGAGTAGAAATGAAGAGGGAGAAGAAGAATAAACAAAAGAAGCTGAAGAAGTAGATAGAGAAGGAAAGAAGTCGCCGCTTATATGCACGAAGACTTCGACTCTTGTGTAGCTGAAGCAAAAAACCTTAGAAAGGAGAAGGAAGAGGAGGAGACGATGTGCTTGGTTACGTGTCTCAACAAAGAGGAGGAATAAAGAGAAGTGATTCTCGACAGTTGGTTACGTGTCTCAACAAAGAGGAACAAAGAGAAGTGATCCTCGACAATGTGCTGCACGCAGAAAGGGAAGAAAACAGAAAGGAGGCGGCTTTGTGTGGGAACTAGAGCGCCAGCCCCTACGAAACCATAGTTGAAGCTCTAGTGCGAAAAAGAAAGACAACACGCACACGTGCTAGGTTAAGTCAATACCGAAGGAAGAGGAAGAAGAGGAAGCTACATTTGTATGGATTAGGACAGTCAATCGAGAGTTAAAAGGTGAGTATTAAGTTTTTAAAACAAGTTATTTAATAAAAAAAATTTATATATATTGTGAATGTGCGTTTATTTAATTAATGTTAATAAAAAGTTTTATTAAATTAGTACTCAAGGTATAGAATTTCATCTTCAAAAGGAGAAATAGGTGATGTAGGAGTAAAAGGAGGGAGATTGATCCCAACAAACTAAGGTAAGTTTGGGTTTAGATAAGAATTTAATTAAACAATTGTGTGTGTGTGTGTGTGTGCACGCGCGCGCGCGCGTGTAAGTTAATTTTTTAAGTGTTAATAATAAGTGTATTTGGAATTAGAAAGGACTAGAGGTAAGCGAGATACAGTTTTGCGATGGGAGCAGGTGAATCACTTTAAAAGATGAGGTATGTTTTATCTGAAGTTAAAGTTTGATTCACTTAGATTAGAATTAATATTTCATAAAACATTAATTTATAACAACAATTACGGTTGAAGAAATATAAAAATTAAGAAATTTAAAAAAAACAAAATAGAAGGAAATTTATGAAAGAATAATAGAAGCAAAATATCAACAACAAAAAAAATACAAAAGAAATACTAAATTACATGGAGTTTTGATAATTCTAAGTTAACTTTAAAAACCATACTTGGTGGCAAAAACCTTCCCAAGATTATCCAAGCACAAGGTCCATATACTTAGCTGATGCAAATCATGTTCACTAAAATTCTAGAAGATATTAATAAATGTAAAAATATTGATAAATATAAGGTCTGCATAGCTTCATACTCTGCATGCAAGGGTGGAGTTAATAAAGTCTAAGTTCCAACAATTCAATTTCAAATGAATAATCATAACTTTACGGCCCCTTAATTGAATAGACATTCTCACTATGCACTCGAGATCAGTTCGTCAAGATTTTAACAATGCATTTGCATTAGTCCTTCAATGACCTCATTCAAATGAGAAATCTTTAGGCTGCCTCGTCTAATAAGATTGGGTTGAACATCCAATCTTTGAACTTCTCTATCATTGGAGATGTAACTTTCATTTTAAATTCCAATTCTCTCAACACAGAGGTAGAGTAAATAGGGCCCATGGCTCAATAATTGTCCAAGGAATAATCCTCTACATAAGAAGTATACAGTTGACAAGATTAGTCTGAAAACTTTTCATCCCAGCCATCAATATACAAAAGAATTAAACAAGTTTCATAGCGTTGACAATTTCTAAAACCTGATCCTCTACAAGCAAATGGTCAGAGTAAACAAATGGACAATCAAACAAAAAGAGACCTCTAATTGACTTTAAATGACATGGCAAATATTGAAAATCACTAGCACTGGAAATTAAAAAATTGAAAGAAAAAATGAAAATTCATGCTAACTAATACAGGCAATCATAGTATTGGTTTGCATGCAAGCATGTATAGGCCCTAAGATCAAATCGATGCAATCAGGTCTAGCTCTCCAAGCTATGATCTTTGAATCATTCATACACAAATCAAATTCTACTCAAACACCAATCTAAAATTAATAAGCCAAAAAAATAGGTTTGGACCTCTTACCCCTACAATGGCCACACTCATCTCAAATCATAATTGAAGGGCACCTTTTCACATTCATGCCTCCAAAATTAAAATGGCAAATGCTCAAAGCAACTTCTTTCTTTGACAACAGTAAGGTTATCAAAAGTTCAAAGCCAGATGGCTCACAATTTACATGAAAGTCAAATGACAAGATGAAAGACCATCAAAGGCTAATCGATTCAATCGGTCAAAATATCATTAACAATTGCAAAAGAACTCCATAGCTTGCAAAGCCTCATGAAGTTGAGTTAGAAAAGTGAAAGAATAACCAAGTCACCAACTTAGCAATGAATTAGATAAAAATAATAAGGCTTTCGAAGTAGCTAATAGTCTTCCTTGGCAACAAGCCAAGAGATACTTGTACTGAGTAACAACCACTCAACATGTATGATGACTAAGCTAGCATACCAAAGCTTCTCCAATTCGATAGACCTGAGCAATGCAAACTAAAGGCTCTCTAGTTGTTCAAGAAGCCTATAATTACATCAAGGAAATAAACCTAGCTTAATCTCAACACAGTTCAAAGGTAACAATCCACGATAATGCATGGGAATATCAAACTACAGGAGCTAACATTTACTATCATTCTCTCAAATGTAAAGGCAAAAACTTCAAGCCTTGTTGATGATAATTGCATTGTTGTGAGATTAGGATAAAGAAAAGGCAATGGATATTTACTTTAATAACCAAAAATAAGCTCTAGAATTTTTGGTGGAATGTAAAGGGGTTTGGTATGGTAAAGTGGTAAGAATGCTGAAAATGGTCCAGATTGATGTAGTACCGGCTAATTTATAAGATAATTTTAGTAAATGTATTTAAAGTGGAGAAAATTACTAAAAAATAGTTGCAAATGATTAGCTCAAGAAGTGCACTTATAATTCAAAGTAAACGACTAAGGATCTGTTTGGGGCAACCGTTGATTATTTATAATATGGTAATAAGCAGATTATTCTGATAATCTGCAGATTATCAGAATAAACTGACTTGCTGTTTGGGGCAGCTTATTCAGAATAGTTTATTGATAGCTGTTGCTGGATAAATGACATTCATGCCACTGTTTGGTGAAAATGTTGGCAACAGAACTAAAATGAGAACAAAAGTATATGATACAGAACCCAGAAATCATCACAGATCAGTTCAAAAGATAACATATAGTGCTCACACTCTCGTGAGTATCAGAAGAAATAGAAAAATGATAAATACAATTACAACTACAATGAGAAATATTAAAATATTCAATTTCAAACTCTGACTAAGTTTGTCCTCAGCTGCACTGTCAACCTAGAAAATCATTGTATCCCGATCACTATTGGCAGTGTAACAGGTTGGATTGTTGGCCCAACGGAAGAAACCGCAACGAGCTGAAACACACTTGGGATAACTGTAGAACTCTCCCACTGCTGTGAGGCTGACTTGACGTGAGTAAGATGACTCATTCTATCACGTAAGATGACTTATTTCTTCTTCCAAACCTCAAACGTTCTTTCAACTACCCCGCGTAAAGAGGAGTTACGTTTGTTAAACATTTTTTCCTGTCACGAATGGTGACACTTGCTTGCTCAAAATCAGGAATATGGTATCTAGTGTCTAGACATGGCTTCAGGTAGCCCCTCTGCGTAGGATATCCAGCATCAACCAAATAATATTTTCCTGTTATGGAATACACTGCTGATGACAAATAATGCATATAACTAGTATGTTTACAAATCAAATCATATCTAAAGACGGGTGAAGAAAACACTATGATTTATTCCTAGTTGCATAGGAGAAAATCTGACTGTTATGTGCACTTCCTTCCCGGCCCGCCAAGACAAAAGTGAAACACATGTTGAAGTCAGATACCGCCATGACATTTTGAGTAGTTGAACCACTATGACCAATGTACGCCACCTTGTCCTGGCTGGGTAGTCAGGCATCGACGTGAGAACCGTCAATTGCACCTATGCATGTTTTACAACGTTAGAAAAAAGCAGAATTTTGGAAGTAACATAAAGAAACTAATAGTTACCTTGAAATAAGGCATGTAACGGGGATCGTTGGCAATTTCCTCTAGACTACTAGCAAATGATGGATCCTCTATTTTACGATTTGAGTTGTCAAGCTAACAAGTGTCTGTATGCCTTTGGAGAAGTAACGGCTTATTGTTTCCGATGAATGCTAAAATCTCTTCATAACACCGCTAATAAATTCATTCTATGATAGAATGCATAATGTTATAGCCAACACCTCCATTCTCGTCATTTTAGAACAACCTTGGAGGTCGTGATTCAGAGATAACTCATGCAGAAGATTCATAAAAAAAGGTACACATTCAAAATATGTTGTTGTACCTTATTGGATGTCCAGAAAGCATTTCACCTACCCATTTATCCCAAATAAAATTGGATATCATATAGGGTATAGAAACACAGTTGGATCGGTAATACTCCAACAACAATATTGCAATAGATGCAGCCCATGTCATCCTTTTACGGCATTCCTACTGCGGATTGAGAAATAAGCAAGGAAAACATGAAGCACTTAAAATGAAAATGTACAAAGATCAACTTATTGACAAACATTAATCATCGAGAAGTGCACTAAAAAAAGATCCATACAAACGACAACATATTAAAATTACCCATTTAGATGTCCATAACATAACAAAAGCTACAAATAACAACAAATTAAAAAAAAATCATTCCTCAACCAAAATACGCAAATATTCAACGCTTAATTCTAGAAGCAGCGCCATGAATATTTGCCTAAGGGTTGAATCCTCGAGTTTCTTGACACTGCATGAAAATGTTTGTCTGCAACTACTTCAGGTAGAGATGTTAAATTTCCTAAACATTCAAAGATGGTGCTGTCAGAGACTGAAGCAGGTGGTCGAGCACTAAAAACTTCTATGAGTCGATCAAATGAGGTTTTCACAAAGGTCTTATTTTCTTTATATAGTGCTGTCAGAGACTGGAGCAGGTGGTGGAGTACCAAAAGCTTCTATAAGTCGATCAAATGAGGTTTTCACAAAGGTGTCATTTTCTTCATTTCTCCTACCAAGTCTGGGCCTCTTTGAAGCTGAACTGGACTCACCCATCTCCCTCTGGTTACTACGCACTTCTTCATCAGTCGTCAACGATTCAGATGGGAAGTCATTTGGTATACCTGCAAAACCCATCTCACTAAGGTTTAGTGCAAATTTTCTCGTCGCGACAACCCCTTTAAACATTATGTCGAGTTTTTTCTTCAAAGTCCGGGTCAATTCCGCACTGATTATATTTCTCCTCTAACGACATTGCCTATGACATTGTAATGGAGGGGGTTAAGTGGGTTTATTAGAGAAAAAACTAAATAATGTAAATCAAAATAAAAGTATAAAAGTGGGTTTATTACCTCCAATTTCTCAGCCCATAATTCCTCTGGGGCATCGATTGTCCGTTTAATGGGATCTCAACCCAAAACGCTACATCCACGTTTGAGTTCATTCCAAATTTTTCATTCATTATTCAATTGATCCCATTTATTTTTTAATTTTAGCTGTCGTAATCTCTGCCAATCAATTCTTTAAACCTCTTCACAATATTTTGTCAACATTCCTTGTTAAAATACATGCTTGGCGTATTTCCCGATTCTATTTTAATACATAGATCGTAAAAAATATTTTTATTTTTTTATCCCACATAGCTGACGGAAACTTCATTCGCCTTAGACATGTTGGCACTATAAGGAACTTAAATTTTATAAGTCAACAAAAAATTTATAAGTACCAAGTAAATATTGTAAGTTAACAAAAAATTTATAAACATGATGCAAATTTCTCAGCATGCAAACTATGGGAGAAAGTTGTACTAAATTATGAGATAAAGAAACAAATCATGAAAAAACAAAAAATAAACCTGCTCAGCCACAAAGCAACATTTAGAACCAAAAAGCAACAGTCCTGCATAAAAGGCAACATCTCGAACCATAAAGCTTCAGATAGTTCTATGTAAGAAACAACATTTCGATCCATAAAGCTTCAGACAGTTCTATGCATAAATTCGACCCAGGGACTATTCTAGAACTCATACATTTACATGGAGTTCAATTCAAGGGTTGAATTGTCCCCAAGTGAACCCTTGATTTTACCATTAACCAATTCCAAAAACATATCATGACATTTCCAGAAAAGCGAAAAAAAAATTCCCACGAAGACAACATCCAAATATGAGCTTCCTTCGATAGACAACATCTATGATGGATAAATGGCATTGCTAACAACACTACCAGATATGAGCTTCATTCGATAGATATTGCTAACAATAATACTAGAGCACTACCAGATTTTGATTTCCCCTCATGCCTATTCATTTACCAGCATACTATAGAACCTCATCAATATAGACATAGAAACTCATAAGTTTCATGCAATGAAAACCATTTTTTCCCTGTTAATGTTCGAACATTGATAAAGCAAATATCTTTCTTGGACCTCCATAATGTAAACATTCCCGTGCAAATTAATGAAAACAATTTCATAAATCTAGGCACAACTGATAGAGAAGAGGAACCCTCATTCCACAAATCTCAGGAACTCTCATATATCACAGCAAAAATTAAAAAAAAATGTATTACTTGCTTCTCCACCTCCAAAAAAACCAACACAAATGATAAAAATTAACTTTTTTTGGAACTCCACCTCCGAAATAAAGATGCAAAAAAATCGGAGTAACCCTCAAGCCACAGATCTAAGCTAGGATATACCCAAAAACCATTCATTCATATATCACACCAAAAGTTAAAAAAAAAATATTGCTTACATCTCCACCTCTCAAAAAAAAAACCAACAAAAAAGAAAAACTTTCCAAGGATCTCAAGGGAAAGCATACCTTATAAATCAAAAAGGAAAATCGAAATGTTAGGGCTCACAGAAAGAAATGAGAGGGATATCGAAAATGCTAGGGCTCTGTGATTCTCCTGAAAAGGGTGAGGCGAGGGAGATCTACGATTCTCCTGGAAATGCTAGGGCGAGACGAGGGAGATCTGTGATTCTCTTGGACAGGGCGAGGGCTAGGGCGAGGGCGAGGGCGAGGGCGAGGGCGAGGGCGAGGGAGATCGGCGAAGGGTACCACAAGAATTCTTTCCCTAAGCGCAAAAATCATACGCGGGATGCAAGGGGAGTCCGGCTTGTTAAGCCATGAAAGAAATACTGAGATTAAAACATCGCGGCACCAAAAATTTACACCCATCGCGATATTCAAACGGGAAGGCGACGTTTTCACAACGCCGCCACACACTATAAGCTGCCCCCAAACTGGCAGTAAGGGTCTGTTTGGGGCAGTTGTAATTTATCCAGCTTATCCAGATAAGCAACTTATCCTGATAAGATGTTGATCAGTAGCTGATCCGTATAAGCTGGCTGATTGTTTGATTTATGTGTTTGGAAAAAAATTAATTTGTAGGTGTTTCTGGATAAATGACCATTCTGTCCTCGATATGAATGAGTCGGCTAGCTATTTAGTTTGTGTGTTTGAAAAACAACTGATTTGCAGTTATTTCTGGATAAATGACCATTTTGTCTCTGTGCAATTGTGTTATTTGCAATATAATTGTTATAGTTATAAATTTGATAGTTTAAAACCAAAAAAATCATTTCATAACAGTACAAAAAAAAGGATATAAAACTCACTTAAGAGTGAGTATCAAGAAACCTTTAAAAAAATAAATATTAAATTACAATTAAAAGTACGATAATGTTCATTTAAAAATTTAGAAGAAACATGTCACGAGAAATGTTGTCCTGCAAGGGATACCATCAAACCTGATCACTCTCGGCAGTGGAATCAGCCAGACTCATTATTATAGTTTTTATTATTATGATATTAAGCTTAAAGTGATGTATTGGAAAAATTTGATTCTTGACATGTTCTTGGTATTGTTAAAGTTAATTTTGTCATTCTGCTAATAGTTATTTCAAAAACTGCAACTAACCGACTAAATTAAATCTATAAAGGCATAATCATTTTTTATCAGAAATAGCTACTACACAGCAGATTATCCAAACATATTGACTGCTACACCGACAACACCTTTCAGACGACAGTTGTGAAGTTGTTTTCCCAGAAAGATACTTCATAGTTGCTCCTTCAAAAAACAACAATCCCCAAACACACCCTCAGTTAAAACAGCAATAGATGAAGAGAAGGATAAAAAAAGAAACTATGGTGCAAGCAAAAATAAGAGGAATGCCAAAATGCTAAAACCAATGACAAAGCTAATTATAAGCAAGGCAACAATCAAAAAACAAAAAATAATCTTGAATCGAAGTACAAGAGAGGGCGATATCGAAACTACAAGAGTAAAATTAGTAAGCATAAATAAATGTATATAAGTTGATAGTAGTTCATGAAAGTAAGCAGAGAAACAAAACTGTGTTGTCTCCAAGATAGACAAGAAAAAACGACACTAGCATACATAAACAAAAAATAAAATAGCAATTTTATGATAGAGAATAATATTTAGCTTCCAACAGGATTCTCAGCTACAAGTATATAAAAACAAATTCAAATGACCTTATACTACCTCTTTATGAGCAATACTCCTGGTTCTTGAACGTCTTGCAATATATTTTTACTACTACTAAGAATAAGCAAAATATGTATCAAGAAATTACTGTAACCCTTCTAATAATCACATCTAGCCGACAAAAGTTCTTCTTAGACAACAATTCAAGGGGAAGGACAAAGGAGAGATAGTAGGAATAGTTTAACGATATAACTAAGGAGAAAGTATTTTTACAAGTTTGATTGCAAAATTTAACTAAGATTTGATCTAGATTCAGATTAAATTGAGACGTAAAAAATGGTTGCTATTTGTTAATTGATTCAAATCTTGATGAAAGGCATGGAACCACAAAATCAGTAAGCCACAGTATAAAGTCAAAGATCCAGTCATATATGTGTGTCTTTTATCATCAGCGTCATAGCCCCTTGTGAGGGTCAGTTTTGTTCACCCACACCATTCATTCCTAAATGGATATGCATGCAATGGCAATGAGAGTGTATGTATAGCACAACTGTATCCTATGTTGCGCTGCATATAGAATTGAACATCAGGATTAAATCTTTTCTACTCAAATATAGTTTTCCTTTTATAAGCCACTTCAAAAACCAGACAAAACACAATCAAAGACTTGAACTCAACAAAGGTTTTGCTCAGGGTCAATTCATGCTTTATGCCTTTTCAAGTACAAGGAGAATTTGGAAATTTTGGCCTTACCAAATCTGCCATTAGTGACATCAAGATGATTTAGTGTGTCTTATCATCAGCATCATAGCTCCTTGTGAGGGTCAGTTTTGTTCACCCACACCATTCATTCCTAAATGGATGTGCATGCAATGAGAGTGTATGTATAGCACAACTGTATCCTATGTTGCGCTGCATATAAAATTGGATATCAGGATTAAATCTTTTCTAGTCAAACCAAGTTTTCCTTTTATAAGCCACTTAAAAAACCAAACAAAACACAATCACAGACTTGAACTCAAAAAAGGTTTTGCTCAGGGTCAATTCATGCTTTATGCTTTTTCAAGTACAAAGAAACTTGGAAATTTTGGCCCTACCAAATCTGTTATTAGTGGCATCAAGATGATTTAGTGAGAAGCACACCAAATACACTTGCATGCTTTTATACCTATTTTAAAGGTTAGAACAATCAGTTAAAGTTAGATATATGGATGATGTTTGTACTTCATGCATCTACATCTAAATGACAAAACATTTCAGCAGTCTTTTAACAGAAACTATGATAAAAAATGACATGTTTTCTCACAAATGGTTCCATATTTCACATCCCTATGCCCTTATATTCACTGTTTTATTTTTCTAAAATCAGGTTTCCTACGAATATTTGGGTTGCATGTTGGATGGAGTTGGACTTCAACGGACTCGAAAAATTCATTAAATAATTCCAAACAGTGATCAAATTAATTAGAGTTCATAATACATACATTGTCTGATCAATCCCTCCTATCTCCAGCCAGATCTATTTGTTGTATAAAAAAGACAACAGGGTTCAACAAAAGCACTCATATATCTGCAAGTTATTGACACCTAAGTCATGAAAATTAAGCATGCAACATCAAACAACATTACTGTTTTAATTGTTTTTGTCATTCTGGCATAAGTTCTGTAATGTTCATCGGATTCCTTATATTAAAATCTAAAATACCATAAATTGGAATTGCTCGATAAACATTTCAATAAAAAATTTGCTCTGCTCCTGGTCCTCCCCCATCATCTCATAGCCAAGGACAAGACGCTTGTAGAACAGCTTTTCATCTCCAAAAGAGTAATGGTAACTGTATTTGAACCAAATAGTATGGAAGAACAGCAGTACTATAGCCCGCTACCATTTAAATAATCAAAAAACATATTCAGAGAACATCAGCTTAGAAATAAGCATCACTGATATGGAAATATAGGTTACACTCCAACGCAAACCCTTGTAACGCAGGTAAGATTTTGTTCTTCAATTCACAAGATCAATGAACAACATCAATAATGCAGGCACAAAAATCTCCAAAATTAAATTAAAAATTAAATTGTCCCAGAAGTTGAATTTCATGAACCCTAAACTGGGCACTTTCAAATGAGTATCCAATAAAAGTACAGATGACTAATAGCTTATACATTTCCCTTAAACTTTCAATGTAATGGGGAGGGTTCAAATAAAATAAAATAAACTAAGAGCACAAATATTAGCTAATATTCCACACATTTGCACGATTTTGTCCATGAAAACAACACGCATAGTGTAGTGTAGGGGAATTAAATTAGACTAACCTTTTGCTTAGCCTTTTTTTCAGAATAAGTTGGGTTGGATATGTTCTTTGTCTCCTGCACAGATGCTTCAACAGCAGTTGCACTTTTCTTTGCAGGAATGGTACTCTCTGGTGCAGCTTTAGCTTTTGGCGGATCGATATTTGCTGCTTGAGAATGCATGATACCAGAAAGTTTTTCGCGAAGATCTCGTACTCCAGCTGCTTTCCCACTATGGAGGGTTTGCTGAGGAACTTTCCTTTGAAGCTTTAAGCGGAGATCCTTAGGGCCAACTGTAGATTCTTAATTCAATAACATGCACCAGAATCATTATTTTAGTTGTTAGACATTCGGTTATGCTAAGGTGAACTAACTAAATCCAAAGATGATTATTTATATTTTTTACAGTTATTATACTTGAAGATGGAGATTCTCTATCACCCTCATAAAGATCATGTTTCCATTTGTCATCAACCTGGCGTTGCCTGTAAAAGTCAAAAGATGTCAGTATTGATGACTAATAGTTAGCTATAAATAATGATGCAAGGCATAATATTTAACATAGCATCAACAAAGCAACCAGTGAGAAATCAAACCACAAATGCAAAAGACAGCACAACTAACACTGATAGGTAAAAGCAGATTCAGAAAGCAACACAAAAGTTGCATTATGATAGCACGAGACATTTTCTAGACCAATTATTCTATCCATGGACAAGTTGAACAATAATAAAGCATCCACTACGAACACCATTCCATGTTTCTTGGCCATTCTATGATTTCATTGATTCTCTATGCGTGAATGCTTCAAAGGATTGCATGGAATTGCAAAATATGTCTAGCATCACGGTAGGGATGTAATAATACTCAATTAAAATTTTAATTACATTAAAATAAAAAATAAACTCTCAGTGTACAATACCTACAAAGTGGGTGTCGTTCGATTGTTTCCACGCCGCTCATGAGAAATCCTACGAGACATTAATTCTCTCATCCCCTCATTTGAAAGAAGCAAACTAGAAAATCGAGAGAGAGAGAGAGAGACACAGAGAGAGAGAGATAGAGAGAGAGAGAGAGCAAAAACAGAGTGAGATAAAGGAGAAAGCATTCCCTAGAAGCACAAGAAGAAGCAAAGAAAGAAAAAGAAGAAAGCGGAGGAGACTAAGTGGCAATAGTGAAGCAAGAAAATATGCTTGAAAAAATACCCCATATATATATATATATATATATATATATATATATATATATATATATATATATATATATATATATATATATATATAAAAGAAAAAGCCACACTCTTCAGGGCTCATTACCATCTGCAGCAATAGGTTCTTCAAACTCAATTTGAGTGAGAGATATACTCGAGTCCTTACAGGTTGCCTTGATTGATCCCGAGTCAAAGCTGAAGCTATAGACAATCTTTTTCTACCCACCACCTACAATCTTATATGAAGAAGCTCCACCGGACAACGCTTTTCTAGCCAAGAGATGGGCAATATCTCACTATATGACCAGGCTAACAGCACCATAACAATTGTTAAAATAAAATCCATCAAGCATTACCTATATGTTGTATTCTGTATTTGGTACAAGTGACTTCGGTACCCTGAGTCGTACCTCTGCTAACTCCACCCGAATTATTCTTGAACTTCTTATAATTGAATCGTTATGAGTGATCTACATGTTCGCCTGCAGTATTCCTCTCGTGCATCTCTTTACACTTCTAAGTTGATAGTCAATCTCCACTCTTCTAGCCCGTTTCTTTAATACTAAATATTCATCGATCCCTAAAGGTACTAACTAGTGTTAGAGCTCATCAAGCATTCACCTTTATGTTGTATTCCACATTTGGTACAAGCAACTTTGGTACCCTGAGTCATACCTCTGCTAACTCCACTCGAATCATTCTTGAACATCTTCCAATTGAATACTTCTAAGTAATCTACATGTTTGTCTGCATTCTTCCCTTTGTGCATCTCTTTACGCTTCTGAGTAAGCTGATAGTTGATCTCCACTTTTCTAGCTCGTTCTACTAATACAGACTATTCATCGATCACTAAAGGTACTAAATTCTTTCTAATAGAATCCTTTAATCTCGAAAGAAATTTGCAGCATTTTTTCTTCTGCAATAGCAATTAACTGTGAATTTTGCTTCGTACTGCATAACCATCTCCTCTTTTTTGCCTAAACTTGATAAACTTGTCATGTATCTGTCTTCAAGCGGATAAGAGTACAAACCATTCTCACAATAGCTCCACGAATTCTTCCCAACTGACCATCATATTAGGTATGCCCCCTAGCTTGTCTTCACGTTGCCCAAGCCACCATCTTTCGGCTTCTCTATCCAGCACAAACGTCGACAACGATACTCTTCTTTCATCCCGAAAAGCCATGCTATCTAGTATATTCTCTATCTTCATTAACCAGTTCTATGTTTCAATTAGATCTTCAGTTCCCTTAAACAAAGATGGACTCAGATCTTGAAATTTCTTTAGTACTTATCTACAATGAAAATATCACTTTCGATAGGCTGCAATCTGGACTCCTGAATATGTTGAGTAATTGTCGCCATCATTTGGGTGAGGACATTCGCGTTAACCTTTATAGTAGGTTGTAATCTTCCTTTTCTATTAGATTATCTACTTCTGTGATTTCGAGTATATCACTATGCTTGAATGTATAATAATTATTACTTCAAGTCAACTTCAATTTTTTTTAATAATTATTAAATTTTTCTAATGATTATCATATTGCCTCTATCATTTAGATTTTATTAATTAAACATAAGTTGTGTCTCTAATGCTACTTTTATCAAAACCTGGCCCGAGGCTTTGAATTAACCAAGATGGGAGTCGACAATTGGATGGTTAGAATTACATTTTCTATATTCATTTATTATTTAACAGGTGAAAGAACCACTATGTAAAATAAATTAAAATAATATATTTAGCTTTGCTATAGGTTGTCCACGCCTTCTATAAACTAGCAGGGCAACCTGTCAGGCTAGCAAATTTCATGTCAAGGCTCTAGATTGCTAATGAGAAAGAAGGAAATTTCAAAGAATCATATGAATCTTTTATGATGGTGTTACGGGTAAATGATAATGCAGAGGATCTTTGCTTCCCTGATGACAATAGGAGCCCACCATGGCATCATAAATGGAGTGCATGAAGTTGAATGTTGATTATGATGCTTCCACTCATTCCTCCAAAATGATGAAAGATAATTCTAAAGAAACTATTTTGCTAGAAAAATCTGAATCAAACGGAGTAATCAAAGTATAATTGAAGATTGATAGATATCATCGCCTCCACCAAAAAAGGGATCATCAAACAAGGACTAGAGAAAAAAAATAAAGCAGTTAATGAAGACTTCGTTCCCAAGGATAAAAAGCAAAAATAGATCTCAAGCATAGTAGTGTATAATATTTTGTCGCATCTACAAAAATACCCACAGCACTCTTAATGTAAAAAGACCTCAGAGAAGCTTTTCTTCTAATTCAAGCGCTCAAGGATCCGGAGAAATACAAGCAATGCTTTATAAAATTAGGTTCTTCTACCATCACATTTTATTAGGATCTCATGATTGAGATATCATCCGTTTGGACATCATAGCAGAGAACAATGATGTAATGATAAATTCAATTTTAATTGACCAAAATTACTTAGTAAATCTTTCAAGCTTGCAAGCATACAGATCATTGTCCAATGATATCCAGCAACTCAGACGCGGTAATTTAATGGTGCATAATTCTAATAAGAAAAAGCAAAAAAGTTATGGAACTTTTATCCCAGCACTAAAATTTCAAAGCCTCTATAGAAGCTAAATCATATCTGATCAATGTTCATACTTCAATTCGTACTCTCCTAGGTCAATGTAGATTCACGAGTATAGCATGTTCCCATCCACAAAGCATGAATATATGAAGTATCTAAGAGATGGAAAAAAAATTAAAAAGTTCTCACAATATACAACCCTTTGCAGCTATAGAGAAAATTTTATAAAACTAGTATATACTTCATTGGAAATGAACCCACGGATAAGGGGTGTGACTTCAAGAACCCATAGTTTAGCAACCTTGAAGAGACTACCAACAGCCTGGCTAAAGTTAACTCCAACAAACTTGTCCTGGCCTGCCAATATGGACACGTTGTGTAACAATGCTGGTGTTCCAGAAATGCTAAAAAATACGGATAATTGCATGAAACTCCTACTACCATTGCATCAACTCATCTGAAGTTGTAGCCCACACCTTATTTCCCACTTTAGAGCATTGATATGCTAGCCAACAGAATAGGTTGCTCAGCACTTCTTTCTGGCACGCCCTTCCAGGTTTGATTAAGGAGAATGTTGATGGAGCCCTCCTACCTACCAGGATAGCTTTGGATTTCACAAGCCCATCAACATGTTAACACAAATTTTGATTTTCTTTTGCAGTTCAAAAAAATTATGTTCTAACACATAGCTAGAGATGCAAATAGAGAAAAAGAGCACATTGTTGGCGCACATAGCCCTTCAAAACGATTTCATTTTGAAAAAACAAAAATGAGCAACATGCTCTTTTTCTTTTAATTCTGATGATATAACATAATTTGTAAATGCTTAATGACATAATTTTGTACACCTTTTGTAACCTTTTGATTTGATAATGCAAAATGCATATTTCGAAAAAAAAAAAAGAAAACCAACTTATCACACCCTTCCAAATTTGTAAGGTCAACTCCGAAGACTGCAAGGTCACCCAAAGAAGAGAAAGAACAAATGCAAAAAGTAAAGAGAAAGCAACGCCAACTCTTCCTAAAACAACTAGCACTCCACCTAAGTCAAGAAAAGTCGTTCCTCTTTGGGAAACAATATTTAAGAAGAGGATATTTCTATCAAACCCTAAGAAGCATGCAAGCCTTCAAATAAGGGAAAGAACAAAGTTCATTTTGACTTAGATTATGACATTGAAAATGCTTATGAAAGTTAGCTTCAGAATGCCTCAACAGGAAAAATTACAGGCCTATCAATATCAAAAAACAAATTCATGGACATGCCATCCCTCCCCATCATATCAAGAAAATTACTTCGCGGGGATTTCATAATACAGAAAAGTTGAAAATATTCCATGTACCTCTTTTACATGGAAGTGGTGAATCAGGAAATATTATATACAAATTGGAGAAACACAAGGTCAAAATTCAGATTCGCTCATTCAATGTCTCGAATCTTAAAAAAATTATACCTAAAAGAATGTCTATACATTACTCCCCAAACATTTGAAAGATGATGCACAAGCTAAGAAATCATGTCGACAACACTATAAAACAACAGCAACAATAACAACAAAACGTTTATCCCACTAAGTGGGGACAGCTACATGAATCCTTTTTCTCCATTGCGTCCTATTTAGTATTATATTTTATTTAAATCTAATAAATTAGGATCATTTTTTATACAATATGCCCAAGTCTTCGTAGGTCTACCTCTGCTTTCTTAATATAAGTCAAATCTAAAACATCTACTATTCTAATCGGATCATCAGATGGTCGACGTTTACTGTGACCAAACCATCTAAGACGACTCTCTCTAATTTTGTCCGTCACTGGAGCTACACCAACCCTATCACGGATACATTCATTTCGCATTGTCTATAAGTGTAAAGCCACTCATCCACCTAATCATTCTCATCTCGGCAACAATTAACTTAGTTTTATGCTTCTCTTTTAAAGGCAAACATTCAGTGCCAAAGAGCTTGCAGGTTCCATCACCGTCTTATTAAATTTTCCTTTCAGTCTAAGCGGTACTTTTCTATAACACAATATGCCCGGAGCATTCCTCCACTTCAACAAACCAACTTGAATTCTACTAATAACATCTCCATCAATGTCCCCATCACTTTGAACAGTAGACCCGAGATATAGCGTTCGCACCTTTTAATAATTTGATCACCCATAGTTACATTTCAATCACTAGAGATACTACAACTAAACTTACATTCTATGTATTTAGTTTTAGTTCTACTCAAACGAAGGCCTTTAGACTCCAAGGAAGACCTGTATAAGTCAAGTTTTTCCTGAGATTTTTCTCTCATCTTATCCACGAGAAGGATATCATCAGTAAAAAGCATACACTAAGGTACATCCTTTTGTAAGTGTCCAGTAAGACCATCTATATATAAAGCAAAAAGATATGAGCTTAAACCTGATCTGTGATGTAAACCAATAGAAATAGGAAAATATTTGGTCAATCCTCCTTCTGTTCAAACACAAGTAAAAGCTCTTGTATACATATCTTTAATGACTTGAATAATACAAGTCATATTTACACCTTTCTTCTCAAGAACTCTCCAAAGGATATCTCTTTAAACATTATCCTAAGCTTTTTCTAAATCAATAAAAATCATATTTAAATCCTCCTTATTATCTCTAAACTTCTACATCAAGCCTCTAAATAAATGTATAGCTTCCATAGTCGACGTGCCCAGCATAAATCCAAATTGATTATGAGAAATCTTTGTAATAAGTCAACCTATGTTCAATTACCCTCTCTCATAATTTTAAAGTATGATACATCAACTTAATTCCCCTATAATTTGCACACTCTTGTGCATCCCCTTTATTCTTAAAAATGGGACCAAAATACTATTCCTTCACTCCTCAGGTATCATTTTAGTTTTTAAAAAAATATTAAAGAGTTTAGTAAGCCAATAAAATCCCAAATCTCCTAAATATTTCCACACTTCAATTGAGATATCATTAGGTCCTACAGACTTTCTACCATTTGTTTTCTTTAAAGGTATAAAACAATCTCAACATTTTGAAAAGGTATTAAATCAGAGAAGTCCGCATACACCATTATATCACTGAATGTCTCAAATTTTTTTGTTGCAAAAGAGTAAACTAAAACTAAAAATGAATATCAAGGAAATTTGCAAGAAACTAAAATTTCAAATGGCCAAACACATAAGTTAAATCCACCCCAAAATAATTTCAAGAGAGTGAAAGAGTTATACGATGGACGTGTCGTGGGAAATCAATTATGAATTGAGGAAAATCCTTCCCAACTTTAATCAGAGCGCTTCTTCTTAAGGATGAATTTGAAATAAAAGTTGTTGTGTGAATTCATAGATTAATTTTTCCAAACATATGGACTGGCTATCAGCACAAATGCAACACTTATCAAATAAGTCCAGGGTAGACAAGATTTATATTAAAAAACAAAAGATTGCAAAAATCAAGAAATTTATCAAAGCAAACTTAATTTGTGAAAAGAAATACACAAATTGTACATACATTACTATCTTTGTCAATAAAACAATTTGTTATTCATATATGCATTGAATTTCAGGATCTTAATAAGATATGCCCAATAGATGACTCTTCTCAATTGTATCAAAATTATTCATAGGCATTACTTTCGAATACAATGTGTTCTCTTTTATAAATGAAACATTAGGATATAATCAAATCATAATGGTATAGAAAGAAAAAAACATACATCATTTGAGACAACTATTGAAATATCAGTCATGCCCTTCGGTTTGAAAAAATGATGGGGCTCAATATCAAAGAACTAAACAATTTTCATAAATTAAATCATCAAATGGCAAATACTAAATTGATATTCTAAAAATCAAAAGGATCAATTGCAAAGACCATTTTGACAACCTAAGGATTGTATTTGATAATATCAAAAAGATTGATCTCAAAATAAATCACGTTAAATATGCTTTCGAGGCATCCATGGAAAATTATCAAAGGAATATATTGTCTTCACAAAGGAATAAAGATTGATCCTAATACGATTAAGTTAATCGTTGAGAAGACGCACTCTAAAATCATTCACCAATCTTATTCTTTATAAGGATAGTTTGCATTCATTCAGCCAGGCAAGTATCAACTATTTTTAAAACTAGTGAAATAAACACATCTTTCAAAAGAAATGAAAATGCCAAGAAGCACTTCATGGTACAATTAAATATTTGGTAGGTTTGCCTAACCTTAGAGCGCCAATTTTGGGAAAGCCTCAATCACTCGAAATATTGCTACCACAACACAATCAAGATGCCCCTTATGATATTATTTGAAATTAAAAAGTATGATATTCTTTAATTGAGGAACATTGTGTGGCATTAATCTTCACTAATCATAAGCTTTGTCGTTCCATGTTGTCTCACAAAAGAACTCTCATATTAAGAATCGATTCACTGAAACTCTTGATGTCATCATCAACGTTAGCATGTAATTTGACACAATGGAAGCCATTCACTTACAACTTGATATTATCTATGTTTCTCAAAGGAGTAAAAGGATATATCTGTACAAATTTTAATGTTATAAATTATATTCGTGCAAATTCACCACTCAATAATAATCTAATGAACAGATATTGCTCATTTAAGATCAAATAAATTATCAAAATTTAGAAACTTTATTTCTTTGGAGCATCATAACTCAAACCTGCCCAACCTTCAAACATCCCCAGGTATGAGAAGCTATTGGTCGCATCTTTATAATACCCAATGGAGGTATAATGAGATCTTAATATATCTTGATTAAATTATAAACCAATAATAAATCCAAATATAAAACCATAGCGACAAATTATAAAATAATAATTGTACTAAAATTCAAATTTTATGTATTTTTGGCAATTCTTAGCTTTTATAAATCAAATATTGGGTATCAACAAGCTTAAAAAAGTTGAATTTGCTTATTTTCATAAGTGAGTTCTCTAGCTCATGGAACCACCAATTATCTCGAGCTCAAGAAACAAGACAAATTATTCAGCCAAAGAAGTGTCGAATATGAACTAAGAACTTGTGTTGATTAGAATACATACTTTTTGAGTTCTTGAGCCGATAGGCATACAAACCCCATTTGAATAGGGGTCGTGAAGTTCAATCTAGTATGCTACAACTTCATTTATTTCTTTATCTCAAGTAATTTATTCTTCAGCGCAAACAAAAAGAACCTCGGATTACTATTTTAAGAAAAACAAGTATGAGGTGCACGAGAACTATAATATAAAACTCTCATGATAAAAGAGAGAGATTACTGAAGACTTTGTTGATAACTTCAAAGAGAATAGATAACACAAAAATAAATAAATTACTGCAAAATTGATAAACAAGGCCCAATGATATGTTTCTTTCAATGACACCCTACATTATAAATCAATTAATCAAATATAATTATTATATTTGGAGATTGATGAAGCCGATAAAATGGTTGTTGAAACTCATGAAGAACCCACTGGTCATACCCAAAGATGGAAATGAAGATTAAAAAAAGGGCTATAATTGGCAATTGATGGTGAAAGAATGCATGATAATACAAGAGTTGTGTGTGTAATATCATTTAGCTTTACCCATTTGATAGTTATTATAGTAAATAGAAGCATTAATAATGATGTAAGTTACTATTGAAATAATTTTCTTATCTTATAAAGCAAATTACAAATGTGTTAAATTAAGAAAATACTATAATAGATTTATTGATTTAATAAAATTAAAAAGCAAATTTTAAATAGCTAAAAAGAAAATTCATAGTTCAAAATAGTAATTGAAATTTAAGCTACCACAGCATCAATGAAACAAAGAATACAGATGCAAGTACAATGCTAACAACCACAATGCCACTAGCAATGTCAAAAAGAAGTGCAGCAGAGCAGATTTTGCAAGCTCGGATTATAATGGTATTTAAATGGATGGAATGCAGATGTGCTCTTCCAAACACTGCCATATAATTGAATGATAGTTCAAAGCAGAACACTTGAATGTAATGCTTTATGTAAGCAGAAACACACAATAAAGACATCAAACATGCAAAATTCACATTACAAGTTAACCACACCATGATGGCGACTGAGGCAGCACACAAAGCTAATAAGAGAATACCTCAGCATAAAATCTGAGTCAAATCCTGATACAAAAGAAAAAATATAATGTCTGATCGCTCGCCAGTGTTTCGTTTTTTGTTCGAGAAGCATCTGCTCGGAATGCAAAAGAAACCCTAAAATCGCCTGGCCTTATTAAACGTGCACAAGTGATTGGGATAAGAAATAGAACCTTTTCAATACCGGCTTCTGGAGTGGGCCAAGATCGTCTTCTATGTCACCCTCAAGTCGCTCCTTGATGGAGCGCTTGGTCCCGGCTGCGACCCGATCGGCGTACATCGTTCGAGGAAAAAAGTAAAACCCTAGAAAGAAGTAGAACCGCTAATTGTGTATGGAGAAGGACGGGACCAGTGGGAGAGTGATCGAATGCGGAGCAACCACGCAGTATTGCAGGAAGGACTTCGGATTTTAGGAGGGGTAGAAGAACAGTGCTCAGCAATCAGCTATGATCAGCACGATAATGAATTCCAACATCAATACGGATCCGACTTATAGAGATGTTTACCCAGCACTAGTGTTTTAAATTAATGAATTAAAAGTTTTTTAAAATCTATTTTAAATATTAAAATTAAAAATATATGTTTTTATGTAAAATTAAAGAATGATTTGTGTGTGTGGTTTATATATATATATATATATATATATTAAAATGTGTATTTTGCTTTTTTTTTCAATTAAACGAGGTAATATATTAGATGTGATATAAATAAATATAAAAATAAAATTTAGGTGTTAGATATATAAAAATAGAAGAAATTAGCGTCAATGAAGACGTTGATCATTTTTTTTCTTTTCATGAAAATTGATTAAAAGAACTTAAAACGTGATGTAATACAGATAATACATGTTTATTTTATACATTTTGATTATTTTTAAATGCAATTTAATTTAATTTTTAAAATAAAAAATAAAATATACAAAAATGATATTAACTAAAATAATAAATAAAAGTAATGTCTGATGAACTCCTAATTTTTAAATGTTAGTGTTATTAAATTTATTATTTTATCTTTTATATTATTCTTAATATTTTATTTATTTAATGGCGTGTGTAACTTGTGTTTGTCTTATATTTTTCAACAACTGAAGTGTCTCTTATCTGTGTAGTCTTGGTGTCCTTTGTCTGTGTAGTGTCGTGTGGTGTCCCTGTGTCCGTATCCATGCAACATAAGTGCTAAGTCTCACATAAGGCCTATATTTTATTAAAAGCACATTTATATAATTACCACACAATTCTTATTTATTTGTATATTTAATAACTAATTTTTTTATATTTCTATATATAACACTCACTTTTTTTATTGAAACATCTTTATTATTTACTTTTTAAAGGTGAAATGAATA
>NEWO01000086.1:1644100-1654494 GCA_003013225.1 Phalaenopsis aphrodite | reverse complement strand
TGCATATATATTAAATCCAAAAAAGTCATGTGGATCACATACAAGGAATATAGCGTTAGACTGATGAGAAGAACAAAGAGATAAAATGAGATAAATATAGTGCACAGTAACATAAGTTATCAGAGACTAAGTCTAGCAATTCCACTCCTATTTGTAAATCATAAGGGGTGTCTAGTAAGTTACATATTTATCTTTGTTTTTGATAGAAGTGTCACAAGTAATTAATGCACCTCTTCATATTTATAACTAACTCTGGGATCCATAACTAGTGTTGACTAGATTCCATTTTCCTAGAAAGGAAAGCATTCAATGGCCTGCTGACCCGACCCACAATTATGCAGATATTTATATTCCAAAAGATTTTCAAAAACTTGGCCGCCCAAATTATATTTAGCGGCTAGTGTGAGTAAATAAAATGATTTAGAAAAAAGAATAATAAGCCTTCACACTATGGGCACTACGCAAGTATTTGTATCGTTTCAAATAATATAGGACTTTCTTTAAAAAAACCCACAGAAAAACTGTAACTTTTTAATAATGACTTAGAAAAACTTCTATCTAAATTGTAGATAAAAATGATATGAGAATGGTATCAAAATATTTGTAAATGATTAAAACTAAATTTATGTTCAATCAAAATTTAAGCAGAAAGTAAGAAAAAAGACTAAAGGACTAAAAAAGTTTAAAAGAGTTTGAATATTAAGAAAAGATTTTTCCCCTTGCAAAGATATCTTAATCAGTGTAGGATTTGAATGATTAAAATTATAAAATGATATAATGTGACAAATTGGAGCATACCTAATATTTACTCACTCTTGGTGCTAGCAAAGAAAATTGGCAAACCTTAAGTTTGTTTCAGCTTGCGTAGTAGTACTGAGTAGATTCTAGCTTTTCACTTATAGATTACTCATTGTGCCCTCTCTATAAGACATGCTAGAGATTCTTAGATCCAAACTAAAGATCAAATTAATAAAATAATATAGTCTGTCACCCTAAAAACATCAATTATATGTCCCTCAAAACATATCTCCCTATTTATTTGCACTATCCTTAGATTGTGGTCGCCCTCCTCGTAAGGTCAGTGTGGCATTCACAAGTTGGGTGAAATTATAGCTCTCTTGGGTTATTATGTTTCTTAACAGATTTTAACATCACACATGGCAAATTTGCAAAGAAAATGAAGAATTGGTGAAAATGCCATCGCAATTTTTAAAATAAAAAAAATCTTTAAATCATTCTCATCCCACATGATTAATTCTCATGTGCAAGAAGAAAGAAAGAAAAACTTCTCAGAATTCATGGAAATAAAACAAAAACATATGATTTATATTAAAATCCAAGTCTTAACAATAAAAACTTAAACAGAAATACAAAGTACTTATCTTATGTCTTCTCCCCAATCAATTCCTGGAGTTTCCTCAAGCAATCTCCAAACTCTTATTACACAATCAAAGACTCTCTTCTCTTACACAAACTCTCTCAAATATGAACTCACACAACCTCTCTAAACTCTCTTTTCAGAACATTCATTGGTCTTATTTAATAGAACTCTGAAAATAACCAAGGGTCACTTCAAGCACCCCTTCAAAATTCATTCAAATTCATTACATCTTCTACATAAATTGTTTCTGGCACCATGGCGCCACTCTAGGGCACTATGGTGTCCATCATGTAGGATACCTGGCGCTATGGCGCCACAGGCTGACACTATGATGCCATATGGTGTTGTGTTATTTTGTTCTATTTTACTCTCATTTTCTCTAAAGATCAATTTCATGTACCTGAAACAAAAAACGTGCAAAATACCTTCCTTAAAAGTGTAATAACATCAAAAATATGCATAAAATAAACATTAAATGTATATTAAAAAGTGGTAATTTAAAGGTGTATCAATTCCCCCAAACTTAAATGTTACTTGTCCTCAAGTAACTCCTTGTATTATGTAAAAATTCATCACTTGTGGTAATGAGCTTTGCTAAAAAATTTCTATAGTTTTTGTCCTATAAATGCGATAGTGAAACTTTAGAAAAAAGTTTAAATAACTCAGGTAAAAACTATAATATATGAATATCTAGTAGTCAAGTCTAAGAATTCTAATTTTCTATTCTTTTCAAGAATAACTATAATTTGCATACTGAGGATGCTTAGAAGAATTACAAGAAAAAGAATTTCAAGAGAGCTCTATTAGTAAAAATGTAAATACTTTAAAAAATAAGTTCAGAAATGTAATTAAGTCCCTTTCCTTAAGATGATTCAAGCGAAGCCAATTTTTTATTAAGCATATATATATATATATATATCTTTTGTTTTTCTTTTCTTATGGGTTCATTTTCAATGTTTTTCTCTTTTCTTTTTATGCAATGATTATTATATTTGGATAGTCTTTAATATATTTGAATGTCAACCTTCTCTTCTTAAAGATAAAAACTTCTCACATTTCCTTATTTGATACATGTGTATTAGCTTTGAAAAATATTTTCCATAGAGTCTCAATTCTTTTTTTTTAAGTGTATATCTATGATTTTTAATATTTCAAAAATACAATTTTCTTTGCTTTGAATAGTAAAAGCATAATATACTCTTATACTAAATATTTTAACCCTACAACTAACCTTTATTATTTAAAATTTTTACTTAAGTTTACTATGACATTTATAAAATAAAAAAATATAGTATTTAAAGCTAACCCCACATACCATAGGCCATGTTAAAACAATTTTTAAAATATAATTTATTTAGGACAAATAAGGTTTAGTTTTAAAAAGTTTTTCTCCCTTCCTCCAAACTTAAAATTTTTATTAATTTAAAACAATATAGTTCATAAAGAGAAAAAAAATTGAAAGTCTTAAACAGGAGAATAGTACAAGTACAAGTAGTAAAGACAGATGTTGAGCAGTAGTAAATCTAATTAACAAGTATAACTATAGAAGCATAAAGTGAAGAATATTCTAACACGGATAATATAAACTGGAGCAAAAAAAAGTAAACAATTATAGCATAAATGAAAAGGTGCGGCACATCAGTCCAACATTGTAAACCTAAAAAGACTAATCAAAGTAAAAACACAACAATCCAACAATAAAACATCATGTAACTAAGAAAGGAAAACAAAATACATGATCTAAAGTAAAGAAAAAAATTATCTAATCATCCTCCTCCTCCTCATCATCATCAATATCAACATCCTCTTACATTTCTCCACCACTCTCATATGGAGAAAACCTAAGGCATGTAGGAAATTAAACTGAATGATCACCCCTCAAATATTTCACCAGAGTCTCATTAAAAGTAGCATCATAATCAACTCTCCTCTGCAAATACTCATCATTGTGGTCCAAGTGTGCCTTTAATCCTCACATCTGATTCTTTTAAGATAAAATATCTCCTTGTTGTATTAATAACTACTCAAATAAAGTGTCCAAAGCTGAAGTACTAAAGGTGGAAGGTCTCAAGGTTGAAGTAGATGGAATGTCTGAACCTCCACACTTGGATCCTGAACTAGTATGCTTTCCATACATTTCCAAATTTGCCTTTCCAATAGGCTTTAAAGATGGCAAGATCTCCTCTCATGGCTCATATTTAACTCTAGATTGTATAAACATGGTAGAAATAAGAGAATATCAACTCATACCTCCAGTTGTTCCTCCTTTAGAAGAAATGATCATATTCTTGTAAATGAGAGAGCTAATATCTATAGATTTTCTCATTTGAATACAATAGTTCAATGTGTCTCTCTCTCGGGTCACCTAGCTAAAATGGTTAGTTGGAAGAAGTCTAGCAGGTATAAAATAATGCCAGGCTAAAAAATGAACATTAAGTATCGAAAAAAAGTTTACCCTGCGGTCATTCTTGAAAAACTTTCTATGTTAAAATGTATATCTTACCAAAAGCAGAAGAAATCCAAAGTTCGAAGCTCTAACTCCAAGACAATCACTCATAAATCCAAGCCCTAGGGGAACAAGTTGCAAAATATGGAGGAAGAAAAAGAACCAGGAGAAAAAAGTGGAAAAAATTGGCAGTCTTAGCGCTAAAAATTGTGATCCGGTTTGGTTCGGTGCTTCATAGATGAATGGCGATAGAGCGCCTAGTTGTGGTGCTATAGAGCCATGCTTAACCATGCAAATTTTGGAAATTTTTATTTTTTTTTCAAAAGAACACAGCAAATCTAAGATTTTTAAACTCTAATATGTCAGTTTCAATAGCCATTTTGAAAGTTTATTGGCTTTGTCATCATTCCAATGTTTGCTAGTGCAACTACTAATCCAATCCTTCAAACACGATAAACCAACCTTCAACAACACAAACTTAACTTTTTTATTATAATAATCATAAGTTCGTTACAACGGACATAACATAGACTTAATTAAAAACAAATACAAACATAAAACACAAATTTGAAGTGTAAGAGTCACATTGAGAACAAAGTCAACACACAACTTAACACTCGATAATAGCATATTTTTACATAATCGTACATTTAAGAATAATTGTGCTCGATGTTGTCCCCCACCTTTTCACCCTTTAGATAATTACGATCGAAGAGGTGGTAGAATGGAGCGTGAGGGAAATCTTGAGCAACTTTATCGTATATCCACTTGTTATTGTTATACATACTCACCTGATAGTCTTGAAAACATGCCAAATGGTTGAATTGAAGTTTCAACTGCCACTCTAAGTGCTCGTACTGGTGGTAAATATCACTCAAATTGTAGTACAGAAGGGATAGCTCCTCTTCAATCTTCCCTAATGTCTTTGTAATCTACTCCAAACTCAGCGCAAGAAATCTATTGAAATATATTTAGGCATCCTTATGCATTATCTTCTTTTCTTCAAACTTACTGTTTATTACTCTCAATGGCTCTTGAGACAATGATTTATAAGTTAGGATGAATCTTCCACTCCTTTCCCTTCTTTAGACTACTTTGCAATGTAAAGAAGATGACTCCATTTTCGTTCATGGTAGTTTAATAGAGAAGAAGGGGGCAAAACATCATCAATTGGGAGGTTTAGGGAGTTATTCCGACTAAGGCGCTATGACGTCAGATCTGGCATGATAATGCCAATCCAAAATTCTCACAAGTTATTTTTTTTTGTCTCCACATTAATTTAATCAATAAAATTTTAGTTGGTGCTGCCTTAATCATGTAAGTCTCAATATAACTTCATAAACTCATCATAACAATAATCACTAATCAAATAAATCCACATTGATAACTATGGGTTACCTCCCACAAAGTGCTTAGTTTAACGTCGTCAGCCTGACATATTCAATATTTTAATCTGGTTGACCCAACATCAAGATCTCCTCAAATGTAGGATTATCTCCACTAATATAAGCTTTTAACCTGTGTTCATTTACTTTAGTCATTCTCTCAATTTTAAGATCTGCAATATCAACAACACCATACAGATAAACTCTTACCATAATAAATGACCCTGACCACCTTGACTTAAGTTTTCCTAGAAATAATTTTAATCTTGTATTATATAATAAAATTTTTTTCCATGCTCAAAATGCTTTTTCAAGATCCTTAGATCATGCCACATTTTCATTTTCTGCTTATAGATTTTAACATCATTATAGCATTCATTTCTTATTTAATCAAGCTCATTTAATTGCAAAAATCATTTTTCTCCAGCATTTTTCAAATTATAATTAAACTCTTTTATGGCCCAATAAGTTTTATGCTCTATTTCAATTGGTAAATGACATGCTTTTCCATATATGATTTGATATGGTGACATTTTTATAGGAGTTATGTAAGCAGTCCTATATGCCCATAATGCACTATCTAGCCTAGCAAACCAATTTTTTGGGTTAGGATTAACAATTTTTTCAAATATTCCTTTAATATCACGATTAGATAATTCTGTTAGACCACTAGTATGAGGATAATAAGCTGTGGCAATTTTGTGCTTAATTCCAAACTTTTGAGTTAATTTTTGAATCATTATATTCTTAAAATAACTTCCCCCATATGTAATAATTACTCTCGACATTCCAAATCTAGTAAAAATATTTTTTTTGAAAATTTTCAACACTCTTAGCATCACAATGGGGTAAAGCGGCAGCTTCAATCCATTTAGAAAGATAATCCACAACAATCAAAATATAAATTTTTTTAAGATGGTGGTATAAATGGTCCTATAAAATCTAAACCCCAAACATAAAAAATTTCAATTTCCAAAGTAAAAATTAGTGGCATTTCATTTCTTCTAGAAATATTACCTACTCTCTGACATCGATCATAAGTTTTTATATAACTACTAACATCCCTAAATAAAGTACGCTAATAAATTTGAGGTTGTAAAATTTTAAATGCAACTTTTTCAATCCCAAAATGTCTCCCAGAATCTGATTTATGACTTTTTTACATAATTTCTCAGGTTTCTTCAATTAGTACACATCTTCAAATAACTAAGTCCTTACATTGCTTATATAAATAAGGGTAATCTTAAAAGTAAAATTTTGAATCATGAAATGGCTATATAATCTGTAGGGTAAAATGTTACTAACTAAGTAGTTAATTATATCAGCATACCACGAAATTCTCCATTCACTAATTGCATATAGTGGTTCATCAAGAAAATTTTCATTTATTTCATCATTAAAGCTAACATTATTTTCTTGTTCAAGCCTTTACAAATGGTCAGCTATATGATTATAAGTACCCTTCTTATCCACTACCTGAAAATCAAATTACTACATTAGAAAAACCCATCAAATTAATCGTAGTTTTGCATCCTTCTTCATCATTAAATGTTTAATAACATAAGGATCAGTATGCACAATACATTTAGCTCTAATAAAATAAGGTATAAATTTATAAAAAAGCATACACTATAGCTAACAATTCCTTTTCATTAGTGGTGTAATTAATTGGAGCTTCATTAAGGGTTTTACTAGCATAGTATATCACTTTAAAAAATTTATCATATCTTTGCCCTCATACAACCCCTATAACATAATCACTTGCATCACACATTAATTGAAAGGGTTTCTCCCAGTCAGGTGAAATAATAATAGATGTATTGATTAATTTTTCTTTTAATAAATTAAATGCATTTAGGCATTGCACATTAAAAACCAAAGTTTGAGTCTTTTTCTAAAAGATAACACAGCGGCTTAGCAATTTTTTAAAAATCTTTAACATAACGCCTATAAAATCCAGTATATCCCAAAAAAATTCTTACCCCTCTTATGGAGGTAGGAGGTGGTAATTCAACAATAACTTCAATTTTTGTTGGAACTACTTCCATGTCATCTTCAGAAATCTTATGTCCTAATATAATTCCTCGTGCAACCATTAATTGACATTTTTCCTAATTGAGAACAAGATTTGTTTCTTCGCAGCTTTTTAGAACTCTTGTTAAGTAAGCTAAACATGAATTGAAAGAGGTTCTAAAAATTGTGAAATCATCCATAAAAACTTCAATTCCTTTCTCAATTAAATCACAGAAAATTGACATCATACATCTTTGAAAAGTTGAAAGTATATTGCATAATCTAAATGAAATAATTCTAAAAGCAAACATCCCATATGAACTAGTAAATGTTGTCTTCTACTGATCCTCAGAAGCTATGGGTATTTGGTAGTATCCATAATATCCATCTAAAAAGGAGAAATAATGATGTCGCGCGACTCTATCCAACATTTGGTCCATAAACGGTAGAGGAAAATGATATTTCCTAGTAGCGAGGTTTAATTTTTTATAATCAATATAATTTTGTCACCTAGTGAATTGTCTTGTATGAATTAGTTCAATCCTTTTGTTAATAATTACAGTCACTCCCCCTTTCTTAGGAACATAATGAATAGGACTAACCCAAGAACTGTCAAAAATAGGATAAATAATACCAGCATCCAACTACTTTAAAATTTCTTTCTTAAAAACTACTTTCATTATAGGGTTCAATCTCCTTTGAGGATCAACCTTAAGCTTATGGTTATCTTCCATCAAAATTTTGTACATGCAGATTGGAGGTATAATTCCTTTAATATCATCTAATGTCCATTCAAAGGCTTTCTTATGATTTTTCAATGTCTCCAATAATTTTTATGCCTATTCTACAACCAAGTCTGAGGATATTATAACTGGTAATATAGGTGCGTTCCCCAAAAATGCATAGTTAAATGAGCGGGGAGCACCTTCATTTCAAGTTCATGAGGTTTTTCTATTAAAGGAATCAAAGGTTTATTATTTTCAATAATATCTAAAATTTTAAATTTTTTTAACATAATTTGAATCCTCAGTAATTATCTCAATGTTTTGAAGGCATTAAGGCACTCTTGATTAAAAACAGTTCTGTATATTTTTTCAAAAGCTGGCATAAATGCTTTGTAATTTTTGAAAATTTTTTAATATATCACATGTAAAAACCAACATGTCCTAAAAAAATTTTAACTCCTCTTAGAGTAATAGGTAGAGGTAGGTTAGCTATAACTTGAGTTTTTATCGAATCTACTTCCATGTCATTTTCTGAAATTTTATGCCCTAGTATAATTCCTCCTACAACCATGAACTAACATTTTTCCAGTTTTAATACTAAATTCATCTTTTCACATAATGCTAGAACTTTCTATAAATGGTTTAGACATATTTCAAATGAAGTTCCAAACAAAACAATATTTGATGATAGCAGGTATATCCATCTAAAAAGCAAAAATATTTGTGCCCAATTAGTCCATCCAAAATTTAGTTTAAAAATGGTAAAAAAATTGATCTTTCCTGGTGGCTTGATTTAATTTTTTTTAATCAATGTAGATTCACCAACCAGTGACTTATCTTGTTGGTAATAATTCATTATTCTCATTTGTCACAATAGTCACAACCCCTTTCTTAGGCACACAGTGAATTTGACTCACCCAAGCACTATTTGAAATAGAATATATTATTCCAACATCTAACCATTTTAAAATCTCTTTCTTAACAACTTCTTTCATCATAGGGTTTAACCTCTTTTCAGGATCTGCTTTTGGTTCTTGATGTTCTTCCAATAAATTTCTGTTCATACAAATCAAAGGACTGATTCCTTTAATATCAACTAATGTTCATTGAAAGGCTTTCCTATATCTTCTTAATGTTTCCAACAACTTTTATTTATGTGCTATAGTTAATTTTGAGGATACAATAACTGTTAATGTGGATAAATCTCCTAAAAAGGCATATTTTAAATGTGAATGAATCATTTTCATTTCTAGTTTAGGAGGTTTTACAATAGAAGAAATCAAATTTTTTTTATTACCCGTAGGATCTAATAGTTCAAATTGTTCTTGAACATAATCCAATTCTTCATTACTCACTTCCATAGATTTATCTTGAATTATATCCTCATTCTCATACTCCAAATATTCTTCTTCAGTTTTTTTTTCAAATGTATTTGTGAATATTCATTGCTTAAATAATCGTTAATATTCATTCTGAAGCATTCATCTTCTCTTCTATTTTCTGGGTATCTCATTGACTTTGTGATATTAAAGATAACTTCTTGTTCGCTGACTCTTGTTGTTAATTCTCCTATCTGCACATCTATCAAAGCTCTTCCCGTGGCAACAAATAGTCTTCCTAAAATGATAAGGTTTTCTTTATCTTCCTCCATATCTAACATAATAAAATCTACAGGAAAGATAAATTTATCAACCTTTACCAAAATATCTATGATAACTCCTTTATGATAAGTAATTGAACAATAAGCTAACTGAAGAGTTACAGTAGTAGGTGAATTTCTCTTAAACCTAATCTTCTGAAAATCTATAGAGGGATAAGATTAATACTGGCTCCCAAATCATATAAAGCTTTTCCAAAAAATCTTTTGCCAATAACATTAGAGTTATTTTTACTCCAACTGAAATTAGAGTGATTTTTTGAACCAGGATATAATAATTGAAATAAGAATTATTAGATCAGTTGTTTATTGCATTTAAAGTTTTATATTAAGACTGACAATCTATCATTTGACCCAATGAATTTTCCTCAAGAACTGGAGGTGTCTGAGAATATTTCATTCCATACTGATCTATCTTCTTTGATATTGCAGTAATTTGAGCAGTCAAAATAGATATTGCATCAGAATCATGAATACTAGCTATTCTTTTTTAAGTTGCCCATTCAGAGGGTTATTGAAAATTATTAGTAGTCATCTATTAATTTAAAGAATATGCTTCATTAAATGATTTTGATATTAATGATCCACCAGCAACTGCGTCAATTATAGCTCTAAGAGATCCAACCAATCAATTATAAAAAGTTTGAATTATTAACCAATATGGTAACACATGATGTAGACACTTCCTAAGGAGATCTTTAAATCATTCTGAAGCTTCATAAATTGATACTCCTTCAAACTACAAAATAATGTAATATCATTTCTAAGCTTACCAATATTTTATGGT
>NEWO01000086.1:1628618-1643620 GCA_003013225.1 Phalaenopsis aphrodite | reverse complement strand
TTCATTTTCAATTCTAGGATTTTTTAAGTTTGTAGCCATTTTGTTCAAATTATCTAACTCTTTTTTATTTTTTTTCAAAATTTTCTAATTGTTCTTTCTAACTTCAAATCGTAAAATATTAAACCTTCAAATCTTAAACTATGCATACACAAACACAATAAGCAATTAAAATAAGCAAGCACACTAAAATATAAAAATATTAATTAAACTACAATAAGTTTTTTAGTTCAAATAAAGTACTCTAAATTATTAAGTAATTTATCGTTACTCCCCGACAACGGTGTCAAAAACTTGATGCGCTGTATTTGTAGTGCGTTGTAAATATCTTTGAATACTAAAATACACACACGACGACACAAATAGTAAATATGCAGTTCAATCACATAAAATTTAATTTAATATAAATACTTTTATATTTTAAAATCCTTAATCTGCCAAACCATAATAATAATACAAGTATGCGTATCACTCAAGTAATAAAGAGCTCTAATGGAGTCCTAAGTATCGATCCCACAGGGAGTTGGAAATTCTTATAGTTATAATGTATAACAAAATATTCAAACTATAAAAACTTAAGTATGCAAAACAAATCTAAAGTAAATTTACTACATGCTAAATGAAATGCAGTTAAAAGAACTAGGTTAACTAAGTTATTTGCTAAACTTCAAAAGTAAACTTACTAAGAATAAACAAAGTTTTGTAATGAAGAGTTCAAATTTAAGAAAGCATCATTCTCCTTTATAATGTGTTTATGGATTGTGAAGTAATCAAAATCATTTAAATTAAATATAAAATTGTATTGTGTCAAATAGAAGCAATCATATTCTTTACCTTCTCAGAGTGCATAAAGAATATTGACTAATCAAGACTTTGGTCCTTAAATTCATGGTTAGGTTGAGAGGGTACTAGCTTCCACTCTAGAGCTTTCACTTCTCCTTCCCCTAAGGGCTAACAATCTCGCTTTAGTTTCCAAGCAACTGGACCAAATTGGGGATTTTAATTTGTCACACTAGAATATCCAATTTTGCGCCCATTAAAGTATATTTCCCTATTTATTTGCACTTAACCCCATGAACTACATTCTCACCCATGAAATTGAATGTGGATCTCACCTTGTTACTGAAAACATATCCTTTTTGGACCTTATGTTTCTCAATAAATTTTAACATTTCAATTATCTAGATTAAAAAGTAAATGAAGATCATTGTTTGAATCATCACAATTTATTAACATTTAAAACCTTCCATAACAAAATTAATTCTTTACAAAACCGTATCTCATTGTAGGTAGAAGGAAAAAGAAGACTACTCAAAATTCATGAGAAGGATACAACAAAACATAGATTTTATATTTAAAAACAAGTTTAAAAAATAAAGAAAGAAACGAAACAACTTATCTCACACTCTTTCTCAAACAAATCCTTTGAAGTTCCTTTTAAGTACTTTATCTCTTTACAAGCACACTCAATTCTCTCTTAGAAATGTAATGAAGAAGAAATCTCTCACCTTCCCTCTCCTCTTACAACTCTAGAAGAAAAAGCTAACTCTTCTCCACGGCTCTCTCTCATGCCACTCTTAGACTTCTCACCCTCCAAACCTCTCACAAGACTCACTAGACTCCTCTTTTTAATTGGGGCCAGCCTTCCTTTCAAAAAGAATTCAAAATTTTATCCTTTTCTCAAAAGGCACGCCTCTTCATATCAAGAGACAAGTCCCTTCATCCAAGAATCACATTTCTTCATTCAAGAGCCTTTCCAAATTGTCTAGATGTATTCAATCACTCCATGGGGAGGTTGAATTGGTTGGAGCCTTCTAAAATTGCTTAAAAATAGTCAATAATCACCTTACTCCATCTTAATTTGTCTCTAGCGCCTCTGATACTAGTGTATTAAAGTTTAATGATGTTCTCTAGATTTTGGTGCCTCTGACGCCAATTATAACACCTCTGGTACCGCTTCTTTGTAAAATAGCGCCTCTGGTGCCTCTAGCGCAAGAATGTTGAAAAACTTAATTTTGACTCTATATTTCCTCCTTTTTTCTCCAAACACTTAAAATCAATATACCTGCAACAAAACATGAAAATACCCTTCTTTAAAGTGTAATATCACCAAATTTAAGCTTAATATATATATAATTGCACATTTTTTTGTGTATCATAATTCCTACCCAGATCAAGCTAAACTCAATTGTTGCGATGATGACCTTCATTATTCACTTACTTCAGATGCAAATTACATGATCGTGGGAGTTTTTCTCCCACATGTTTTACTTTAGAGAGGAGTTGGACGCATATGTTGTCTTTGGATTAACCTGAAATTTCTATCTTATAGACATGGAGAGAAAAATAAATAATTGAAGCTTGGATACCTACAGAGGGCTGTGAGAATTGGATGATTGCTACCAGGCTGACCAGAGGGCTTTAAAAGAAAAAGAAGGGGCTTCCATTGTGGCTTTAAGGGCTCACACCAACTATCATTGAAAGCATATGTCGGTAATCAATTATATCGATCACATGGCAGTTAAGTAGGTGTTAAACCCTGTCTAGTTTGGTCCATTGACTCCTGAATGTTGGGCTGCCTCCTATGAAATAGAGCAAAAATGAAAATTTTAAAAAAGCTACTTGGCTATGAAGAAAAGAGCCAAGGAAGAAGAAAAGTGGTGCTTCTTCATAGAGAGGAGTGCCCGAGGAAGAGGAAGAGGAAGAGGACAACCAAACAAGCAGGATAGCCCCAAGTTTGTAATTAATCCACTCTGTATTCAAAACTTCAATTGTTATACAATAAAGAGTCATTATAGAGTTAATACTGGTTGAATAGAAGCCTGATTTGATGGATTAAGGGGTTTTGGGTGACCACTGTTAAGAGAGGAAAACTCCTTCCAACTTTGAATCAAAGGATGAGGTTCTCTGAGCTCCTGTCAACACAGGGAGCTTTCGAACTGTCATCCTCCAGTTTTATTCATTTTACTAAAAGAGAAGAAGCCAGTAGGCCCTCTCTATGATCTTTAGCAGTGCCAGCCAATCTGGTTGAGGTAGTAATTCTTAGAGAAAGCTCAGAAGAAATGGAGACTAAGTGGCTAAGGAGGTAGAGTGTCGACAAAAGAGGTAAGGCCCCTGTCCAATTTCTAACATGCGACACACATCTCTTCCCTCACCTCCTAAGAGATGAAATGGAGGAAAAGATTGTTAGAGTTGGTTACAAGAGAAATAACAAAGGTCTTTCTCAATTCATACTCCAATTTCACATTAATAAATGTTAAAAGGGATTTGTTTCCCTAAGACCCAATTGTATGGTTAGCTAATATTTTTTCTCAACATAACGGAATAATATAAAAATTTAACAGTATCAAAAGTGTAACTCCTTTTATATTCCTCTTGTTTTAGTACAATGTAATTATTTTAATGGAAAGAATTTTTGAGATCATATTTGTTCCATGTTCAATGAATATTTTCTCGGTGTTTGACTTCAGTTTGCAGGCTCCTAGGGTGACTTTTTGATCAACGATGAATGATACAGTCCATGTTTGATCAAATTTGCTGACTAATTGCCCTCGTGTTTCAAGGTTGGTTTTTTTCAGAACAAAATTGCTAGAAGTGAATGTCTTTTTTCATGCTTTCTTTTTATAGTATCAAACTGTCCTTCTCTTTACTTCTTACTATCGAAGTGTTGTGCTGGTTCTACTTTCTTATGTTAGGTTAAGTGTATGCATGATTTCTTTCTCATTTGCCTCCTGCGAGCCGCTGAAACTCTCTTCATTGAATGAAGTAGTCATGATGACTCTCTGGCTATTATGGTTGCACTTGAGCAACAACATTGTCCATCCCATGGAAAATCATATAAAGGGTTTAACTGATCATTGAGGATGGTGTCATCCAGATGGCCCATAGAATAGATGGAAGTAAGTCTGCACAATTTTCTCTTGCTCATTCAACATTCTTCTTTAGTAGATTTATTATTATTTTGTTATTCGCCTCCACTTGTCCGATCATCCGAGGATGGTGTACATATGCAAATTTTAATTTAATCCCCTGACTTTGATAGAAATCTTTCACCCTCTATTTGGCAAACTATGCTCCATTGTTTGTGCTTAGTATCTTGGATAAGCCATAACAGACATATGATTTATGTCCCGATACAGTTTCATATGACATCTGTAGTAATCTGACGAGGGCTTTTCCATCTATTCACTTTGAAAATTAGTTTACAATGACTATAAGGAACTTGCGTTGGCACTTTGAAGGGGGAAATGACCTAAGGTTTTCGAGTCCCTAGATAGAAAAAGGCTTGGGAATGATAGTTGACTACATTTTTTAGGTTATGTATTCGAGCATATTTGTGGCACTACATGCAACAACAAGATTATTCCTCTGTGTCTTTCATGGGGTCAACTAGAAGTAGCCTTGCCTCTAAACACAATGTGTCAAGGTCTTTCCCGTGGAAGGACTTGTACATTCATTAAAGTTTATTTCATAGAGAACTTATTCAATCTAGTTCCCCCTAACACATCTCAAGAACAATGAAGTGATTGACTTTAAAAAAAAATACTTTCGATGATGAAATATTGTGGAGCTTTAAATTTGAACCTCCTTTGGTCTGTAATTTCTTAAAAGATCTTTTTGCTCTCTATATATTAGATGAAGGGATCCATCCAACTTTTGTGCTTTCAGCCTCTACCTTTTCCATGGCTTTTAATTTCTTAATGGTCACCTGAAAAAGCATTTAGGGCATCCTTTCTCAAAAGCAAATGCTCTTTGATATAGGTCCAGCTACTTGATTTTCTTTATGACTAACAAGCTCAATGCTAAAGTTTGTGAACTTCCTCATTTCTACCTTTGCTTTATTCAGGTATTTGATCATCATCTCATCCCTAGCTTTGAACTCTTTGTTGACTTTATTTTACTACTATTTATGAATTTGAATTTACTAGCAAATCTTAGACGCTCATTTTGAGAGCCAGACAAGGAATAAATATTAGTTATTTATATTATGCCTGATTTTTGGTGAATTTGAACTCGAAGATGATTGAGTGATAGAGATACTCTTTGGTTGGACTACTCAGTGCTAGTATGATTCCTACTTTTGCTTGACTCAAGGCTTCATCAACGCTCAAAGTCAAAATTTAGTTGACAGTTTTAGTTCCTCCACTCGATTCACCTTGTTGATAGAAGTCTGCTGGGGAATCTATCATTACTTGAGCTTTAATTATTGTTCGGGGAATGTATGTGGTGTACTCACTGAGTTCCACAACCTACTTCAGGAGCTGACATGCACGAACTTGAGTGGATGGTCAGTAATGAATCTGATTGGGTGCGTTTGGAAATATGGTTGGAGCCTAAGAGCATAGACAATTAGAGCAAATGTTAGCATTTTTTTTTCATAATAGGATGTTTTGTTGTAATAGACGATGAATTGTTTTCCCAATTCTTCCCAGACCAAGACCAAAATCATAGCTTCAAGCCCAACTTTAGGCTTTGTAGGAGAGAAGGTGAGGCTAGAAATTATTTTAGGCTTTGAAATGCTTGCTCACATTTATTTGATTATTCAAAACTTTTAGCTTTCCTTGATATTATGTAGAACACAACATATTTTTCAACCAACATTGAGATAAACCGGCCTATTAGTGCTATCCGACTGTTCAACTTTTACACTTCTTTAACATTTCAAAGAGAAGTCATATCCAAGAGCACTTTTACTTCTTCGGGTTGGCCTTTATCCCTTTGGGCATCAGAAGATATGATACACCTACAAAATGGCTATTTTTTCACATACATTTTATGATTATTTTTAATGATATTGCACTTTAAAGGAAGGTATTTTGTATATTTTTTCCTTCAGGTACAAGAAATGGACTTTTGGAGAAAAGGAAGCTAAAATAAGCAAAAAAGGTGTAATTTGGAACCAAATTGAGCAAGAAAAAAAATTCTGACCTAACACATTTTGATATGTCTTTCTATGATTAATCTTTTTTACACTTCTCACATATTTTTCAATGAAAATAAATTTTAAAGAAAGGTTTGTTTACGCTTATCTTGTAGGTATATCTGTTAGGAGCGAAACACAACTAAAATGAGATTAAACAAAGCTGAAACAAAGCCAGACCGAGTAAAATGGTGGATCTACCCCAAAGTGGTGCCAGAGGTGCCAGATTATAGAGAAGAGGTGCCAGAATGACACCAAAATCCAGATAATAGGTGTTAGAGGCGCTAGAAATGGTTGTGGAAGGGTTTTTGGTGGGTTTTGACGATTTTGGCGGTTTTTGGAAGCTAAATAAGTGCATAATTTTGGGACGGGTCAAGTTTTTAGCACTATTATCGGGGATTTAAATTGACATAAAACACATAGAAAAACAACACACACCATGGGCGCATCAATTTTTTAGCATCGTTGCCGGAGAAACTTTGATAAGAGTTTTAAGAGAATTTTAGTTAAACCAGCAAGAATTAAATTTGGAATTAATAGTATTATTATATAGTGTGTTTAATTATTTTTTATTTTAAATAAAATTCAAAATAACAAAAATATTTTTGATATCTATCCTATTAGTTAAGTCTTTAGATTTGTATGTGTAGTTCAAGAGCTGTAGACATTGAATTTTACAAGTCAGATTGGAGAGAACTTTTGGGAGGTTTATGAATCAGAAAAGACTCCATGAATTTAACATAGAAATGACAGATCAATGATATGGTGAATATTCATATTTGGATTACAACGCTATTAGCTTTGAAAGAGTAAACTCTAAGAGAGTGACAAATTTTTAAGAAGATATGTTTACTATTTTAATTTCTCAGGTTGCAGATATTGAGAGGAAGTTAGATCGATACATAGAAAGTTATCCTCAAGGACCCCTAGTTATTAATGAAAATTTATCTGGACAATTGATTGAGTCTAACTTTTTTGAAACTAGCCATCAGACATACAATCCTTATTCTGATTATTACAACCCAGGTTATGAAAACTATTCATATTTTAACCGGAATAATAATTTTGGAGGATAAAATCAATTTTGGAAAAATAATCAACTTAATCAGACATGTAATTGGAATAGTCAGGGTAATTTTAATGATGAACTCTCTTTTCCTCATAATTTTAACTTCAACCCACATAATGAGGAAAGGAGTCACTGTTAGAAGAGGATGTTATTCAATTGGAGAGTTAGTTAGAAAGTTATGAGTGTCAATTGGAAAGTCAAAAGAGTGAGTTGGAAGGTCAAGGGGCCACAATGAGGAATATAGAAAACCAACTATGGTGGATTATTAATACAATTAACAGTTACCCTTAAAGATTTTACCTAGTGACCCTGAGATAAACCCTAAGGAGATGAACGAAGAGCAATATAAAATTATCAAACTAATATTTAGAAGAGAATTCGAGGATATGTGTGAAAAGAACTTTGAGTTGAGAAATGAGGAAAAGGAGATTGACAGAGCAATGGAAAAAATTCCTAAGGAGTTGGAAAAACCTATTTCCTCAACCAAGATAAATATAAAAAGACCACCTCCACCATTTACTCAGTACTAAGGGGAAGAATTGAAAGACAACCCTGAACAAAAGTGTAACCTAGAAGAATTTGATCCAAAATTTGAATTATCTAGAGGTAATTCGATCCAAAATTTTGGAGAACTTGAAGTATCATAGAAAAATCCATTTTGTATAAATTTCAAGGATAGTATGAATATAAAAATTGAGAAAATCACTAAAAGAATATTGGATCTAAAAGAAATATGAGGAACAATGATATAAATCAATTTGAAAAGGAAGTACTGAAATAAAAATTAAAATTTTAGAATTTTGTAAGAATCCCTCGACCTGAAAAAGATTGGGTGATTGACCAAGGATTAATTAAATGGAATTTTGATCATTGTGGAATCATTTGTGCGGCTTGTGATACACCAAAATAATATGTTATTTTAATTATAAATTTTATGATTATTTCTGGTGATATTGCACTTTGGAGAAGGGTATTGTCATGTTTTTGTTGCATGTATATCAATTTTAGATATTTGGAGCAAAAGTAGCAAAAATGACCAAATATAGAGCAAAAAAATAGTGAAATTTGAGATTCTGGCGCCTGAAGCGCCACTTTACAGAGAGATGGCGTCTAAAGTGCCAGAATTGGTGCGTGAAGTCCCATTAAATAGAGAGCTGGCGTCTAAAGCGCCAAAACCTAGAATAGTGCGGTCTTAAGAAAGATGGCGCCTGAAGCGCTGGAATCAGCGCCATAGATGCATTTTTGCGGATTAAGGTGGTTCATAACAAATTTTGAGCAATTTTTGAAAGGGACACTTGTTCTAAATACCCCATGGAGTGATTCAATGCATCTAGACACTTTGGAAGGTTCTTTTATGAAGGGGTATGTCTCTGGGTTAATAGACATGTCTTTTGAATTTAGAAAGGTTGACTTTTGGATAGAATTTTTGGAGGGAATTTTGAATTATTTTTGGAGGGAGGCTTCCCTTAATAAAAGAGAGGGAAGTCTAGGGCTCGAAGAGGAGGTGCATAAAGGATTTTCAAAGAAGGCAAGAGAGAGAGAGAGAGAGACAAAGTCAAGGGCTCAGAGATTTTCTTCAAAGATTGTAAGAGGAGAGGGAATGTGAGAGATTTCATCTTCATTACTTTTCTAAGAGAGAATTAGGACTGTTGTAAAGAGAGAAAGTGATTGAAGAGAACTTCTAGGATTGTGAGATAATTTGGATTCTTTTATTTCTTTCTTTTAGAAACTTATTTTTATTAATGAAATCCTTGTTTTGTTGTATCATTCTCATGAACTATGAGCAGTCTTCTTTATCCTTCCCCTTACACTGAGATATGGTTTTGTGAAAAATTGATTTATACGATTTTAAATGTCAATAATTTGTGATGATTTGAACTTTGATCTTCATTTACTTTTCGATCTGGCCAATTAAAATGATAAAATGTGTTGAGAAACATATGTTCCGAAAGGGCTATGATTTCTATAACATAGTGAGAATCACATTTGATTCAATGGAAGAGGATGTCATCCATGGAGTTGAGTGCAAATAAACAGGGAAACATACTTTTTTGGATACAAAATTGGAGATTTTAATGTGATATATTAAAATCCCCAATTTGGTCCAGTTCATTGGAAGCTAATGCGAGATTGTTAGCCCTCAGGTGAGAGAGTAGTATGAGCTCTGGAGTGGCCGCTGGTATCCTCCCAGCCTAACCACAGAATTAGAGACCAAACTCTGGATTAGTCAATGTTCTTTATGCCCTTGGAAGAGGGTAAAGAATATGATTGCTCCTATTTGACACAAAATAATTTATATATAAATTTTTAAATGATTTTCATTTCTTCACAATCCATATACTTATTATAAAGGGGAAGGATGCTTTCTTAAATTTGAACTCTTCATCCCAAAAACTTTTTTTTGTTTTTTTAGTTTTCTTTTTGAAGTTTTGGCATTTGTTTTATTTACTTTGTTTTTTTACTTTCTTTTTTTTTGGCTTTCCTTCTTTTCTTTTGTTTTTGATTTTTTTCTTTCCTTTTTTTGTTTTAATTTTTGTTTTCCTTTTTATTCTTAGGATTTTCCTTTTAGGGTTTTTTACTTTCCTTTTGGGTTCATTTTTTGGGCTTCCTTTGGGGCCTTTTTTTCTTTGGTTGTTTTTTGGGCTTGTTTTTTTTTTTGGGGTTTTGCTGTTTTAATTTTTTTTAAAAAGGTTTAAACTATTTTCACTAAATTCATTTTTATTTTGATTAAATTGCATATTTACTATTGTATCTGCCATGTGTATTTTTTAATATTGAAAAATATTTGTAAAAATAACATACTAAATCCTCTCGCATCAGCTGGCGATGTTAAACTAAGCGCTTTATGGGAGGCAACCCATAGTTATCAGTGTGTTCTGATTTATTTTGCTTGAGAGTTATGATTGTTAGGTTGTATTGTGTTTGCTTTAATGTGGATTGATCAGTTTAATTGATGATTGGTGGATGTTTAGATTGTCAGTGGTTTGATTTGATCTTTGTGTGCTGTGAGGGAGGTGATTCCTTAACTTCTTATCTTGGATAAACTTATTATTCTCTTTTAGAATTTGTATTGACGAGTCCACTGTGACTCTGATCTCAACTAGACTTGAGTTTTACAAGAGACATCATGAATTTGAATAGTGATAATTCAATCTCAATTTTGTTACTTCCTTTCTCTGCTTTTATTTTCATTTGATAGGAGTCGTGAACCTATTTGATGAGTAACATGTGGATGATCTTATACTATCCTTATAACTGTTAGAGGTGCTTAATTATTAGGATAAGTTGATGCCCGAGGTTGGTGCATGTGAGCCAATTTATCATGGATGATCTTATCTTTAGGATTATAATTTATAAAATAATTTAAAATGTACCTAATTTATTAGTGTAGTGATTATGTTAGAAATTGGAAGTAAGTTAGTGAGATACGATGTGTTAATGGAAGAATTGACCTCATTTATCACGTGTATTTGTTTTTGTGTCACAACTTTATATAGGACTTGAAGAACATTTTTATATTCCTATGCTGATACCTGTTATTCTAGTTAAATTTTTATTTATTCAATTTCATTCTTGCATGTTTAGTTTAGATTTAATTTTTGCTAGATGATTTCAATCTTGATTAATAATTGTAGATGTTTTTGATAGGCATGTGTGATAGATATAATTTTTGAATTATCTTTCTTCTTGCTTATATTTTTGTGCTAAATGCTATACATGTTAAAAATTAAGTTTGGGGGTAGAAAGAAAAATAAAATTTTAAAGTGATTATACTTCCTTTTAGTTTAATATTATTGCAAGTAAGTCTTAGGCTAGGTTTACTTTTCTGGAGAGATTGAAGATGAGATTTTGAGAGAATCTGTAAGGAATTGTACTAGCATTACATGGATCAACGGGAAACTTTGTGGGTGAGATCTTCATTTTTCTTTCAAAGAAAAAAAGCTAAGTATCGTGTTCTTCATTATCTTATGATTTTATAAACACTTATCTAGTGAATTTTCTTTGTTGTAATGAAGTTTTCCTTGGTATTTTTTTCGTGCTTTATGAGTAATTTTTGTTACTCTTTCTTCTTGTTTGGAAATAGAGGCATGAGAAGATTATGTTGTTTTTTTCATTTTAATTTTATTTTGTAATGAGCAGGATTCATGCTTAGGATTTTAGGATGCATGTTAGAAACGGTTTTAATTATAAATGTGATGGTTTTTGCTTGAACTTCATTTACATTACAATAAGGGACCGTTGTAATGTTAAAATTTGTTGTAATTGTATTAAGTTCTGAGAGGGTGGTGTAATTCTCAACAAAGTGGAATCACATTTTATTTCATGGATGAGAATGTAGTTCATGGGGTTGAATGCAAATCATAGGGAAATATACTTTGATGGGCGTGGAATTGGAGATTTTAGGGTGGTAGACTAAAATTCCCAATTTGGTCCAGTTGCTTGGAAACTAAAGCAAGATGTTAGCCCTCAAAGGAGGGAGAAGTGAGAGCTATGGAGTGAGAGCAAGTATTCTCTCAGCCTAACCATGTATTTAGGGACCAAAATCTGGATTAACCAATGTTCTTTATTCACTCGATAGAGTATAAAGAATAAGATTGCTCTTATTTAGCACATACAATATTTAATGTATCTCATTCCTATACATTATCCAAGTCACTACATAAGAATGGTAGTTTTTAACATCTCAAAATTCTCCAAACCAATTCATTCAGAAACGGTTATCTTTAAAATTAATATTTTCATTTAGGAGTATTTGTTCATTATTTTAAACATAAAATTTACATTTAGGAGTACTTGTTAGAAAAAAACACTTAAATTGAACTTCCAAACTAAGGACTGATAGTAGTAAACTAGAATTAGCCTAAGGGATTTCTTACCTCGTGACCAAAGAAAAATATGTTGAGATTTTCATACCTATTTTATACAGTTTTTAATGATATTGCACTTTAAAGAAAAATATTTTTGATATTTTGTTGCAGGAATGATGAATTAGGGTAATTGGAGCAAAAAGATACAAAAAGGAGCGAATTTGGAGTGAAAATGACCAAAATGTGAAGATTTGAATTAGGTCACCGACGTTGCCCTCTACCCCGCCAACTTTGAGATTTTCTCAAGACTACAAGATAAAATTCTCCAGAAGCCCGCCGACAGCGCCCTCGAGGCTGCCGACAGCGAGATCGACGGTTATGCCTACGCAAGCTTTGAATAAGGTCAAATTTTGATGGGATGCTTAGGCAACTCTTGAGAAAGCTCATCTACAACTTTAAAAGAACATTTTGGCCGAAAATAGAAGAGAGTTAGAGGCCTTGTAGGTTACCATTAGTGTATAAAATTTCCAATAAAGTGTAACAATTGTGAGGAATTCTTCGAGAGATTGTAAGAGTGGAGGGAAAGTGAGAGATTTCTTCCTCCTTGCTACTTCGAAGAGGAATTTTGTGTGCTGTAAAGAAAGGAAGAGATTCAGAGGAACTTCGAAGAGTTTGCTTGGGGAGAAAGTTAGAGATAAGTTATTTAATTGTTATAGTTCGTATGACTTTGATTTTATATATGAATTCTGAGTTTTGTTGTGTTTTTGAGTTATGAGTAGTTTTCTCTGTCTTTCTCCTTGTATCAAGATTTGTGAAATGGTGAAGCCATGAAAATGTTTAAGAAATTGTGATGATCTTTTCACTTTGATCTTAATTTACTTTCAATCTGGCCAATTAATTTGTTAAAATATGTTGAGTTTTACAATTAAAGTGAATGTTACATCCAAGATTCAGAGAGGTAAAAACTTTTGGAAGTTGGGTGCAAATAAATAGGGAAATATTATTATCGGGAGAAGAATTGGAGATTTTAGAGTGACAGACTAAAATCCCCAATTCGGTCCTATTGTTTGGGTGCTGATGTGTAGATGTTAGCCCTCAGGTGAGGGGAACGTGGGAGCTCCAAAGTGAGAGCCAGTATCCTCCCAGCCTAGCCGCAGAATCAGTAACCAAACATAATATTAGTCAATGTTCTTTATGCCTGGACCAAAGGGTAAAGAATAGGTATGCTTCTATTTGACATAATATAAATTGAACTAATTTGTTTTATCCATTCACTATAATTACTTGACAAGGAGAATGATGTTTTCTTGTATATTGAATATCACAATTAAACCCTACTTTATATCATTAGTTATTTATTAGTTATTAAAATTATCTATTTATTTCAATTGCCTATTAGTGACAGTTAAGCAAATTGAACGTTATTCTTGTGATTAAAGTATTGCTTTTCTAAGGTCTTAGTCCGTAATTCTAAACCACTCCCTATGGGATTGATATCGAGGACTTCATTAGAGCCCTATATTACTTGAGCAATACTTATACTTGCGTTGACAAATTCAACTTTAATATTATTGAATATTATATTTATGCATCTTAATCAAATCAGACACATCTATAAAGTCACGATCAAGTCTTTGGACGCCGTTGCTGGTAATTAAATCATCTAGTAGCGCCATTAAATTCTTGCATTTGTCGATTTACAAAAAAGTCGGCCAAGTTTTTGGCGCCGTTGCCGGGGAGTGATTGAGTGAGTAAAAAAAATCACAATCAGAGTAACGAACAAATTACGATTTTTAGAAAATTTGTACTTAAATTGCAACTTATTTTTATATTTAAGTTAATTATATTAGTGAGTACTGATTTCAAATTGTATGCGTAAATTTGGACATGAAAATCTTATACCCTATGATTCGGAATTAGAACGCACTGTTAACAGATTTAGAAAATTAAGAAGAGAACCTAGAAATTCTGATACAATGGAGAACAACCTGAACAATCAAGGAATAGAGAATGAACACCAACCTAGACCCCTAAGAGATTATGCAAATCCTACACCAAATGATATTCACTTATCTATCCAAAATTCTGATGTAGTTGTTAATTCATTTGAGCTTAAACCTGCTATTATCCAAATGGTACAAAACTTTCAATTTGGAGGTACACCAAATGAAGATCCTAATTTACACCTCGCTAGTTTGTTAAAACTATGTGCTACCTTTAAATATGACAGAGTCTCAAATAATGCTGTTAAACTTAGAATTTTTCCTTTTCACTGAGGGATAAGGCTAAGAGGTGGTTAAATTTGTTAGCACCTGGATCTATTAGAACTTGGGGAGAACTTTCACAGAAATTTCTATCCAAATATTTCCTTCCATCCAAAATTGCTAAACTAAGAAATGACATAACATAGTTGTCAGATTGATGGAGAGCCAAAATATGAAGCTTGTGAGAGATTTAAAGATCTTCTTAGGAAGTGTCCTCATCATTCGTTACCAGATTGGTTAATAATTCAAACCTTTTATAATGGATTAGTGGGATCTCTTAGATCGATTATTGATGTTGCGGCTGGTGGTACTTTTATGTCAAAACCTTTTGATGAGGCTTATTCATTAATAGAAGAGATGAATACCAACAATTTTCAATGGCCCTCTGAGCGGGTAAATCCTAAAAGAGTAGCTAGTATCCATGATTTTGATGTAATATCTATGTTAGCTTTGCAGATTGCGGCAATATCAAAGAAATTAGATTGTTATGAGATGAATTATTCTTCAACACCTCCTATAATGGAAGAAAATTCATCTGGGCAATTTGTGGATGTTCCACCTTCATATGAAACCTTAAATGCTATTAATAGACCCAAAAACCCATATTCAAACTATTATAACCCAGGTTGGAAGAATCATCCAAATTTTAATTGGAATAATAATTCTTTTACAAGTCAACAATGGGCAAACAACTCAGTGAACCCATTAGGAAATTCATCCAACCAGGGAAATATTAATTATAGACCTTCTTATCCTCCTAGATTTAACAGTAATACTCAAATTAAGGAGAAGAAGTTATCTATGGAAGAGCTGATATTAAACATGGGTCAACAATTACAGAATCAAGGAAATCAATTACAGATTCAAGGAAATCAATTACAACATCAAGGAACTGCTATTAAGAGTATTGAAAACCAATTAGGGCATATCACTACTGTGCTTAG
>NEWO01000086.1:1588377-1602864 GCA_003013225.1 Phalaenopsis aphrodite | reverse complement strand
ATTGTAAAGGGGAAGGATGCTTTCTTAAATTTGAACTCTTCGCCACAAAAACAAAAACTTCATTTAGTTTTCGTAAATTTACTTTTGAAAGTTTAGCAATTGGCTTAATTAACTGCATTTTATTTAGCATTCACTCAATTATTTTAGATTCGAATTTTGTACTGCACTTCTGTAGTTTAAATTGTAGTTTACATTATAATCATAAAATTTACTTATAAGCATTTCCAGTTTCCCTGTGGGATCGATGTTTAGAACTCCATTAGAGCCCTTTATTTTTTGAGCAACACGTATAATTACATTATTTTTAGGGGATTTGATAGTTTGAAAATTTTTAAGAGATAAAACTATTTTTACTAAAGTTATTTTTGTTGGGATTAAATTACTTATTTACTATATTATCTGTCATATGTCTTTTATAATATTGAAAAATATTTACAAAAATAACACTCTAAATCCACCCGCATAAAGTTTTTGGCGCAGTTGCCGGGGAAGTAACAGAAAATATTAGTAAATTATTTTATAATTTAAATAATTTTACTTTAAACTAAAAAAGTGTTTGTAGATTAATTTGAATATTTTTATATTAGTGTGTTTGCTTATTTTAATTGCTTATTATATTTATTTATGCATAGTGTAAGATTCAAAGATTTAGTATCTTACTATTCGGAGTTAGAAAGAACTATTAAAAAATTTCAAAAGCAAAAAAATGAGATAGATAAGTTTAGCAAAATGACTTGTAACTCAAGTAATGTTGGAAATGAAAAAGAACATCATTAGAGAACTTTAAGAGATTATGTTAATCATATAACAGATGAAATTCATTTGAGTATACAAAACCCTGTTGTAGGTACCAGTTCATTTGAGCTTAAACCTGCTATTATCCAAATGGTACAAAATAATCAGTTTGGTGGAACACCAACTGAAGATCCTAACTTACAACTTGCTAGTTTTTTAAAATTGTGTGCTACATTTAAATATGATTGAGTGTCAAACGATGCTGTCAGACTTAGATTTTTTCCTTTTTCACTAAGGGATAAAGCTAAGATGTGGTTAAACTCGTTAGCAACTGGTTCTATCAAAACTTGGGGAGACTTACCACAAAAATTATTTTCTAAATATTTCTTACCTTCAAAAACTGCTAAGCTTAGAAATGATATTACATCTTTTTGTCAGTTTGAAAGGGAATCAATTTATGAAGCTTGGGAAAGATTTAAAGGTCTCCTTAGGAAGTGTCCACACCAAGCATTGCCAGATTAGTTAATAATTCAAACTTTTTGTAATGAATTGGTTAGATCTCTTAGATCACTAATTGACACTGCTACTGATGGATCATTAGTTTCAAAACCAGTCGATGGAGCATATTATTAAATTGAAGAGGTGGCTACTAATAATTTTCAATGGTCATTTGAAAGAGTAAATCCAAAAAGAGTAGCTAGTATTCATGATTCTAATGCAATATCTATGTTAGCTATCCAAATAGCTATTATATGAAAGAAGATAGATCAATATGGAATGAATTATTCTCAGATATTACCTATGCTTGAGGAAAACTCATTGTGACAAATTATAGAATTTCAATCTTCTTATGAGACTTTAAATACAATAAATAATTATTATAATAATCTTTATGCATATCATTATAATCCTGGTTGGAAGAATCATTCAAATTTTAGTTGGAGCAACAATAACTCTAATGTTGCAAATCTACAATTGGGAAAACCATTATGCGAACCTATTGGGAAACTCCAAAAATCAAGGGAATCCAATTTATAAACCTTATTACCCTCCAAATTTTAATAATTAGAGTAAGGACAAGAAGTTGTCATTAGAAGAATTAATATTGCAAATGATTACAAAGTCAAGGATCTACAATTAGAAACATGGAAAATCAATTGGGATGTATTGCTACTGCACTTAGCAATCAACTTCCAGGAGCGTTGGCAAGTAATGTTGAAGTAAATCTTAAAGATCATAATAAAGAGCAAATTAATGCCATTCAACTGAGAAGTGGAAAAGAATTGGAAACCAGAGTTCAAAAAGAAGTGGAAGTTGAATTTGAAAAAGATGAGGTGGAAAATGAAAAAGCTGGTGAAGATTTTCATATTGAGTCAGAATGCCTTATTAAACTAATGAAAATCACTGTAGAAAGACCACTACCTCCATTTCCTCACAGATGAAACAGAAAAATAGAGATAACCAATTTTCAAAATTTTTAGAAATATTGAAAAAATTAACGATAAACATTCCATTTGTTGAAGCCTTGGACCAAATGCCAAGCTACATGAAGGATATACTTAATAAGAAGAGGAAGTTTGTAGATAATGAGACTTCATTCAGTGAGGAGTGTAGTGTTATAATTCAAAATAAGCTTTCTGAAAAACTTAAGGATCCTGGAATTTTTATTATTCCTTGTGTTTTTGGCAAAAGATTTTTTAGAAAAGTTTTATGTGATTTAGGAGCCATTATTAATCTTAAGCCTTTATCAATTTTCGGATGGTTGGGTTTAGGAGATATTTCACCGACAACTGTAACTCTTCAGTTAGCTGATCGTTCGATTACCTATCCTAAAGGAGTTGTAGAATATTTATTGGTGAAGTTTGATAAATATATCTTTCTTGTGGATTTTATATTATTAGATATGGAGGAAGATAAATAAATTTATATTATTTTAGGAAGACCATTCCTTTCCATTAGAAGATCTTTGATAGATGTGCAAAAATGAGAACTAACATGAGAGTTAGTGATCAAGATGTTACATTTAATATTGAAAAATGAATGAGATACCCTGCAAAAGTGCAAGAGATTGAATGCTTCAAAATCGATATCAACAAATATTTAAGCCATAAATATTTCACAAAGCATTTGAAAAGAAACATGAAAAAGAAAATATGAAATATGAAGATAAGCATAAAATTTAAGATGAATCTATGAATTTGATTATGTTCAAGAAAAAATTGAAATGTTAGATCCTACAGATAGTAATAAGAATTTGATTTCATCTATTGAGAAACCCACTAAACTAGAAATTAAAACACTACCTACACATTTAAAGTATGCATTCTTAGGAGATTTATCAACATTACATGTTATAATATCCTCAGAATTAGCTGATACACAAGAATAATGGTTGTTGGAAACTTTGAAAAGATATAAAAAAGTCTTTGGATGGACATTAGCTGATATTAAAAGAACCAATCCTTCAATTTGTATGCATAGAATTTTCTTGGAAGATTAACATGAAACAAGAGCTGATCTTCAAAGGAGATTGAATTCTACGATGAGAGAAGTTGTCAATCAAGAGATTGTAAAATGGTTAGACGTTGGTATAATATATCCTATTTAAGACAGTGCTTGGGTAAGTCCAATTCTCTATGTTCCAAAGAAAGGAGGAGTGATTATTGTGATGAATGATAATAATGAATTGATACCACAAGACAAGTCATTGGATGAAGAATCTGCATAGTTTATAGAAAATTAAATTCTGCCACGAGGAAGGATCATTTTCCATTACCTTTTTTTGACCATATGTTAGATAGACTGGTTGGGCACAAACATTTTTATTTTCTAGATGGATATACCAGTTACTATCAAATATCTATTGCTTTAGAGTATCAAGAGAAAACAACATTTACTAATCCTTATGGAACTTTTACTTTTAAGCAAATGCCCTTTGGATTATGTAATTCACCTGCAACATTTCAAAGATGTATGATGTCAATTTTCAGTGATTTAATTGAAAATGGGATTGAAGTCTTTTTGGACATTATTTCTATATTTGGAACTTCATTTAAAATAAGTTTAAATCATTTAGAGAAAGTTCTAGAACAATGTAAAAAAGGCTAATCTCGTATTAAACTAAGAAAAATGTTAATTTATATTTGTTGCAGGAATTATGCTTAGGCATAAATTTTTAGAAAATGACATGGAAGTAGATCCTGCAAAAATACAGATTATGTCAAACTTACCTCCACTTACTACTGTAAAAGGAGTTATGAGTTTTTTAGGACATCCTGGATTTTACAGGAGATATATTAAAAATTTTTCAAAAATTACTAAGCTTTTATGCTAACTTCTGGAAATAGATATAAAATTTGTTTTTAACCAAGATTGCCTTAAAGCCTTTGAAACTTTAACGAAAAAATTGATCACTGCTTCTGTAATTGTATCACCTGATTGGGAGAAAATTTTTGAATTAATGTTTGATGGAAGTGATTATGCAATTGGAGCTGTTTTAGGGCAGAGATATGATAAGATTTTTAAATTTATATACTATGCTAGTAAGACTCTTAATGATGCTCAAATTAATTGCACTACTACTGAAAGAGAGTTATTAGCCATTGTTTATGCTTTTGATAATTTTAGGTAATATCTAATTGGAGCTAAATGTGCTGTGCATACTGACCACTCAGCTATTAAATATTTAATGTAGAAGAAGGATGTAAACCAAGAATAATTAGATGTGTACTTTTGATCCAAGAGTTTAATTTTAAAGTAGTCAATAGGAAATGGACTGATAATCAAATTGTTGAACATCTGTCAAGATTGGAACATGAAGAAATATTTGATTTAGAAAAAGAAATTAATGAAAGTTTTCCTAATGAAAAACTTTATGTTGTAAAAGGATGGGAAATACCATTGTATGTCGATATTGTGAATTATATTGTTAGTGGTAATATACCATATGGACAGGAAAAAATAGGAAAAGAAATTCATTCATGATGCAAAAATATTATTTTGAAATGACTCATATTTGTATAAACAATGCAAAGGTTTAGTGATGAGACGATGTGTGTCATACAAAGAAATTCAGAAAATTATCAAAAAATGCCATGATTCTGAATTTGGAGGTCATTTTGAGAATAATAAAACCGTTCATAAAATTTTTTAATATGGATTTTATTGGCCTACTCTATTTGGAGATGTTAATACATATATAAAAACATGTGATCAGTGTCAGAGAGTAGGTAATATTTCAAAAAGAAATGAAATGCCTCTAAATTTAATTTGAAAATTGAAATTTTTATGCTGGGGGATTGGATTTTATGGGGCCATTTACACCTTAATTTGGAAATGTGTATATATTGAGTGTAGTGGATTATGTTTCAAAATGGATTGAAGTAATAACTTTATCTCAATGTAATGCTTAAAGTGTTTCAAAATTTTTAATCAAAAATATTTTTATAAGATATAGAATGCAGAGAATAATCATTACCGATGGAGGATCTCATTTTAGGAATGCAACAATTGCATAAAATTGCAACTGCTTATCATGATTAGATACTAGATTATAGGCATACATGATAGCTTGTAAGACACCTATATGATTGTCCCCGTATAGAGTAATTTTTGGGAAGACTCGTCACTTACCAGTAGAATTGGAGCATAAAGCCTATTAGGCTATTAAGGAGTTCAATTTCAATTTGAAAGCTGCTAGTGAGAAAAGATTATTGCAATTAAATGAGCTTGAAGAAATTAGGAACAAATCTTACGATAATACTAGGATTTATAAGAAAAAAATGAAAGAATGACATGATCAAAAGATAATAAAAAAGAAATTTGAACATGGACATGAAGTTTTATTAAACAATACAAGATTGAAATTATTTCCTGGAAAATTGATGTTTAGGTTGAAAGGATCAGAATTGTAAAAGTCTATCTCTATGGAACTATTAATATTGAATATTCGAAAACTAGAAGGATATTTAAAGTAAATGGGCACAGACTGAAATCATATTTTGATGGTCAAAGGCCAATTTTTAAAGAGACTGTAATGTTGGGTCACCCAGTATAAAGACTGCAAATGTCAGGCCGACGATATTAAACCAAGCGCTTTGTGGGTGGCAACCCATATTTATCATTATTTATTTTGCTTTTATGTTTTTTTTTGAAATACTATATTTATATTTATATTCATACTTTTATAAATTCCATGTATTTCATAAACTTAAAATTGAGAAAATATCTAAAAACATCTTTATTTACCTAATTTTATGTAATATTTGAGAATTTATTAGATTGAAATCGAAATGGTAGACTTTTTAGAGCTGGCGCCTGAAGCACCAGAGGCATCGTTGTGATAAAAATGACTTAAAAAATTTAAAAAGCAGTTTTTTGGCGGTTTTTTGAGGGTTCTTCTCCATATAACTCCCAAAAATTGACTCCAAAACATTTTTAAAAGGGGAAAATGAGGGAAGAGTCAGTAGTTTTCAATTCCTATGGCTTCCCACTCTAAGAATTCCGCAAGATTTAGAATTTTTAACCGAAGAAAGTTCGTCAGTTTTGATGCACAAAAGTTACACAATCGAGTTCTTATGATGAAGATGATAATTAAGGATAGGGGATTTGATAATTGAGGATTCAACACATCGAATACTTGAGTGAAAGAGATTATTGTGCAAAGATAGTAGGAAGTGATTTGCTACACTACTATTGCTATAGTTTTCCACGTGGTGAAAGAGTTTTGTGCAAATCTTCATGGAATCAACTAAGGAATTGTCTATGTGTGAGGTAGGTTTATGCAATTCACTCCTTCAAGAATAAACAAAATGTTTATGATTGAAAGTGTTTATATTTTCCACTATGCAACTTTTACCCCTACAAGAGATAATATGAATGAACTCTATCGATACCTAAAGAATGAAGATGCAAATTAGGAAATCAGAGATGATGGAAATGTAAGTTTTTCTTCATTATTGTTAAATCCTGCATCTAAGGTGTGACATTTCTTTATTGCATCAAAATTACTCCCCACTATGTTATTATGAATTAATGTATTCAAACCGGAAAACCTGTTGATATTGGAGCAATAATTCTGAAATTGGTTTTGGGTTTGATTGTCAATGGATCTGTTACTGGACTGGGACATCCATCCACTATTTTCCTACTATGCAGTCAATCGCAAGTACCATATGAAATTGGGAAAAATATGCTTCTTCCTTGGAAGCCGATGGACCCAAAAGTTTATTGCAACTGTATTGGAATGGGAGATGAGAATGATATGAATGTACTGATGGATCAAGAATCCCAGAATTCATCACCTATTCAGCCTTACTTCATTTCAAACGCACTTTTGAAAATGATCAAGAAGATAGAGAAAGAGGTACAAAACCTTATGCATGCAATTGGGAATATTTCTAAAATGTTGTATCATCTGGATTAGAGGTTGAAGGAACATTTTGAACATACTGGACGTATTGAAGTTTGTTTAGTACATATGTTCAAGAAGTTGTCGACACTATTTTTGGTTAAGGAGTTGCCTGTTGGAAGCTGTCGGTCACTGGAATTGAAATCCCGTCACTCACTTCAGAAGGACGTTTCAATTTATATATATATTTAAGTTTAAAAAATTATGAAATCAAATTGATTCCATATTTTTCATAGTTTAAATGAAAGAACACTATACCTTAAACCTGTTTCTATCCCGAAAGATAAACACAAGACCTGAGGGTGAGGCTCAATAAAATAAACTAAGAAATATATGACATTTGTTTGATCTATGAAACCATTTTATTTGTCGACAAGTTCCCCTATTTAATACGAAGAATTAAATAGGGTTTATATTAAACTGGATTCAGAAAAGCTTTCTATAAGGACAAGCCCCTATAGTTAATTACATCTTACATAACCGAAGTCACCTAAGAAAACTCTCGATAAAAATTAGGGGATATTATCTTCAGGAGTTCAAAGGATTAGGACTTTTCCACGAGATCAAACAAAAGAGGTGTGAAAGGGGAATAACTCAAATTTGGAACATTTTGTTGTAGAGTCCAAAGGAGGAAGAACTAGGGGATGTCACTCACCTTGAGGAGAACCTCGGTGACTTTCCAAGCTATCTTATGATTTGGCTTCTATTTTGGATATTAGAATTACTGAATGTTTCATCCTACCAATTTTATTAATTAGGGCTTATATTTGTGATAAATGATCACATAAATGGCCTGGAAGATATGAGAATTTAGGTCGTGATGAACGATAACCTCGAAATCCTAAAGCGGGTTAGGGCTTAAATTGCATAGCAAAGTCATACAAAAGCCTAAGGATAAGTTGAGGATTTATGTTGTATAAGCAAATAACGTCGAAGTCCTATAGATTGTTATTTAATTCTAAGGAAAGATGTGTTATTGTAGATCATTTTGCTGTTGAAGATGGTCGTGCTGCCCACAATGCTAGCTCCAAGTTCTTTGTCGTGACGAGTTTAGGTTTTCTAATGTGTTAAGTTATGATGTCAAATCATATTTTCCTATGATTATGGTTCTTTGAATATTATGAGGCATGTTAAAGTTTATTAGAGCAACACCGGTTAGGATCCTACGATTCCCTCATTCTGGTACCACTACTTTCTATTGGATTCACTTAGTCCGAATGAATTTACTAAACTCAACTCAATGAGTTCCATATTTTCATTTAGACCGTGGGAAATCTCGTTAGTCACCGTAGGTTACCACCTCTGAGGGATTCCCAATCATCCGATAGAGACGTCTTAATTTAGTTGTAATTGTTGTTTTGTGATGTTTGTGATTAAATTTTGAGTTATCTTATATTTTGAATGTTGTGTCGGTGAATTTTATCTTGGTTGATTTTAGTTTTGGTTATGGTTTCACGGCTATCCTAGCAGTTTTGGTTTTCACCAGGGTGACATCATTGTTTAACATGCGAGTTTATAAACATAAAAGTACGGTATAGAAAGTACGAGAAAAGAAAGCACTGTAAACTGTAAAAGTGTACCTGACGAGTCTTCTCATTCCTCTACCTGAAAGGTCAGTACTTGCGAAGCATATATATATATATATATATAATTTTGCACGGATTAAAATATGCTTATAAAGGAAGTAGAAAATGCAAGTTTGAGGTGTGTCTACCAGATTCTATGTCATAACTTAGTGGGTTAAAATTTTGAGGATGATTCCATTAAGCAAATCATAATAAGTCCATATGTCCTACAAGATTTCTAAAAGATTATGAAGAAGTCTCAGGTAATAACCTAGACATTTCACAGTCCCTAGAATTATCTTGAGTTCATTTTGGTATTATCGTGTTTGTTATATAGTTCATCCAATTAATACCCTTATGCTCAGTGAATTATGATGTTTTGATTATCTCTTAAATGGGGTAACCATCACTTGATATCCCACTTCAGGATTATATAGGTAAAGACCTTTTGGGGGTAACTTGACTTAATTAAGGAATTTAATTAATTTGATTTTTAAAATGGTCTTGTAGTGTTTTGAAAGATTTTAAATTAATTATAAGTTATTTTCTAAAACCTCATTAGACAAAATTTTGATTAAGCCTATTTCACTACTAAACCCTTTAAGGTTTAATGGGTAGATTTGCAAGAAAGGATTTTTAATATTTAAAATCTTAATCCTTATAAAGAATTATAAATTATCTCAAAACCATTAGTTGGGGATTAAAATCAATGAGGTATAATTTTCTAAAATCAAACCCCTCACATTAATATCTTCCTACTTAATTATTCTTCCAAATTTCATTATTTTGAAATAATTATAAATTAATCCTTTATGAGATTCAAAGTGAGGTTGGTTTCTAGCACTTATCCCTTTTATGTTTCAATCATCAAGACATGTTATTTTAAGATCACTTATTACCCATTTGCCCACTTGATTAAACCTAAATATCAATTAAGCTTTAAATTCAAAAATTACACTTTTGCCCCTAAGGCCTTAACACCCTATAATTCACTAAATTAGACTCAAATGACTCTAAAATTTTATGTTACCTCACTCATGGATTAATTAAAACATAAGTTTATTTAGTTTTTATAATTATTTTTAATGCAAAAATAGGGACATTCAATGAAAATTTAATAACTCCTTCAAAGTGAGACTTCTGTCCTTAAAAAAATTATTGGAAGTTCATCTAGGTTAGCGGACTACTTGGACTAATTTTCATGATTTTTAAAGGTTTAATTTAATTATTCAAATTATTTGTTTATTTTGAGTATTTATTAAATATAAAATAATATTTAAATGGAAAATTAGGTTTTATATTTTTATTAAATCCATCTAAGTTTAGGAAACTTGAAAAAACAAATTTCATATTTTTTTGACTTATATTTTAATTATTAGAATTATTTTAGTGAAAAATTAAGAAAAATCCATTTTTATGTCTTTTAAAATTAATATCTTGACTTAGAAAATTGGGAAATTATTTTAATTGGTTCCAAGTGATCAGGTAGCCAAATGTGATATTTCAGTGTATTTTTACAATTATGCAATTTTTATGATTTTTTAATTAATTTTTAATTATTTAAAGCTTAAAATTAGCTCAAAAAATGAAGTGTTTATTTTTATTTAAATTTTTTTTCCCTAGGTTCCTCTGGTTATAGGGTGTTCCAAAAAACCAACTTTGTAATTTTTTAAATTATAGTTTAATTATTATAATTATTTTAATGTAAAAATGCTATTTCACTTGATTAATCCATTTAAGTGACAAAATGAACTCCAGTTGATTTTAATTTTTTATGAGGAGCTCCCCTAATATTAAATTATAGTTGGGAATAGTTTTTATGCCATTTACATTCATATTTACTCCAAATTAATTTTATTTCATTTTTTAGGGTTGGTGATAATTAGGATTATTTTTAGTGAGTTAAATCAAGTTTATATTTTTCTTATGGTCCTCTGACCACAGTGAACCTACCAAAATATGTTTTTTATTTTTTTTATGAGTATTTTAATATTATAATTTTTAAGCCAAAACCATGACCATTAACTTGAAAAATAGTTATCTATGCCTAAAGGTCTCCTCTAACCTTGGAAAAATCATGAAAAGAATCCTAATAACATGTGGGATAAAAGTCCCAAAGATCAAGTCATGGTGAAATATCTATTCAAATGGAAAACTAAAATAAGGAAAACACCATTTAATTAATTAAAAATAATATATGCATCAAATAAATTTAAAAATGTTTCCACATTATTTTTCTCACTTCACAGAGCAACAGAGTTTTTTTATTTAATTTTTATGATTTCTCTACACAAAGTTATGGATTTTTGAAGTTATGGGAATTAAATAAATGGAAAAAAGTACCTAATTTTTTACTTATCCGCGTCATCCTCGTACGCGTCGAATAGACACATGTCGTCGCGGGACTGAGCACCGCCATCTGTGTCATCCTTCTCTTTTTGAACCATGGCTCCGTTCGACGCGATCAGGACAGTCCAAGCGATACACGGAAGAACGGACGGCACATGGTCATCGTCCCTGATGAACCCAACCAGAGAATCATCCATTTTCAAATGCTAATATCTCACTTGATTCTTAGCCAAATCAAGTGTAATTTTTTTTTAATTACTCATCTTGACTAGGAGAACACATCTATACAGTTGATTGAACTTAAATTTACTCTATGAGAATGGAGAGTGAAATGAATCTCAGTTTAGGGTTAACTTTCAATACCTTGTTCCAAGTGGGAAAGAATCGATTGGATGCTTGTGGAAGCTTCGTAGGAGTCCTAAAAGCCTAGGGATGGAGCCTCAAGTCATGGTGAATCACTTTGATATGATTTCGACTAAGGCCGAATTAAGGGGTTGGTCAAAGTCCACCTTAAGGTGCTCCGGTGATGGGGCTTTTGTGGGGGATCTTCTTCTCTTGCTGTGGGGATGGTGTGGGTGCAATTAATTTGAATTTGGTGGAGGTTTGAGGGATGTCCTGTTTTGGCCAAAGGATTAAGCTCCAAAATTGAGCTCGAGCAGTGGATTTGAGTGGCTAAGAATGGTTGGCTTAAGCTCAAGAGGTCTCAAGGAAGCTTTGGAAGCAGTTTTGCAGAGTCTCCCTAAGGAATTTCAAGCTCTCTCCCTTTGACCATGGAGGGGGGTTTAATTAGATGGGCTTGGAGAGGCCACCAGTGGTAATTTGGGGGTGTCCTAGGTTGCTTATGTGGATGCCAACAAGGTGCAAAAATCCAGTTGGGATGATACAGCTTGGATGGGTTTAATTTTGAGTTTTGGCCTAGGTGGTGCTTTTGAAATTGGGTCTTTCGGCGACCAAGGTGGCCGGCTGGTGGTCGGCCGACCAGGGAGGTGTCACCATCCTACTTAGGGAGGTCAGGGCTTGGTCTTGGTGAAGTCAATTAGGGTTGTCCATGTGTAAAGGTATGGAATTTAAATAGCATTGGAAAAGAGTCATTTTGGGCTAAATTGGGTCAATGCATGGTTTGGGTTGGGTTCAGCCACCAAGGTTGGTCTTGGGCTGAAGAGGATCAGATGTGTCAGCTAAAGTGGTGTGGAGAAGTGCCCATCCAAAGGGATTTGGTTAATCATGGGTTTAAGTGATTCATAAAAGTGTTTTGGCCTCTTTCCACTAATAGCTTGGTGATGTGGCAAGGCTCACATGGCTTACCTATGGCTTGGAAGTGGCTTCATGGCTTGCATGTGGCTTAGCTAATTTTCATGAGAAGGGATTTTTGGAATTTTGAAATATTTTGGTGGAATTTGGCATAATGCTTGATTTGGAAGATTTTGATCATGAATTTAAAACTGTAGGAATGATTTTAATTAAATGAATGATGAGGAGAAAGAATTGTCATATGGGCTTTGGACCTCGGCTTTTGAATTTGAAATTAAATTTGGGCTAAAATTTGGGCTAATTGAATGTTGATTTTTGTTTACAAATATGTCATGATGGATTTGGCAAAGTTTCATGTGATTTTGAATTAAATTGGTGGGCCAATTTGGTGGATTTAGGCATATGATCAAAATTGGGCCTTTTTGATTTGAATGAAATTGGGCTTGCAATTGGATCAACTTGGGCTTGAATTTTGTTTAAAATAGAATCGAGGATGTTGAATTTTGGTTTAGAATTGAAATTGGGCAAAATTGGAGTCAATTGGGTCAAGATTGAAGTTAATTTGGGCACATTTGAGTCTTTAAAAGGCAAATTGGGGCTTTTGGTCAAATTGAGTAAAATTGGTCAAATCTGGTCAAATTGATGGTCAAAAATTGAAATTGGGAATATTTGAGATTATTTTGGAATTTTTGGAATTTTTAGGTCATGAAGGACATTTTGGTAATTTTGGCAATTTTTGGGGGGTATTTTGGAAATATGGTATATTTTGGCCAATTTAAGTAGTGGTGAGGGTTTTGAGATGATTTTTGGACAAATTTGGGTATTTTTGTGTAATTTTGGGATTTAGGCAAAAAATTAGGGTTGTAGGGGTATTTTGGTAATTTGGTGATTTTGGGCCAAAAGGGGCCAACAAGCCGTGAAGCCATACCAAACCAATAGGAGCCATGTGAGGACTCATTTTGAATGCTCAATATGTTGGTTCTAACCCTCTTTGCCAAAGACTAGGGGTATAGGGTCATCCATATGAGCTCTCCAAAAGGAGTCAAAAGACTAACCTAAGTGGTCATAAGATTCAAGGTTAGTGAAAAAGTGTAGTGTATGCAAGTTAGGCCCATGAAAACCAGACCACCTATGGCTAGTTTTAAGGTCTGACCATCTTATGGGAGACTCCCCTTGAGCTCCTCCATACCGACCCCATCTACTAAGTGCTAGAGGTTAGGACCAATATGTGGAACTTCAAGTTGAGCAAAGAAGGGTTTAAAACTTTTATAGGTGAGGGTCCCTTTTCTAGTCCTCTAGGAATAGTCAATAGGAAAGTCCTATAGCTAGACCCTTAAGATAGAATAAATGGACCCCCAATAGGTGTGGTGTGTCGGGCAAGCACACCGTGCGTATTGGCGTTGATTGACAAGATCAACAGAACTAACACAAATTTCTAAGTCAGAAAAACTAGAACGAAGAGTAGAATTAAATGAGAATTGTTTCTGTCATAGAGTAATAAAGACTCTCGCTGAGGAAAAGAAAAGAAGATTTTGGGGACGATTGTCAGGCAAATTGACAGTTCCGATGATGATTGAATATATAAAAAGAGTTTTGGGTTTCAATTTAAAATTGTAGTATGGTGAAATTATGTGTGAGAGAACCGAATTGAGTAGAAAACACAAGCGTAGAGAAGGGAATAAGATGTTTATGCCAACCCCAAAGAGTATATATGTGTGGGAATATGACATCTTGGCCTACCCCGAAGGAGCATATATGGGAATAGGATGTTTGGGCCTACCCCAAAAAATGTATATGGGAATAGGACATCTGGGCCTTCCCCAAAGAGTATATATGAGAATAGGATGTCTGGGCCTTCCCCAAAGAGTATATGAGAATAGGACATCTTGGTCTACCCTGAAAAGTACACATGGGAATGGATCGTCTGTGCTCACCCCAAAGGGATCATATGAGAATATGATGTCTATGCCTATCTCAAAAAGTGCACATGGGAATTGGACGTCTGGGCCTACCCCAAAAAGTATATATGAGAATGGAACGTCTGTGTTCATCCTAAATGGAATATACGAGAATAGGATGTCTATGCCTATCTCAAAAAGCGCACATGGGAATAGGACGTCTAGGCCTACCCAAAAAATTACATATGGGAATGGAACGTCTGTGCCCACCCCCAAAGGG